>OZ005654.1:337004358-337451858 GCA_963930645.1 Salticus scenicus | reverse complement strand
GATATCTAAAAGTGGAACTTTATGAAACTTCTTCTTTTCCCCCAAAATGGATCATTCATGACTTAATGTGCATAACAAGAGACAAACAGTAACATTTGTTATAAATAGAACGTTTTGAAAAGTCTGGAAACGTTACTCTTATAGAAACGTTCGTGGATTTTATAAGCCTGAATGCGTTCCTGCGAATAACAGATTTTTCTAAATGAAATGTTCCCGATTTTAAGAATTTCGTAGTATTTTTAATGATATAATTGATATGGTTACTGATACATTCTAGGAATATTACTCGGTTAAGATTAGGAGATTTATTGCCTTAGATTTGCCAGAAACGTTCCGGAATTTATTTATTTATTTTTCCATTAAGTACATACACAATAAATATCCAATCGTAAACATATGAAGGGTTAGTCATTTTAAAATATCGAGAAATTTTCTTATCGTTTGTTAAACCAATTATGCACATCATGTCATAAATGACTTCTTCCTTTTTTTCATTCGTTTGTTGTTATTATTATTATCACTTTTTATTCATTCTCCCTTTTAAATACGAGTGGATTAAAACAAACATCATTTCGATCATAATAATGAAGATTTTTATACAATTCTTTTGCCATAAAAACAGGAGTAATACAAGCAAATAGAACAGCAACTTCAATTAAAAAAAAAAAAAAAGTATTTATTGTTTTTTATCACTCAGATCGAAAGCAAAAAAGACTAACCCTTTTCTTGTTTAATTTACAGATATGAAGGAAAGAAGGAAATCAATAAACTTTGCGTGTTGAAAATATACATAAAAAGGGTTGTAGAAGAATTTGTAAAAGTGCTTTGTTTGTTTCTTTTTCTTTTAATACCAGATGAGCGTAATGGAAAGAATCGTATTATGTACATATGTATTGCTTTTCATGAAATATGCAGTATAAAATAAGAAAACAAAGGCAAATAATTATTTAAAAAATAATAAATAAATAAATAAATAAATAAAAAAGCTGAATTAAGACTTTTACAACAAATAAATATTTACTGAGTTGTCAGTTTTATAAATCATTTCTCATACAATTAAAACTGTTATTTAAATTTTCTTTTGATATTCTAAGGCACTGCTCAAAAAAGATTTAAGAAAAAGAAAATAAAAAAACAGAAAGAGAAAGAGAATTATTTTATTTTTAAATTCAATTTATAAATATATAATGGTAATTAAAATTTAACAAAAAGGTGTGGTCTACGAGAAATATGACATTTCAAAAGTTTGATATAACAGCTGAATTGCTACTTTGAAAATACATATACATATAATGCAGTGTTTGAACTTGCTTCTTCTATCAAATAAATATTCATTGATACAGAGAAAAATGTTTTGTTGAAACACGAAACTTTTTTAGGCTTATATCAAAAATAAATGAATGAGTAAATAAATAAATTAAATAAAAGGTTGCTTTGACAAAGTATTTTGTAGTTTCAAAAAATGTTTTGTTGAAACTCAAAATTTTTGTTGGGGCTATATGAAAAATAAATAAATAAGTTAAAAAATAAATAAAGGTCAATTTAAGAAATTATTTTGTTGTTTCAAAAAATGTTATGTTGAAACACAGAGTTTTTGTTAAGGCTATATCAAAAATAAATAAATAAGTGGTTAAATAAAGGTTGAATGAATAAATTGTTTTGTTGTTTGGTTTCAAAAGAAAAAAAAAAAAAATACAAAATTTCTGTTAAGAGTATACGAAAAATAAACAAATACGTGAATAAATAAATAAAGGTAGGTTTAACAAATTGTTTTCATGTTTTTGTTTAAAAAAAAAAAATGTTTTGTTGAAAAACAAAATTTTTGTTAGGGCTGTATCAAAAATTAGTAAATAAGTAAGTAAATAAATAAAGGTTGATTTAACAAATTGTATTGTGTGTGTTTAAGAAAAAAAAACTTTGTTGAAACGCAAATTTTTTGTTAAATTTATATCATAAATAAATAAATAATTAAATAAATAAAGGTTGATTAAAAAAATATGTTTTGTTGAAACACAAAATTTTTGTTAAGGCTATATCAAAAATAGACAAGTGAATAAATTAATAAAGGTTTATTTAACAAATTCTTTTTTTTTTTTTTTTTTTTTTTTTTAACTTTGTTGAAACACAAAATTTTTGTTAAAGCTACATCAAAAATAAACAAAGGTTGATTTAACCTTTTTTTTATGTTTTGTTGAAACACAATTTCTTTAAGGCTATATCAAAACTAAATAAAAAGTGAATAAATAAATAAAAATTAATTTAACACTTTTTTAAAATGTTTTGTTGAAACACAAAATTTGTGTTAAGGCTATATCAAAAATAAATAAACAAATAAATAAATAAAGGTTGATTTAACTTTTTTTTTTTTTAATGCTTTGTTGAAACACAAAATTTTTGTTAAGGCTATATAAAAAGTGAATAAATAAATAAAGGTTGATTTAACACTTTTTTAAAATGTTTTGTTGAAACACAAAATTTGTGTTAAGGCTATATCAAAATTAAATGAAAAAAAAATAAATAAATAAAGGTTTATTTAACAAATTGGTTTTTGTTTATATATATATATGTATACACAAAGTTTTGTTGAAACGCGAATTTTTTGTTAAGGTTATATATAAAAAAAATAAATAAATACACTTTGATTTAACAAATTATTATTTTTGTTTTGTTTTGTTTATTTGTTTGTTTAAAAAATATGTGTTGTTGAAACACAAAATTTCCGTTAAGGGTATATCGAAAATAAATAAATAAACGTTAATTTAATGAAATATTTCGTTGAATTAACGAACGTTGATTTAAAGAAATATTTTGTTCAAACAACAAAAATTTTTGTCAATTCAACTTTAGCAAATTGCTTTGTTGATATAGCCTCAATCAAAATTTTGATGAAATAACAAGGCTTTTTTTTTTTTTTTTTTTTTTTGTATGTGTGTGTGTTGTGTGAATTAAAATAAATAAATGGATGATTCATGTTGCGAATGGTTAACCAGTTTTATTTATCTTACATTTTTGATTAATTAACAGGTGTCTGTAAAATAACTTCGAATATACGATATTTTCAATTTAATTTCTCTCCGTATACTCAAAGTGTAAGGTTAGTATTGTAATCGTTATTTAAAAAATATGAGATTTGGAAAAAAGCTGTTGTCCAGAATATATTGAAGTTCCTTAAATCTGCTTTTGCAATTAAAAAAAAAAAAGTTTCAGTATGTGTGCATAAGCGTTTATAAATGTTATTTATTTATTTAATGATTCTAACGTAGTAAATTTTTGGAGTCTTTAAAATGATGTTTGCATCCGTTTTATGTTTGTCTCTATGTTTGCCACTCTGAAATTTCACAATATTTTGCTCCTAGTCATAAGAAAATTGATATATACAGGGTGTCCCATAAGTCTGTAGACATTTTAAAAATTCATAACTATAGAAGGAATTGATAGAATTGAACGCGGTTTGCGAAATCAATCATTCTCGTGAAGAAGGTTTTTTTTTTTTTTTTTTGGGGGGGGGGGGGGGGGTAATAATTAAGCTATTTGTCGATAGAGGGCGCTGTCCGTGACCAGATCACGCATTTTCATGAGAAACTGTACTTATTCTCATGCAAATGTTTACAGGCATGTAAATACTATTCCATGTGCCCGTCGTCACCACAAATTACAGTTTGCAAACGAGTTATAACACTGTTAACTGCAATTTCAGTCGGCGGTTCTGACCCGAGGGAAAGAATTTTCACCACTAATGCTTTATCCACCAAGTCAGCATCGCAATTAAAACTTCATGTATGCACGAGTAGGAGGCAAAATAAAAAAATAAGCTGTCCTAATCGCAAAATTGTGCAATTTATAGGACTTTCAGTTGCATATTTCTCTTTCGCATCCGTGCAAAAATTTAACTATTTGTCTAATTATCGTCGACAAAAAAAAAAAAAAAAAAAAAAAAATTATCGATATTTTATATATATATATATATAATCCCCTTTTACGAGAAGGATTTTCTCGTAAACCGCGTTTAATTCTATCAATTCATTCTACAGTTATGAATTTTTAAAATGTCTACAGACTTATGGGACACTCTGTATATATATACTTTTTATTTTTCATTGTCGTTTTTGACTAAATTTAATGTTATTTAAAGTTAATTTACTTATTTTTTATTTTTATTTTTTTAGTACGGACGACTATTAGTCTCAATCTACGGAAAAAAACAATGTTGCCAATTTTACGATGGTTGGACATTTATCGAAATCGAAAATGAATCGAAAACATAATTTTATAATTTGAAAGTGATGTTATAATTTGAATAATAATAATAATAGTCCTCCGTACTAAACTAAATTCTGCTTTTGCCAGAATTTCATCAAAATCTTTTTTTTTTTTTTTTTTTTTTTTTGGGGGGGGGGGGGGGGGCTAGAAAAAGAAAAGAAAGGAAAATTAATAAGTATCGAAACAGACGCTATCGAAAAAGTTAAAGAATCCCTTTTTTAGACAAAAATGCATAATTTATTTTCTTTTATCATATTTTTTATTATTTATTTATTTATTTGTTTATTTATTATATTTCAACATTTTTTTTTTATTATTTATATTTTTAAATAAAGAGAAATTCTAATCAAATACTTCAGATTAAATAATTTTTGCTCTTGTATTAAATAAATTAAGCATTAGTTTTATCTATTAGATTAAATTCGAAATTACAGCTGACTAATACAGTCGCAATATTGTATAATGAATAAAATAATAATAATAATAATAATAACTTTAAACTTAGATTTAAAAATTATAAAATTTTAATATATCTTTTTTTCTAATTATTTTTTTTCTTTTTAACGTTTGTGGATTCAAGCCAAATCCCTCTCTTTTCCTCCGTTCATCATCTCTTTTGTTCTGAAAATAGAAAAATTTACCTAAATTTGTTGAAAATTATATTGCGATTCAATTCTTTTTTCAACAGTTTCTGAAAATATGAATTAAGTATTATGTGTTTTAATTTAAGTCTTATATTATCAAAGTTAAAAATTTATTTAACAATTAAATTTTGTATTTCAAAGTTTTGAAGCAACAATAAACTTTTTCTCTCATTTTAAAATGAAATGTCCATTAGTATTCATTCTTTAAATTATTTTAAATTAAATAATTCAAGTCTTTTATTTGATTAGACGCTGAAAATATGGGAACCGTATATTTTATACGTTAATTATATGTGTATCGCATGATAATGTCATTAGGTTCTTATTCTAACAAAAAGTTTTACAGAAGAGAAAAGATATTCCACTGCAATAATTCTGTTAACATTCCATGTGTGTGTGTGTGGGGGGGGGGGGATGTTTGTTCAATTTATTAATTTTGATATATAATACATTATTTTTTGTAACTTTAAATGTAAACCCTTAAACCATTATATAGCTTTACATCTTGGTTCAATTCTTTAAAAGTAATAAAAACACTAAAAAGAATTAAATTATATAATGCTTTTAAATATTTAAAACGTTTCGGAATTGTCATAGAAATAACGAAAATTTAAAAATAACTTAGTAAATATACTTTAAAATAATAATAATAATAATAATTTCACTATTGCATTTGTGACAGAAATCGAAAAAACAAAAGAGAAAGTCACCACGATAAAATTTTTGACAGCTAAAAAGTTATCTAGCTTTAATTTTCTATATTCAAAGAAACCGAAATGATGGTATCACACTTTCTCTATTTTTTTATCATGCTAAATTCGTGATATGCATGATTTCTTTCAAATAAGAAGTAAAACTTTACGCAGATTAATCATGCTCAAAAAAGGGGCCGACGTCAGACTTCAAAAACAGGTAAACAAATGACAGATCAAGCATAGTTTGAAAAGGTCGATACTCAAACAAATAAGTAGGTGGCAAAAGAATTAGGAAACTTCTCACAACGAATTTTCAACACTCGAATTTGATACATATTTATTACAATGAAAGATATCGATTATTTATTCAAGCTGTTTTCCATCGAAAGGTACTCCAAATATAAATGATGCTAAATTATTCGTATAAAAATGCATATTTCACAAGATATTCGGAAAGTTTTCTAGAAATCCAAATAGACTCCACTTATTGCAGACAATTTATTAAATTTCTTTATAGGAAAACTCTAGAGCACTGATTCCACAAAAACAATGATTAGGGAAAAAAAAAAAAAAAAAAAAAACAGAATCATATTAAAAATTTTGTATATTAAATTAAAGCATTTCAAAAGTTTAACTGTTTATGTTGGATCAAACATTAAAACGTTGTGAATACTCAAAAGAATGTTTTCCTCTAAAAACTTGCGATTAAAGCGGATATGTATTAACTACCTACAAAATGAACTTTATTCACAGTGCGATAGGTTTAGGAGAAATTTTATTCAAAGTTAATTTAGCTTTTAAAGAACTGAACTTACTTTAAACCTGAAAAGAATACTGAACTAGAAAGTAATCGACCTAAACTATTGATAATTATTCCATTTATATTTGCAGCTATAAAATAGTAATAATTTCTCTAATTAGCATGCAATTCTAATTTTTGCATAATGTGTTTTAATCCAAACTGCCAAATCTTTGGCATATTTTGAAAACTTCTGTTCGCAAATGTTTGATATTTAAATGAGTTTGAATTCTAACATATTAAAAATCCATGATATTTTGTATTTAAAAAAAAGAAGAAAATGAGTTTAAGTTTAATCATATCTTAACTGGCATTGTGATATAAGCTGTATAAACCTGATATACTTTCGAACATTTTTTTCCCCCTTCCTTAAATAATATCAAATTTACAAAAATTTTGATTAACGCGTACAATAAATTGAATAATGTTGCCAATTTTTTCATAAACGCAAAAGAATGTCCAATTTAAAAGCGCAATTCTCTCAAATGAACATTTCTGAGCCTACTTTCGCAGAATTTCGATACCATACACGATGGGCTAATATGAGTAATGTATTTCATTCGAAAACTTTTTCAAAAACAATATTTGCATTGCAGGTTACGTCTAAAAATATCTTTGTAAATATGTATTTTGAATTGTTGGGCGGAGAAACATTTATTTTATGTATTTTTATTTTTTCATTTATTTTATTTTATTATATTTCTTGCTGTACGACAACCTTAAAAGACATAAGAGACATTTAGTCCTTTCGTATTAAATTAAATTCGGTTTTGTTCAAAATTTTATATGTATTACTTAAAAAAATAAATAAAAAAATAAATAAAAAAAGAAGAAGAAGAAGGAGGTTCGGAGACTTATTCATTTATTTATTTCGGAGGATATCAACTTGTTTATTTATTTATTTTTGTTAATCTCGGTTTTTACATCAATAATAATAATAATTATTATTATTATAATAAATTTTTATCATCTAAAAGTAATGATTCGGATTAATGTTCATGTTAGCCCAATATATAAAATTTATATTTTTTATCTATTCTCTTTCTGAAATACATATATATATATATATATATATATATATATATATATATATATATATATATATATAATTTGTTTATATGCTTTTTTATGAAGCAATTGACATTCTATGACAAAGAAAATATTAAAATTTTAACGAATTCACGTCATATTGTTGTAATCTTTTCAAACAATGAGTAAGTAGATATGTAAATATTTTCCATTTACATTTGTAAAAGAAATTTTAGATATTTAAATTCTTGCCCCAAATAACTGATTTTTTCTTTTTTTTTTTTTCCATTCTTTTCTTACTTTTCTTTTCTTTTTATCGTTATTATTATCAGTGAATCAAACAGTCATCAAAACTTCATCCCCTACTCTTTTTAACTCTTTGACGGAGATGGGACACCGGTGCCCCTTTTGCTTATTTATTTTTTGACGCTCTTATTACAAATATTATTATTATATGATAGTTTTTTTTATTATAAAAGAGAGTCTAATAGTTACTATAAAAAATCTCTTAGAGTATCAGAGTAAATTTTTTACTAAAATAAAATTGTTAACTAAAAGTAGTTTGAAAAAATTTTATCAACCAATTTCAAAAATTTATTTCTAATTAAATTTGATTATTTAAAAAAGATCAAGTAATAAATTATTGCTACTCCTATATCTAAGTAATCGTAAATAAGTGCAATTTGTAAAAATATTTATTCATGGGACGCCAGTGTCCCATGATGAATTTACCTTTAACGCAGAAAGGGAAACCGGTGCCCCACTCTATATTTTAGAACCAAAATTAATTAAAATTTTAAATATAATATTTTCCACTTATTTAGATCTAAAATAACTTAAAACTATCAAAAAAGTGTAAAAATTATGTTTGATGAGATATCTGCTTCAAAGGGTTAACTCCTTCCCAAATACAAAGGCCTAGATTCAGTTTAACAGTGCTTTTGTGAGACAAAATACAATTGTGTCTTCAGTCATAAATTGGTTTATCTCACACGGTGTTGAAATTTTAAAATTAAAAACTAATTTTTAATTATTTATTAGAAAATTTTCATCTGCTATTTAATTACCAATTTAACAAAATATTAGCATTTATCATTATCATTATTGTTATTATTTTATTTTTGCTAATTTTATTACAACTCTAGACCGTCCTTTAATTATGACAATTATTGAAAATAATTATCAGTGATATGTATCTTATTTAAAAATCCCACTGAAATTAATTTGCAGCATGTCTATGTTTATTCCGTTAAAAGGATGGAAATGCGTATATTAGATTAAATTCCAATGATAAGCAATATGTTTTTGATGCCTTCAATTTTTAAAATGATGTGAATAATAATCATAATAAATTTTAATTGTTTTTTTTTTTTTTTTTTTCAAACCAATGTGTATAAATAAATAAAACTTTATAAGTAAATACCATAAATTTCGAAAACATGCAACAATTATTTCGTGTGGAAATAATAGCACTATTTTTTTCACCTGCTAAAAAATAGTGTTATTACTTCGACCCGAAAGAATTCTTGAGACTTTTCGAAATTTATGCATGGTATTTACTTACAAAGTTTATTATTATAATTACATCACCTTTTAACACTGGTTTCTCGGTGCAATTTACTTTCCTATTTTATTTCTTTTATATATATATAATCCATTATCATAGTGTTATTCAATTTTATTTTGATGATGATTAGCATTATATTCTGTTATTTATAACTGTAGATGTAGATAATTAAAAAATTTTAACTGTAGCTAAAAAGTAAAAAGACCAAAAAGTCATACTTCTTCCTTTTCAGGGATGCTTTTTTTAAGGTTCAGAGTTTGATTAATTGTCATCGAATTAATTATACGAGCTACCTAACAATTTAACAGTAAAAAAAAAAAAAAAAAAAAAAAAAAAAAAAACTTTTTTAATATATTTGTAACTTTTAATCAGAAACAAGCAAATGGTGGAACTGATATAAATGAATATAATATATTCAAATATTTCTACGACGTAAGATATATATATATATATATATACATACATATATGTATATATATATATATATATATATATATATATATATATACATACATATATGTATATATATATATATATATATATATATATATATACATACATTACATACATATATATATATATATATATATATATATATATATATATATACATATACATATACATACATACATACATACATGCATATATATATATATATATATATATATATAATCTGTGGATGTCCAGTTAAATACATTTGGTAAATGTAATTGAAAACGCATTATCTTTTCCAATTTCTTTATTATCTTTCCATTATCTTTTCCATTTATCTTTTCCTATATGTAAAATTTTAACCAATGAAGTTATTTATTAATTATCGGTTAAATACTTAGTTGTATAAGTTTCATTAAAACAATTTTCACTTAGTAATTATAGGGTGTTTTAAAATCAACCAATGCTAACAGCACAAGAAAGAATAATATTATAGTTTTAAAAAAATTAAAGAACACGCTTTTATAGAAATGTGAACTAAAAAGCACAAAATATCTATCTTAGTATTAAAATGCAGGCAAGAGAAAATCGTGTGAGGGACACACCATAATATTTACATACATTTAAATCTTTAATTAAAATAACTTAGAATTAAGCAAAAACCTTTTTTTTTTTTTTTTTTTTTTTAAATCTCCCCTGACTGGGCTCGAACGCTAGACCTTTAGGTTCGTAGCGCGGAGCTTTACCCCACAGCCACAGCATTCACGTAGGGAAAGTTTTTTTTACAATGTAGATTTTTTGTTTGCTCCCAGAGCGGTTACAAACATACATTATACATGCAAACATACATACAGGTGAAGCTAATAAAAGAGTGTTAAAAATAAAGTTGATTTAAATACAGATTTTTAAAATTAAATGTAACCACTAACTAACCAAATTCATTAAAAAAATCTTTTTTACATCATAAAGTATTCGTTATTTTATTATTTTATTTATTTATTTGTTTGTTTTTGAATGTAAATGTTAAAATTATTATTATTATAATTATTATGTTTTCTTTGTTTTGAAGTAATAAAAAATATAACTATTTTTATTTATTGGTTTTTAAATTTCGAAAAACAAAATAAAATTTGAAAAAAAATTCCATGAACGGAAAAGATAGTTTTCAAATTATGATACTAATAAAACAACAACAAAAGAATAAGTACGATAAGAAATAGTAAAAATGAAATATGATCTATAAATTTAATTTAACATGTCAAATGTATTAAACATATTTTTATTTTATTTTTTCTCGATAGAATAATAAAAATAAAAAATAAATGTTAATTTTATTTTATTAGAAAAATTTTTAAATTAATAAACAGATAAATACTAATTTTATCGTTTTAAATTTTTTTAAATATAAAATATAGGTAAAAAATATTTTCAATGAAAAATTAGGAGTGATTTTTATTATTTATTTTAGTTATTATTATAATCAATGTGCTAAAAAGATAACTAGATTTCCATACTCTCGTAAAACTCAAGTGCGATCTCCTGTATCTTTTATTTCTTATCGAGTACCGACTTCTCGAAATGTATATCAGAGCTAATGACATTTGCGCTCACGTGGCCATCGGGTAAATTCCCTCTCCGGCCTGTAAACACAATGATAACTGCGAAGATATTGCTTTTTCAGATAAAATACATCTGTTTTCAATATTTCAAATGATTTATGTGCTTGTGACATTAATTGCGACTTACTTCCGAGAAATTCATTAGCAGATACTTTTCATATGGATCCCTTTTCTGGCATTTTCACAAAAGTCTACAGGTGGAAAGGAAAGGGTTGTCTTTGAAACAGAATCATTAGTTGTAAAATGAGCCGTGGTGTCTGGCAATCAAGGCAATGAATTCTGTGTGGAATTCATTATCATTGGTCATGATGAGAAACAAGCAACTACAAAACTGATTTTTTTTTTTTTTTTTTTTTTTTTTTTTAAGTTTTCTTATTGTTACATAGTGAAGAAAAAATCTCTTCATTTTTACTAAAAATTTATATTTATGATTTATTTTTCCCCAAAATTTGAAGTTATAGCTGACTTTTCCAATATGCGTGTAAATGATTTCCTATTATATATCCATTAATCAATCAGAGCACTGATTTTATGAAACTGTCATGTATTAATACTGATTCTAAAATGAAGATAACTATGAGGTTTTACTGCTATGTCGATTATATCATTTAGTCGTCAGAATTCCTCATATTAAAATTAAATTAAAAAACAAATAAAACACATAGTCGCGCCTTGTTTTGTAGTGTACTAATATACCCTCTATGAAAAACAACTTTTAGTCTTAAAAGGTTAACTTAATATATTATAAAAGTACAAACTCACAAAAGTTTAATAAATTTAGTAATACAAGGAAAGCACTCAAAAACTGGAGAATAAGAACTTTGTAAGGAAACACCATAAAATTCACAAATTTTAACGATTGTTTTGAATCGAAATAATTAGGAATGTTACTTCATCCTGAGAAAAAAATGTGTCAATGAGCAATAAAACTGTCAAAATACACTAAAGAGAAATTTTTCTAAGCGTAACATAGAAAAAAAAGTTATTCATAAAAGTTTTTGAATTAAGTTATCTTTTTAATTACATAATGGTATTAAATATACATGTAATAAACTATCTAATTATCTACTTTGCATGAATGATAATTGTGTGAATAAAAACGTTTTTTAATCTATTTATACATCCTACCTCATTGATTAATATTAATGTTATTTTCAAAGGAATTCTAAATAAAATTTATTTTACTCATGAAGGGAAAATATTGTAATAAAGAACAACATGCGGATAAAAATGAAACCATTGATACGCACCTGAGAAAAGATTTGATTGAAACTACAAACGATGCTTTGTTAAAAACGTTTTGTTAGTTTTCAACTAAATTTCGTTGGGGGGGGGGGGGGAAGACATGCATTATACGCGTCGGAAATTGGGAAGCAGAATTTGATAAAAGATATCCTTGAAATGTAATACGAGTTTTGTTTAGATTTACAAAATGGCTATAAGTGTATTTAGTTTCTCTCTCCAGCCCCCCCCCCCCCTTCATTTCTTCCTTTTAAATATTTTCTTTTAAAATAAAGATTCACATTTGTTAATTTTTAAAATTTATCTTAACATTTAAATCATTCTTACACTTTTTTAACATATTAGAAAGAAATAAAATAAAATAAAGCTTTCGATTATTATTATTTTCTTTTTTCAGTGGTCTCATTTAAATCTGTAAATTGAAAAAATTAGTTCTTGAAAATGTTCAGTTTCACCGTTTTATTTATACACAGAAAAAAAAGTTACACTATCCTAAATTACAAATCATATGTAATTATATAACTTTTACTGCAAAATTATATAACTTTTTTTCTTTTTTAAATTAAAAAAAAAAAAAAAATAAATAAAACTACATGTAGTTTTTAGTCTTTTATCCTTAAAAACCACAGAGGGAAAACTACTCTTATTTAAGGAGTCCCTAATCACTCTTTTTACTAAATCCATTAAATATGAAGATTATTTCATGTGTTTATCTTTATTTGAAAGAATACAGATATTTACTTTATCAGAAAAAGTAGATTTTGGGTTAAGACCGATTAATTAACGAGAGTGTAGGAATACCCTCCATAGGGATCTGTCTAAAAGGTGCCAAACCGTATTCAAGTAAGTTTCGGAGAAAACTACAAAAAACTCCAAATGGCTGTCAACCGGCATATCTGCAGAAATAATGATAGGTAACTTTTAATTATGAACAAATTTTATGCTATATATTTCTTTCATTGAAAAAAAGGGGGAGAGGGTTATTTATTTGGTTAATATTTAAAAAAAAAAAAAAAAAAAAAAAGATATATATATATATATATTTTTTTTTCCTGTACCTAACTGAAAGTAATATCTATTTTAATTCATTAATATAAAAATAAGTTTGTTAATCATAAAATTATATTTTTACAATCTTATTACTCAGAAGGAACTATTTAATTGTCATTCATTTATTTTATACATTATTCATTTATTTTTAATTAATGCATATACATAAAACAAATATTTCATTGATAAACAAACGAATATTTTATATAATTTACCTTTAGTTCAAAACTATTCATCGTTTAATATATAAATGGCTATCTTCTAATACATCTCTCTAAGCCGATTTAACCAAAATTAAATTATAAAACACTTTTCCCTTTTCTTTTAATACACATTATAGGGGAAATGAAACAACATAAGATAAACGAGGTATAGATAACTTTAAATGCAGTTCATAGGAAATTGATAAACAAAATTCGCATTATTTATGTATGTATATAAATTACTAGAATTATTTGTCCACCACCCAATAGTTTTATTCTCTAGAGTTTTTCTTTCATTTCATTTTATTTCTGTTTTGAATCAAAGAGTTTTTCTTTCATTTCATTTTATTTCTGTTTTGAATCAATCTACTGATCACTGATATTCTTTGTCTACAATAATCATGGTGAAAGAGTTTTTTTTTTAATTGATTGGTTTTTAGAAAAATAAAAACTATATTACTAAATATGAACTTTGTTTGATATAAGAAATCATAATTCATCAGAGAACATTTCTATCATTTTATCAGCGATTTAAATAAAAGTAAGTTAGACATTAAATCACTCGTTCAATTTATTTTACCCCTCCCCTCAAGCAGTGTTAGAAATAAGAATTTTGAAACTAGGCGTAAAAATAACGCCTGGATTAAATTTTTTGTGCGTCCAAATTAAAAATCTAGGTGCCATCTATAATTAAATATGTATATTTAAATAAAGCATCAACTTGTTAATAATATATGCAAGATTATATAAAAAATATTTATGTGATGAATGTAATTACATTGGCAATATTAAACGTACATATTTAAAATCACAAATTCATTCTTCGCCCAGAAGATACATCATTCCACCACAATTTAATAGCATTTTCTGGGCAGAAATCTTCAAATTTAAGACTGTTTAATTTAATCATCAACAAATCGTCAACTACTTTCACAGAGAAATAATTTCTTAAATCAGCTTTTATTAGGTTCAAATTAGGTTTTTATTAGGTTAGGTGAAATAAACTTGTTTACTGTCTGATGGGATTGGGAAAATTATTAGATATGATGAGGAAAAAATCCAGGCATCAAATATGGCACCTATGATTGGAATTTTAGGCGTCAAAATGAAAAAAAAAACTGGTCGCAAAATACGACTAACGACCGCTTATTTCTAACCCTACCCTCAAGAATATATATCCAAAAGATATTACCATAAATAAAGGTATAAATTATTTATGGGTTTCCACAGTTGCATGAGCAACAACTGTGCAAACTGGCTCATGTATGTGTGAGGCATTGGCCTTTTTGATGTGCCGATATTATTTTACAATCAAATGTAAAATAAATGTATATTTTCCAAATAAGAAACTCAAATGAACACACACATTTTTATTTACTTTCTTTCCATTTTGTTTAAGTTTCAGTTTTGAAGATCGCTTTCGATATCAAATTAACATTAGTTAAAACGTTTTATAGCAATTTTTGACACATAGTTTTTATGTAATTGTAAATAATAATTGTAATAATAATAATAATTGACTGGATGAATAAAACAAAACACACACATAAATATATATAAATTATAGATATCTTAATATATTATATAACAACTCTTAAAAAAAAAAAAAAAAAAAAGCGTACGGATAAAAATAATTTTCTAAGATTTTTTTTTAAGTTTTAACATTCCCCGAAGACCTTATATTTACTACAAATAAGTGACAACTTTCCAAGTTTTCGCGGAAATTTTACGGGGTTGCTCTCCTAAGTTTTAAAGCGGCTTTATAAAATTTTCGGGAAAAAAAAAAAAGAAGAAGAAGGAGAAGAATAAAAGGAGCAGCAAGTAAAAGTTAAAAATTTAAGAAAAAGAAAAGAAATAATTTAAGAAGATAACGATAAAAATCTTGACTGAATTGAGTTATTCGATAAAAATTTTGACAAATGTTGGCATTATTTGATCTGCATTTTTAAATTTCATGCTTTTTTTTTTTTTCTTTTTTCCAGTGACTATATAAAAGCTTAAAACATAATTTTCCCGTTTGTAGAATATGTTTATGCACATTATGAATACATTAAAAATTTAATTCAACAGAAAATAGTGACCATCCTACAAAATTATTTTTCAGTACACATATTTTTATAAGATAAATGAGTAAATAAAAGTGCTAAGTCATTAAATCCAACATAATAATAATAAACTTAAAAAAAAAAAAAAAAAAAAAAAAAAAAAAAAAAAAAAAAAGAAAACTTGATAATCCAAACTTTTGAGTTAAAAAAAAAGAAAATTAAAGACTTTTTTATTTTTATTTTTTTCTCACCTCCCCCTAAAGTTTTTACGTTATACACGCCATTTTCTTTGAAATTTAAAGAGGATCAGAATAAAAGTTAAAAGATGTTAAATATGTTACACAAAATTAGAAATAGTTTCAGCAGAAGTTTTTTTATCTATCAGGCAAAATATCTCAAAAAGACCCCATCCCCTACACTTTTTTTCTTTTCAGGCATACAACTTTATATTCCAAAAAAAAAAAAAAAAAAAATCCAAAAGTACCGGACTGCTTACATCATGTTAAATATACACTGAAATAACATCTGACCTATCTTCTATTTTGTAGCATTTGTCACAGCGCACGCGATAATCCAACACTAAAGCTACTTCGTAATAGTTGAATCAGTGTGCAATACACTGAAATGTAAATTTTAATTAATTTCTTAATGCATGTTTAGAAAAGAAAATAATCAAATCACAATGATAAACTCACCTGAAAAAGTCTGTCCGGCAAAAGAGTTTGCCTTCTCTGGAAAAACATTTTTCCACCAAAGTGTTCTGACAGTCCCAGCATTTCACACATTTCGCATGCCATGCTCTCTCTTCTACCTTCAGGAGAAATCGGTCCAGGATGGGGGTATCGCAACCAGCGCATATCACCATCCTCATGGTTGGAAAACTGTGCTTTCTGGTGACTTTTTAACCACAAAAAAAGTTGCACTACAAATGCCTTAGAGGTGTAAAAAATTCACATTTTCCATGTGTTTCAAATGCAAAATTATGCACTCAGTAAAGATTTCAAAACCAATTTTCCAATTTCAAACCACTTTCAAACGCATTATCCTATCTTAGTTTTAGAGATTTTTATTCATTTTTCATTTTTACTTGAGGCAATTAACAATGTTTTATCTTTTATTTTTTTATTTCGTATTATAAATTCAACAACAAATATTCATCGATATTCTCCATAATTCCGATATTTCGTAATTAAAAAAAATCTTGAGTTGTTTAGAAAAACGCATCATTGTTTAATAAGTTTGGTAGGATAAATCTTTTCATATGATGTTTTGTACCAATTAAAATTTTTGTAATAGGCAAAACATTCCAAGTTTTGATATTGCAACCGGTTCAGGAAAAATCCTTTTTTTGAAAAAAATTACACACTTCTCTGATCTTCCATATTGTAAATATTAATACAGAAAACTCATTAAAATTAAATGACATATTAAATACATCTCTTCAGTTGGACATTCCAGCACGTCTACCTGATCTTAGATTAGTCCACTTTTAAAAGCGTGTTTTCAGGTGGATCAACAACTGTCTACTATCAATGTTTTGCGTGAACACTTTTCAACTTCTGACAACGCGCATTTTTGAGCAACCGCTCAGTCGCTGATCGCACCCAAACACTGGCAGCGCCAGACATTTGCCGTGGATGGGCGTGTCATTAATGGGAGGAGTCAAGGGTGTGGTTGAGGAGCGACTGCGACGTCAATCAAGGCCAGTCATGCGTGGCCAGCGATTTCATGCGTAACGCGTCGAATGGCCAATGCAAAACGGGTGCTGTCGAATGGCAAGTTGCGGTTACAAACCGTGAAAACAGGATTCTTCAAAACGCAATAGAACTTTTATTTGACATTCGTTTCAGAGTTTTCAACAAATGAAGTAAAACTTTTTTCCCCACGAATTACTTGCGGTATTGTCCTGTCAAAAGTCATTAGATACATTTATATATATATGTATATATTTATTTGTGTATTATTTTTTAGAAAATGATTTTTTTCATATAAGGATAAAGAAACACTTTATACGATTATATTCGAAAATTATTGTAAGTAAGAAAGGAAAAAAAAAAAAAAAAAAAACAATCACAATCACAATTTGAGTTTAATAGAAACACAATATCTATTTGTATACTTACCAAGCAGAACCCAATTTACCCACTCCAGAACCCAGGTTCTGATAGTGATGATGTTCACAAACATAACCGTATAATTTGTTTCATAGAAGTTTTATAACCGACAGGAAATGATGTGACTTATAGACATTAAAATAATATTCTGATGTGAGATGCAGTCAGAGAAACGTTTTATTGATTCAACAAAAATTTATTTGGAACATTAATATATATATATGTACAGGGTGATCAGTTTAAAAGAGTACCCGTTGGTTTTTTTTTTATTACCCTTAAATCTGACGGATGTGGCAATTATTCTAACACTGAAGTATAATTGTTTGAACCTTGTTTAAGTGTGGGAGATAATTTCTAACACTGTTGGACTGTTACAACTTTATTTGTGAGGTAAAACAGAAATGGAGACGCACGGTGTTACTTAATCCTGTGATAATTTTATTTTTGAAAAACATAATTTAATTCATTTTTTTTACATTATCATTCCTTGCAGAAAATGTTCGCCACCATTTTGAATGCAAACATGAACACGTCGAACCAAGTTTCTTCACGCACTTCGCAACTTTGTTGGTGTTATTGACGAGATTGCTTCAGTTTTGATCTGTTTTAATTCATCGATATTTGCAGGACTTCTCTGAAAAACCCTATGAAATGATAATGCAAAAATGATAATGATAATGTAAATGTAATTTAGGAGTGATAATGTAAAAAAAAAATAATAATAATAATAAATTTTGCTTTTTATAAATAAAATTATCACAGGATTAAATAACATTGTGCGTCTCCATTTCTGTTTTATATCACAAATAAAATTGTAACAGTCTAACAGTGTTGGAAATTGTCTCCCACACAAGGTTAAAAAAATTACACTTGAGTGTTAGAATAGTTGCTACATCCGTCATGTTTAAATGTAATAAGAAACAAGTCCTTCCGGCTCATTCGGAAGGGTAGGCTGATTTCTTTTTCCTTATGAAGTAGCCGCTGTTTTAAAACAAAAAGGCGGCATTTTTTTTTTTTTTTTTTTTTTTTCAAAACATTAATACAAATTATTAATGGACTTCGTGATATTTGAATGATAAATCCATTTTTCAATTTTGGTTTGAATTGGTTAATTATTTCAAAAGTTACAGTGATAACAAATTTTCAAGTGGCTGCCACTTGGAAACAATATAATGGAGCAAGTTGCACGGCAAACTCGTCCAAGATATTTAAAGCATAAGTTCACTGTCAAACTTTGGTTCGAATCAGTGCGGTGTTTCAAAAGTTATTGTTACGAGAAATTTTCAAGAAGCAGTCTAATTGACTGCAATTTAGAAGCAAATTGGCGAAGCAACTTGTCCAGCGAAATCATACAAGATATTTGTATGATAAGTTCAATGTCTAACTTTAGTTCAAATTAAATAAGTGTTTCAAAAATTATCGTGATAAAAATTTTCAAGTGGTACCGTGATTTCAAGTGGCCACCACTTAGAATTAAAAAAAAAAAAAAAGCAGAATGAGATGCCCAGCGAAAATATCTATGATATATGAATGGTAAATCCACAACCCAAAATTGATGCGAATTGATTTAGTATTTCAAAAGTTATCATAATGTCAAATTTTCAAGTGGCTGCCACTTCAAAATAAAATTGCGGATTAAGTTACCAAGCGATCGTATCCAAGATATTTTAACCATAAATTCACTATCTAACTTTTGTTTGAATCAATTTAGTATTTTAAAAGTTATCTTGATAACACATTTTCAAGTGGCAACGTGATTTCAAGTGGCCGCAACTTGGAGACAAGAAGTTGGAACAAGTTGCCCAGTGAACTTATCCAAAATAATTATATGATAAGATCGCTATTCAACTTTGGTTCGAATTGAATTATGATTTAAAAAGTTATCCTGTTTATAAATATTCAAGTGCTAGCCTAATTTCAAGTTGTCTCACTTAGTTTATAACATACGCACTTTGTTAAAAATGGCAGATAAAGTTTATTACTAAAGTTGATTGAGATATTTATATTGTCTATATGTACATCAAATTTCAAATAAATTCGGAATAAGCTTTTTACAATTTGAATTTGAAATTTTCAAGTGGTCTCAACTTGAAAATAAAATGGTGGAGCAACTTGGTTAAGAAACTCATCCAAGATATTTATAAGATAAGTTAACACACTGTCTAAATTTGGTTTGATTTGGAGTATTATTTTGGAAGTTATCATTATTTTAAATTTTCAAGTGGTATCCTGATTTCAAGTGGCTCTGCTTAACTTAAGATATGCGCCACTTTATTATAAATGGCGGATTAAGTTCATTGGGGCACTTATATAATCTATGTATACATCAAATTTCAAACAAATTCAGAATACGCTTTTTACAATTTGAATTTGAAATTTTCAAGTGGTCTCCACTTGAAAACAAAATGGCGGAGCAACTTGGTTAATAAATTTATCTAAGATATTTATAAGATAAGACACTGTCCAAATTTGGTTCGATTTTGAGTATTATTTAAGAAGTTATTGTGGTTTTAAATTTTCAAGTGGTAGCGTGATTTCAAGTGACCCCGCTTGACTTAAGATATTTACTACTTTATTAAAAATGGCGGATAAATTTCATAAATAAACTTCTTTGAGACCCTTATGTGATCTATATTTACATTAAAATTCAAACAAATTCGTAATATTTTTTTACAATTTGAATTCTTGAAATTTTCAAGTGGTCTCCACTTGAAAACAAAATGGTGGAGCAACTTGGTTACCAAACTCATCTAAGATATTTATAAGATAAGTTAAGACTCTGTCCAAATTATGTTCGATTTGGAGTATTATTTCGGAAGTTATTGTGATTTTACATTTTCAAGGGGTAGCGTGATTTCAAGTGGCCCCACTTAACTTGAAATATCTGACACTGTAATAAAAATGGCGGATAAACTTCATTAATGAACGTCATTGGCAATCTTATGTGGCCTGTATATATTTACATCAAAATTCAAGCAAATCTTGCTTTAAATATGTTTTTTTTTTTATGTCGGTTTGAAATTTTCAAGTGGCTGCCACTTGAAAACAAAAAGTCGGAGCAACTTAGTTAACGAACTCACCCAAGACATTTATAAGATCAGGTCACTGTCCAAATTTGGTTCGATTTGGAGTATTATTTCGGGAGTTATCGTGATCACAAAATTTTCATTATAGATAGATAGATAGATAAAGGAAGTGATTGCAATAGGTCGATTTCTAAAGAAATCAACCTAAAACCAACAGGTACTCTTTTAAACTGATCTCTCTCTCTCTCTCTCTCTCTCTCTCTCTCTCTATATATATATATATATATATATATATATATATATACGTATATCTTTAAATGTGTTCTAACAGGAATGCTGTTTGGATTAACAAAATAATTTTAACTTGTGCTTCTTTTTCTTTTTTAATTTAATTTCCTTCTGTTTCCATTTATATTTATTTAATTGCTTGTTTTACAAATCTAATATCATAGTAGCAACATTTACGCTTTTCGGCTACCGGAAGAATTTTATATATATATATATATATATATATAGAAAACTATTGACTTGAATTTATGAATATATAAGTTTTACAGATAAGAAAAACCAAAAGGAGAATTACAAACCAATGCGCAAAATTGCAGCGAAAGGAAATGTAAAACTTAGATGTAGGAATATATAAATGTAGGAATATATAAATGTAGGAATATATAAACAAATGAATGAAATTAAACCCCCCAAAACACCGAGATCTTCATCAGGGAGGCCCCTCAGTGTAGGAGTGAACGTGAAGTTTCTGAAAGAACAGTAGCTATAAGCTAATAACTGTCCTTAGCCCCCAACTTCTCACCAAACAGAAAACCACCAATAACTGAAGAGAAATCAAACGTATATATAATATATAAAACTACTAAAGAAACTTCATAAAATTATCAAATTGTAGAAGTTACAAAATTACATCAATTCATTTAAAACATATATACAATACAATAAAGAATTACTGAATGTAAATAAGAAAGTATAAAATGAAATAAGAATACAACCCTTCATCTGGAAAACAAATTAACTTCGGTTGACGGGGCTACTCGTCGTTTGTTTTCCAGATGAAGGGTTGTATTCTTATTTCATTTTATACTTTCTTGTTTACATTCAGTAATTCATTATTGTATTGTATATATTTTTTAAATGAATTGATGTAATTTTGTAACTTCTACAATTTGATAATTTTATGAAGTTTTTTTAGTAGTTTTATATATTATATATATGTTTGATTTCTCTTCAGTTATTGGTGGTTTTCTGTTTGGTGAGAAGTTGGGGGCTAAGGACAGTTATTAGCTTATAGCTACTGTCCTTTCAGAAACTTCTCGTTCACTCCTACACTGAGGGGCTTCCCTGATGAAAATCTCAGTGTTTTTTGGGGTTTAATTTCATTCATTTGTTTATATATTTCTACATTTATATATTCCTATATATATATATATATATATAGAGAGAGAGAGAGAGAGATTGCTATAATAATTTTTACTGACTAAATAAAAGAAAAAATTTCTATTAAAATTTTCCGGTAACCAGAAATGCAAAATTTGGCAACTATGTTCTTAGCCTTTATTTATTTATTTATTTACTAAATACAGTAGACAGATAAAGTGAGACAGTAAATTTAATCAAAAATTTTATTAATTTAATCCAATACAAAGAAATTTTATTGAAATTCTGTAATTTTGATAACAATATATTTCTGTCGTAAAAAAACAGAAAGGTTTTTTACTTCTAACGAAAATTTGATTTAAAACAGCTAAAATAACGAATTAAAACACTCAGTATGTAATTACACTGTTTTGCTTTCTAAAAGTGTAGTGAAAAAGGTTAAAAATTTCAATTTGTTAACATATGTTTCGATACCAAATAGTATCAGTTCAAGACTGATAAATCAGTCTTGAAAGAGTTCTATCGTATCGTCCTTTAGCATCTAAACACGTTTACACTCTTAACGTTTTAAGTTGCATTTTTTGCAAATAAAAGAATGTATTCAACTAAAATGACTTCAACAACCGCATCTAGTAATTTTAAGCCCCCCCCCCCTCTCTCTCTCTCTCTTTTTTTTTTTTTTTTTTTTGAGAGTGACGTAAAATCATATTAATTAAAAAAAAAAAAAAAAAAAAAAGCATCTTTATGAAAGATGAGCTATGAAATTTTGTGTGGTGATTTTCAGTTTTTTTTTTTTTTTTTTAATGGGTCGGGAGAGAGTATATTTTTTTTTACAATGATAATTCAGTTTTCATAAATTTCTCTCTCGGGGAAAATAATAATAGTAATAATAATAATAATTTTTTTTCATTTCTTTTATTATTTTATTTTATTTTATTTATGATTTTTTTTTTCCAACTCATATTTTTATAAATCTTGAAGACAAATTACTGTTCCTCCATTTATGAGCTGAAAAAATGAAAATGTGTACAAAAAAATTGTTATTTATTTATTCTGAAGACAGATATCAATTTTAAACACGGTTAAAATTTCGTTTTAACTTTTTAACAATTATACATTTTATTTTTCTAATTATATTCTTTTATATAACGGAAGGAGCTATTAACAAACACATTTTTCATTGGAAAAAAGTAAAAGAAAATTAACGCAAAGTTCTATTAATAAAAAGAAAAATAATATTTATGTCCCAATCGCCTTAAATTTCCAATCAACGAATTTGCCAATCAATTCATTCGTCCCAGCACACATATATATGAATTTCATATTTTAACTGCTGTCTGAGATAAGGTGCAACCTATTATTAACACGTTAATCGCCACGATAATATCAGAAAAATTTTCACATGGGCCATGGTAACTTTATTAGACAATTTAGTTAAAAATGCGTGTTAAAAATGCGTCAGGCACATATGACTGACATGGCGATTAACGTGTTAATAATTACTCGGCGTATATCATATTCCTTTTAGGGTTATTTCCTAGTTAAAAATGCGTGTTAAAAATGCGTCAGACACATATGACTGACATGGCGATTAACGTGTTAATACCAAATACAGTTATCTTGGAGACAGAAGATATTGGCGGATAAACACTTAAATAAGGTAAAGTAGCATCAAAAACAATATTTAGACACCTTCAATAACTTGGGTGTTACATAATTTTCGGTATTATGTCTTTATGCGAAATGAAACTATATATGCACTTCTTAGAAATCTTAAAGTATGTATTATTTTTCTGACACATTTTTCCCTTAACAACCAATAATCTGGAGTGCCTACTTTACATTTCGCTTCATCTGCATTACTACAGAAACCTATTAAAATATTTCAACGATTAAAGAAAAAGATACTGTATTTCAACATTTCCAAAATACATTTTGAAAAGTTGAAAATTGTTTTAGAAACAGTATTATTTTGAATACTTTATTGTGTGACGGCGCAGTAGATCCATGAACACTCTGTTTGAATATTGTAAATACATTCATAAAACATTTACTAAGTTTAAAAAAAAAAAAAATAATAATAATAATAAAATTAATTTTTCGAATTTTTACCTGTATACGGCTCTCTGAAAGTTTATTCGACTCATTTTGGATAGCCTTGTATGACAATAAATCATATACGCATCACATGCAGAGTGTATTTAAACTTCAGTATGAAAAATGTATAAAAATAAATCTTGAAATGTATTTCGAACAATTTTCAAATATATTTTAAATCTTTTGTGTGGCTTTGTAAACGAATAGTGAATGATTTTCACATCATATTCTGTTTAAAATATGCTTTTGTGCATATAAAAAATATTTTTTAATTTCGTTATATATAGCACAGTAGAAAGATGTTAAAATCTATCAACGAACATTTTGCTCATAGACGTAATGCATTTGATTTTTTCCTCCCCTTTTGATTTAGTGGGATAACACTTACAAAACAGACAGACACATGCTTGCCATAGAATGACAGACACCGTCTAACCTATAAAAATTTTGAGTTTTATATTCGGGGGGGATGGCTAAAAACGTGTGTATACAAAACATTCCATTGTCGAAATTTAGATTCCAAAACAATGCTTTTTACCACCCTATGTGGTTAAGAGATAGTAATTACCATCAAAAGATACTTAGATGCTTCGTATTTTAAATCAAAACACTAGCAAATGAGTTTCAAAATCAAAAATATCGTCTGCCACAAAGCAACTCCTATTTAGTAAAAGCGCTCACGTAGCTGCTGTGGCAAACCTTCGAATGCGATGTTCTGTCAGTAATGCGTTTATTGTGGGACACATTTACTGCTCTCCTTTCCTCGAGACAGGCGATGCAATATTCAAAGTGGTAATGAGAAAATGGCCGACCCTCGTGATTGCATTTGTGATGCAATTTTGCTGCCTGAAACCATTAAGTTCGAATTTGATTTGAAAGAGATGAAATTTAATATCATGCGCTCCGATGAAACGATAAAGAGGAACGTCATAGATAAATATTCTTATCCCGTATTTTTCCTTTCTCAGTTTATAGTGAGTATATCAGTAACGGTGGTAAAGAAAGGGAATTTTTTTACGAAAAATATTTTACAAGCGAATTTCTATGTTAAAAAAGTGCTTTTAAAAACTTCACATCACACACACACACACACACAAAAAAAAAAAAAAAAAAAAAAAAAAAAAACCATTTTTCTTAAAAATAAATAAATAAATAATCTTGTGTGGTACTCACGTCTTTTATTTATTTATTATTTTTTTTTTTTTTTTTACCCTATATATTGAAACAGACATATTATTAATAACATTAATAGCATTGCCAGTGTTCTTTAAAAAAGAGTTCAAAATAGTTAAATAGTTTCAGAAAAAGTGAGGGTAACTACTTTCTTACAACCCGCCATTTCAGCTAACGTTCATAAGCCATTTAAAACATTTATATTAAATTTATATATATTTTAAATTATTCAAAGAATTTTCACATGCACTACTCTTTAAAAATTATTCGAATAATTTTGAGTAGCCTGACCTATTGTCTATTAGCTGCATACGCATCCTGCAGTCCACTAAAATTTAGCACAGCGCAGAAATGCATACCGCACCAGAAATGCTCTTCGAGCCATTTCTAATGGTGCTCCTAATCCTAATATGTCCGAAATCTTTTGCATGGACGGAAGCTAAATACTATTCGTACCATATGCTTTTGTAAATATAAAAATACACACACACACACACACACACACACACACACACACATATATATATATATACATATTTTTTTTTTCTTTTTGTTTAGTGAATCTGAAGATTCTAAAATGCATTTCGCCCATAGACGGAATGTATTTGAGTACTTTAGTATTCCCATGCGCACACGAATCATTTTCCTTCTAATCTTAATAAAATATTAAAAACAAACATCGACATATGATACAAATTTAGAATAACTGGACTTCATAGTTCTTTTTCTTCTTCTTCTTCTTTCTTTCTTTCTTTTCTTTTCTTTTCTTTTTTTTTTTTTGTGTGTGTGTGTGCGCGTGTATGCGTGTGTGTCTATTATGCTGGTAAGAGACTCATAGATTCATGCAGAGAAAAAAATTGTTTAAACTATGTTCAGGCTATTTTTTAATGTTTTAAACAAAATTTTCATTAAATGTAAAAATTCAGTTTTGTTACATCAGCACAAAAAATATTGTTAACGAAGTTACAAAATTTAAATAAAATCTCCTTATATTTGCTTATATTAACATTTTTTTTTTTTTTTTTTTTTTAATTAAGTTTTGTTATTAAAAAACATTTTTTGTAAATAAAACAAAATATTTTTGTTAGAATTGTAACAAAAACTATTTTGTTAATCTAAACATAAATTTCTGTTGATACTTATACAAACTGCTAAAAATTTAATTTTCTGATAAAGATGACCTCAAAACGTGTAATTTTATTTACTTTGGTAAATTTAATCCAAAAATAACACTTTCTCTAAAGAAGGTAAAAATGGGGTAGTTATGGCGTATTCACATTTAGTCAAACCAAAAACATAAAAAACTTGAGAACATATTCTTTGTTTCATTTTTTCCCCCCTACTTCTCTTGAATACATATATATATTACTTTAACCGTTGCAACTCTTCATACGTATTATTTTGCATAAACGGCCTTGCATATCATTCTGCAAAATACCTACTTCTGGTTGATAGTTGGCAGATTTAAACAAATTAAAAATGTTCTTCACACATTTTACAATAAACGATTCTAAAATTGCTGATCAATTTCCTCCTAATTATTCACAAAGGCAAAAAATATTTCCTAGACCAGCACTTTAATGAGACAGAAAACTGTAAAACTACTTTTTCTGCAATAAGAGAGTTGAGACAGGCAAGCAATTGTTGGATACTTCGGTGTCATGTATTCTGGGGATAAAAACATATTCCATCTCCTAACGCCGTGTTCTACTTGCTTCATTAAAAGAGTCTTTTTTTTTTTTTTTCAATTAAACTTCTCATGTGTTAAAAATATATAGTTTATTTTTAATATAAAATAACATGGTAATTAAACAAATGAAAAACAGTAAACATACTTTTTTTTTAGGACGGAAGACTATTAGTCTCAATCTACGGATTTTTACTATACCAGTTTTACAATAGTTGGACATATATCAAAATCGAAAATTTATTGAAATTATAATTGAATAATTTGAAAACGATATTATGATTTGAAAAAAAAAAAAAAAAAAAAAAAAACTAATAGTCCTCCGTATTAAACTAAATTCTGCTTTCGCCAGAATTTTGAAAGAAAAAGAAAAGATAGCCTCTTTACACCGAGATGAAACAAAGTAAAAGAAAAAATAAACAGAAATTGAAAAAAAGGCATAACATTTTTGCTTTTAAAAATTATTTTTTTTTTTTTTTTTCTTAGTCATAAAATCATCAATAATTACTTTATATTCTTCTGTATGATCTTCTATTTCTATATTTTTCTTCTTTTTTTAAATACAGTTACAGAAACAACTTATTTTCTCGTTGAATTTCACCCAGTCATTTTGCAGAAGTTGAAAAATAAGTAGGGTCAGGTGGGGTAATATGGGTATAAAAACACCGTTTTTGAAAATCAGTAGCAAAAAATTTATATAAGATTTAAAAATATATAACAATTTTTCGTTGCACATATACATCACAAGTGTTGATAATACACTGCGCTTGAATTTTTGATTTAACATTTAAAAATAAATAAATAATAACGATTTGAAATAGCCTAAGTTTTATACCCACTTCACCCCATGGCATGGGGTAAAGTGAGTAGTCTGTGGGGTAATGTGAGTAATTGCTAAAAAGGGAGTAAAATTGAGGTAAATCTTTTGGAGAGTGAATACAAATGGAATACTTTTCAGATTTTGGAATACAAATCTGAAAAGTATTTTTACCATCTGTTAAATAAAGTTTAAAAGTGTTTACGACTTCGGCTTGTCTGTCTTTCCGCGCTCTAACTCTCGTAAATATTAATGGAATTCTTTGAAACTGATATATGCTATTTGAGTTCACTATGAGATGTTCTCTATTGAAAATGGAGGAAGTACCACGGTTGATTTATATACAGGGACACTGAAAGAATTCCAAAGCATTTAGTTCTATATGAGGTATTTCTATAAATCACTTTTTAATATCTTTATTTTGCACAGATCATAATGAAATTGACGTTAATTTTACTTATACACAAAAAATGTTTTCTATGGAATACAGTATGATTGTCATTAAGATTTACAGAGCCTCACAAACATATTCAAATACTTTAACGGCTGCAACGAGAAATTGCTGGAATTACGCATTTTTGATCTTATTAATCACTTTTAACTCTTTCTAACAATGTTTAAAAGTGATTATGAGTTGTATTAGTCCATCTGGCCGTCTGACTCTGCATCGGTCTTTCTGTTCGCTATTTAACTTCCGTAAATATTCATGGAATTTCTTGAAATGGATATATATTACTTATGTTTACTAAGCAATGTCCTCTATTGAAAATGGGTAAATACTATATCTGTGGTTTGTGCATAGGGACATCTGAAACAATTTCAAAGCATTGTGTTCTATGAGATATATTTTGTAAACGGCATATTAGTACTGTTATTTTGCACATATTATAATGAAATTTGCATTTACTATTAATAATGTGAAAAGAAATTGTTTTCTATAAATGCAGTTTTATTAGCAATAGGTTTTACAGGGCCACGCAAAAAGATTCACATAGATTAAGAGCTATAATAGGGAATTGCTGAAAATAAATTTTCAGTTTTATTAACCATTTTTAATACTTTTCAACAATGTTTCAGTGTGATTATGAATTCTATCAGTCAGCCTGTGTGTTTTTTTTATGCTTTTGACTCTCCATCTGCCTGTCCGTCCGCGTTCTAACCAGAACCTGATTATCGCAGGGGCACGGTGCACATGCTCCGAGTCCAGAGCAGAAAGAGGCCCTAAAGCTCATTTTTCGTATACCTAAATCAATAAATTCTGCTCTTAATGCATAGAAACTTTTGTTTAAGTGCGAAGAGAGGAATTAAGAGGACCCATGGAAGTATGTCTGCCCCGGGCCTCAGCTGAAGTTAATCGGTCCCTGCTTCTAACACCTGTAAATATCCATGGAATTCTTTGAAATTAATATATATACTATTTAAGTTTACTGTGAGATGTTCCTGATTAATTCCGTAATTAAAATAAATAAATTACTCAAGAGAGAATTTTTTAAAATTTAAAAAGTGATGCACAAAGATTAAAACACAACCCTTCAAAAGATAAAACACTTGTAGTGGCCATGTGTAATGTGAAAGCAAAGCGTACTGTAGCAGCAAGAAATCAGCACTAGTGCATAACCATAAAATCGATTGATTATATTAACAATATTTAAAATAAATAGATGTTAATATCTAAAAAGTTTACTTTACAGCTATTTTGTGATTATCAAAATATATTTTCAATATTTTTAAAAATATAATTTCAAAATAAAGATAACAGAAAAAGTATTTTGGCGACATATTTGTTGTCCATGTATGCGATTTTGGTGGGTTTTGTTTTGGAATTCGCGACAATAATCACTTTCTTGCCATGCTGGCTTAAAACTTAATTATGATTATCTCAAATTTATTGTACCTATAACTTTTAAATAAATTAAAAAGCAGAGTATTCTAATAAAATGTCATAGCCCTACTATAACTGTCATTCTGTTACTTTTCAGTAAAATAATTTATTAATTTAAATATTTTGATTAATATTCAGAATTAATGTTATACCCATTTTACCCCACGTGATAAAACATCCTATAGAATACAAAATACAATAAATTTAACTAACCTTCAGGTGAATATCTGTTCTTAGATATTTCATGCTTATTATTATTTTGTAAATATTTTACAATTTAGCTAAAAAAAGAGGAAAAGAGAAGTTTGGAAGTGTAATATATGGCATATGTTGTACGTAAAACAAAGATTTTAATTGAAAATGAAAAATTTTATGTTGCCATTATTTCTTTTTGTAGCAGAAATACTTTAGAGCCATCTATTAAATACAAAACAAAAATACAAAAAATACAAATACTGCAATATTTTAAATGTTTAGCAACTTTTTTTAAGTATCTGCGTTTGTAATAATCGATAGGTGACGCTTTTACAAGTGTTCATGTTAGTAAATATAATAGCCACGTGTATTTATTATTGTTGTGTTTGTGTTGCTACTTGCTATCTGTTCTATAAATTTTCTGTCATCACATCATGGAATATCGATTGCCTTTGGAAAAAATATTTCAATTTATTCAAAGTTCGAACGGGAATAGATGCCTAACCGAAGCTGAACAAATACTAGTTTCTAATCATCTGATTTTGTGCGGCGTGAAATCGAAAGATGATAATACTGTTATTATAGAAGGAGTTTGCCTCAGATCCACTGCTGTGAAGGAAAACCCCCACACACAATTAATTGTTCTTTAATAAACAATGAAAATGTGTGGGATATTAAAGATGTTGAATGTGCCTGCAAAGCGGGTAAAAACAATACCTGCAAACATTACGTTGCAGTTTTGTTGTACTGTAATAGGTAAGTAGTTTGTTATTTTCTTAATACATTCGTCACTCCATTTTATCTTAATGCAATGAAAATTATTGCGTTTTATTATTTAATAATTCCACTGTATTTTAACTGCATCTATATGTTATCTTACAACAAAGGTACTAAAAAAAGAAAGTTACAATTATAGAGTTGGTCCATAACTGGATTTGGCGATTTTTCTTTGGCACCGTTTTGAACAATAACGATGCCTTTCTGTATTCTTTGCAATACAATACGCTTTTGTTTACTCTTGGAATCTATCGCAACCATTTGCAAAAATGGCATTTTGCCATAATCACCAAAGAAAAATCGCCAAATGCACTTGTGGACCAACACTATAGTTGATATTAACGACATCCATGAAATGTGATCGTTTTGCTTTGCACGTTAGCTAAGGAAACGATCAGCTTTATCTGAAAGATTTTATAATTAAAGCAAAATTAAACATATTATTACTTGGGAAATCCTGAGGTATGAAATGTTTTGAACAAACAGTCATTCTCGGTGATACTTATTTCCCAATTAGTAAAAGTCTAACCCATTCAGATTTTCCTTCCAACTTTCTTCGGATAACTAAAGCTTTACTTTCATTATCCGAAGAAACAGAAATTTTATATTTGTCATTTAGAAATAAATGAAAGCTTAATTCTGGGTTTCTGGATTCTTTGGAATTACACTGTGGTACACAACAATATGTGTAGTCTTTTTTACCGGATTTATTCATTTTTATTCAACAAATAACTGAAACTAAACATTGAATATACAGAACGCAATGGCGTTTTGATACAACCATTGATCACATTTTAATTTTCCCGTGTAAGAAGATTAATTTTCTAAAAGTAGAGAAAAAAAGTTGATATTTCTTTTCTCTTTTTTTTTTACATCCATGGTTTCGTGCCGCGGTACCCTAGTCGGTAAAGCGCTGAGCACGTAATTGGAAGATTGCCGATTCGATATTTGAGCCGGCCAAAGACCTTCGTGTACACTAATGGTGGCTGGTGCAGATAAAATATGTAGTGGTCGGAAAGTCCTCCATGTTCCCATCCCCACTATACCTCTCGGGATCACCAAAGCGGAGGGGGATCCCCTCCGTGAAGGTTCAAAATTTTGATGACATGTGTCCGGAACATCTCTAAGGGTGCGTCCCAGACCGTCGCCAATAATAAAATGGCATAAACTTGTCGTTTTTAGTTAATAACTTCTTTAATTAAAATGATAAAAATTTCTAAGCGGCTGAAATGTTTTCCTTGGAGTACTCAGAACACATTGATACCTCTCATGACACGAAGGACCCTGCCCTCCGTTAGAAGATGCTGTCGCAGACAAAAAAAATTGACGCCAGTGACAGTAACTTTTTTTTTAATATATAGAGAAAATCTATCTTATAAACACTATTTTATATTATCAGAAAAAAATTTTGGAGTCAACTTTTTTAAGTCAATTTTATGTCTGCTAATCACATTATCTCTAAAATTTGTATATAATGCGGGGTGTGGAAGTCATGTGATGGAAGTCATGTGTGTTGCTTCACACCAGATTTTTTTGTCTTACTTTCTTCTATATTCAATAGAAGATAGTATTGGATTCGTAAAAATTTTCGACTTTCGGTATTTGACGGATTTACACGTTTTAAGTTGTCTAGAATACGATTTGATCATTTTTAGAAAATGTCTCTCTCTCTCTCTCTGTGTGTGTGTGTGTGTATGTAGTGTGTGTGGGACAAAAATTTTGTACCAACTGTATCTTCAGAACCACTGCTCAGAATTGCATATAAATTTATATGTAGATGTAGCTTGACATAAATTAGTGTCTATCAACTGTTGGTTTCAACTGATCAGCAGGTGGCGTTGCTATAAACCGATTTCCGCAATTTAAAGGAGGGCTATATCTCCGGTTCTATTGCGTATAATCAAACAAAACTTGATGTTTGAGAAGGCCATGATGATACATTATGTTGATTCAATTTGAATGCTTATCGGCCGATAAGCACTGATATACAGCGATTTCCGCAGTTTAAGGAAAGCTATATCTCAAGACTACTGTTCAGAATTACATATAAATTTATATGTAGTAGCACCTTAACATAACTTAGTGCCTGTCAACTTTTGGTGTCAACCGCACAACAGGTGGCGCTGCTGTACAGCGTTTTTCGCACGTTATGGGGAGTCTATATCTCAGGTTCTTTTGCGTATTTTCAAACAAAACTTGGTATGTGAGAAGGCTATTAAGAGACATTATGCTGATTCAATTTGGATGCTTATCGGATTCCTCGATATCTCAACTTCTGTAGCGTATAACTGTATGAAACATGATACGCCTTCATTGCCCAAAGGAGGGCAATGCTGACTTTGTGGCATTGCCCTCCTTTCAAAGAACAGCGTCTCGCTGTTTTAGAACTTCTGGGTTGAAGCTCTAGTCCTCGAACGCGTCATGGGTCCCTTGTAAGTACCGTTCGTTTTAGGAGGAACAACATCATCCCGTTTTTTTGTGTTCTCAATCTGCTTGTCTGGATCATGGTAGGGTTTCATACATAGTATATGGACAACGTCTCTTGGTTTTCTTCTTCGCGAGGCAGGATCAAAATCTTGCACCTCATAGGTGACGTCTGATAAACGACGTAAAACCTGATATGGTCCAAAATACCTTCTTAAAAGCTTTTCGGAGAGGCCGACTTTCCGGACTGGAGTATACACCCATACGAGATCCCCAGGAGCATAAGAAACCACTCGGTGTCTGGAGTCGTAACGTCGACGGTCTTTATCTTGGGCTTTCAGAGTTCGCACTCCGGCTAGCTGCCTTGATTCTTCAGCTCTGGCAATCATCTTGGCGATGTGATCGTCGTCGACATCATCAGGACAAAATGGTAACATTGTGTCCAGCGTCGTTTCAGTCTCACGTCCGTGAAGTAAATACAGTCCCTTGCAAAATTATTCGAGCACTACCCAATAATTCCTATATTTAAAAAGTACACTTAAGACTGTTTTGCTAAGTAAATCCTTGTCGAATCATGTTCTGAGACTGATTAAGAACATGACTCGACAAGGATTTATTTAACAAAGCTGTATTAAGTGTACATTTTTTTGGCAAGGATTATTGCTAGTGCTCGAATAATTTTGCAGCCGACGGTAAAAAGGCGTGAAACCCGTCGTTTCCTGTTTAGCGGTGTTGTAAGCAAAGGTTACAAATGGTAAAATTTCATCCCAATTCTTCTGTTCTGTATCCACGTACATGGACAACATGTCAGCCAAAGTTTTATTAAACCGCTCCGTCAGTCCATTTGTTTGAGGGTGATATGCTGTCGTCATCCGATGGTCGATATTACACAATTCGACGAGAGCGGAAACAAGTTTGGATGGGAAGACAGCTCCACGGTCTGTGATAATTACTCGGGGAGCTCCATGCCTTAAGGGAATTTCTTCTAGCAAGAACTTCGCTAGTTCTTCGGCTTCAGCGGTCGGTAAGGCTTTCGTTGCTGCATATCTCGTTAAGTAATCCGTGCAGACTATGATCCATTTGTTCCCACGAGTACATTTCGGAAATCTTCCTAGAAGATCGACCCCAATGCGATGGAAAGGTGCTACAGCTGGAGGAATGGAAACTAAGCGTCCAGGAGGTCGTTGAGGAACGGATTTTTCTCCTCTGGCATTCTCGACAGTGCATCACATATCGAACAACATTTCTGTACATCCCAGGCCAGTAAAACCTTTTGCGAATTCTGTCATAAGTTTTTGCAAAACCAAGATGCCCTGCGGTGGGAGCGTCGTGGAAATGTCTCAGTATGTCCACTTGTAGATGTTTAAGAATGACTATCAGCCACGTTTTTCCATCAGGGTCAAAATTCTTTCTACATAGTACTCCGTCAATTAATTCAAAATCTCTTTTATCCGCGTTGGAGCGGTTATTCGAAAGAATAATTTTTGCGAGATCTGGGTCTTTCTTCTGTTCAATCGCAAGGTTCGTACTCGTAGTCACAGCTAGAAATTTGTTTGACGTCTCAGTTTCTTCGTCCACTGGATTTCTCGAGAGTGCGTCAGCGTCCCTGTGCTTCTTACCGGTTTTATATGTCACTGAAAAATCATGTTCTTGAAGTCGAAGGGCCCATCTTGCCAGTCTTCCTGAAAGATATTTTAGACTCATAAGCCAGCATAGTGAATGATGATCTGTAACAACAGTAAAGTGTTTTCCAAATAGATACGGCCGGAATTTATTGATAGCCCATACAATGGCAAGGCATTCCCGTTCTGTGGTGGAATAATTCTTCTCGGCTTTTGTCAAGGTTCTTGAGGCGTAAGCTATAACTTTTTCGGTATTGTTCTGAATTTGAACGAGGACTGCCCCAATACCATACCCACTGGCATCTGTATGAATTTCTGTAGGGGCTCTTTCGTCGGACAATCCTAATACTGGATCAGAAGTGAGGGCTGACTTCAGACTTTTGAAGGATTCGGCCTCTTCAGGACCCCAATGAAACTTCGCAACACCTTTTAGAAGCAACTGCAAGGGTTCTGCGAGATAACAAAAGCCCTTAATAAATCTTCGGAAGTATGAGCAAAGTCCAAGAAAGCTTCGTATATCATGTACACTCTTCGGAGTTGGAAAATTGCTTACGGCTTTCACTTTGTCGGGATCTGGACGGACGCCATTACCAGAAACGAGATGACCCAGTATTTTTACTTCTTTGGCCGCAAATAGACACTTCTTTGGATTGAGTACAAGACCAGCTTCCTGAAGACATTTCAAAACAAGCCTTAGTCGGGTGAGATGGTCTTCAAAAGTTTCTGAAAATACTAGGATGTCGTCTAAATAGCAAAGACACACCGTCCATTTTTAAATGGCGTAGCAAATTGTCCATCATTCTTTCGAAGGTTTCAGGGGCATTGCTTTGTCCAAACGGCATGACTTTGAACTCATATAAGCCTTCGGGGGTTATGAATGCCGTCTTCTCCCGATCCGCCTAGTCTACTTCTATCTGCCAATAGCCGGAACAGAGGTCCATAGAAGAAAAGAACTTGGCGCCTTTCAAACAGTCTAGCGTATCGTTGATACGGGGTAGAGGATAGACATCTTTTTTCGTGATCTTATTGAGCTTCCGGTAATCTACGCAAAAACGCCAGCTTCCATCTTTTTTCCTAACGAGCACCACGGGTGATGACCAGGGACTTGCAGATGGCTAGATGATACCTTTATCAAGCGTTTTCTGAACTTCCTCACGAATTACGCCTCTTTCGGTCGATGATACTCGGTATTCTCGTTGGCTGATTGGAGTATGATCACCTGTATTAATCCTGTGTTTCACATTCGTCCGTGAGGCTGTCGACTTGTCAGTCTTCTCGAAAATTCCGGAAAACTTTCGAAGCAGTTCGGCTAGCTTGGCTTTTTGTTCGTTGCTCAACTCGGGAGACAACATCCGGAAGCAGTCCATCGGAGAGTTTGACGTGTCTCGTGTATCCAGGCCATCAGTCGTGTCGGCAATCGCACATAAATGTCCTTCATTCAGGGGTTCGGCTAGGCCTAAGCACATTCCTTTCGGAATGACTTGGTTCCTGGACTGGATGTTGGCGACCCAGATTTCACTTTGCTCGTTATAGTATAAGGATAGCATGGTGGCGCACGTTTCTGCCCACAGGGGAGTCGCCGGCAATGAGCTTGCGGACTCTCTGGCCAAAGAGGCGACCGAATTTCCAACAATCAATATCTCCCTCCCAGCTCCTCCATCATTCGTTAAAACAAAAATTAAACAAATTCTAAATCTTAAATGGCAAAACCTGTGGAATGATTCTGAAAAAGGTAGGTATACCTTTAATCTCGTTCCACAGGTTAACCACAATTCTTGGAATCTGACCCCCCCCCCCCCCATCACGGCGTTCCTCACTGGCCATGGTCCTTTTCCATCGTATCTTCATAGGTTTCATTGTCGACGATCTCCACTGTGTCCCTGCGGCGAAGAGGGGACTCCAAGTCATTATTATTTCCACTGTCCCTTAACTATAAATTATCATTTAAGAAACCCAAATCCTCGCCCCCCAAATTGGCTAGAGGATATAATCACAAGAAAGCCGCTAGTCCACAAACTAAACAAAATATTTGATCTATTAATGGAACTTTCCAATTTAACTAACTGAAATTTATCTAATTTTCTCAATTTGTAAATTCTTGTATTTTTATTTATTTTATTTTATTTTACTTTATTTTATTTTATCTTTATTATTGTTTTAATTTTTATTTTTAAAACTCAGTACTTGGTTGCCTGTACTGCTGCTGATTAGCAGAAAGATCTGATATCACTACAGCTGCCCCTTGTCGCGTGAGGGAATACTCCCTGGCAACTGAAGTCAACCTACTTTTTCTTGATGATCTTTTTTCACCAGTTCTTCATGCACAGCATTAACCGTAGTCAGCATGCCAACTGTCGCGTGGGACCGGCTGGGTTCTGCCTGCTGACCAACTTTGTTTTGTAATTTTTTTTTTGATCCTCCTGCGTGCAGGGGGATCTTCTCGGGACAGCCCTACGGGGACTTCGGTCCTCGTATAGCTCAACACTGCTCTGCGAGCGGTGAGCCGGGGCTGTTCCCCTGTTCAAGGATAGCATGGATGGTATAGCGAAATTCTTCTCGAAGAGCAGATGTTTATTGCCATCTATGACGGCATTTACGTCTCTTCGTACTTAGCATTCTGAAACTGCTATTTTAGTTAAAGTTTGGGGCTTGAGAGTGTAGTCTCTTGTGGCGTACATCTTCCAGGCATCCATCGCTGCGAGGTCTTGGCAAACGTCCTCTAAAAATAGTTCACTCTGTCCACAGTCTATCACGGCTTTGGAAGCTTCTAAAAAGTCCCATCCAAGGATTATGTCATGACTACAATGCGGCAAAACAATGAATTCAAAGGGCAACTCTCTGGTATTTATGAGAATACGTAAAACACATTTTCCCATCGGCCGGACTAAATTTCCATCGGCGACTTTGAGCATAACGTTCTTGGCTTCAGAAAACAGAAACTTCTTTAGAGATCGACGATACTTATTGGATACGACAGAAAATGAGGCTCCAGAATCCACTAAGGTTCGTACCGGCTTTTTATCCACGATTACGTCTAGTTGGTTACCAGTCATCTTTGCGGCCGACGGAGGATTTTGATTACATGCGACCTCACCTCCTTGGAAGGTCGCTCCGTTTAATTTTCCTCATTATTGCGGCTTGGAGATCGACTTCATCGACGATATGGCGACGGTGATCTGAAACGGCGTGTTGGAGATCGGCTTCTAGTTGGACTAGGAGTTGAACGGCGAGTGAAGCTTGGTCGGCGAAGTTCTTCTTCTGCGTCAATTTCGTCGGGGTTCTGTCGGCGGCGTCGATAACTGTCGAAAATAGCCTTTCTCTCTCGGCAATAACGCACAACATGTCCAGGACGTCCACAGTGGAAGCAGACTGGTCTGTTGTCAGCTGGTCTCCAAAGGTCAGTTTTTCTCGGCTGCGTGGGTGATCTCTGGATAGGAACTCTGGATTCCCTGGTTACAGTGGCATATGTTGGTCATCGTGGAGTTTTGGTTGGTGTTCCTGAAACGGGGGCTAGAGCCCTTTGAACTTCGTCTTGGACTATTTCTTCTAGAAATGGCGAACATGACTCTGAAGGTTCTTTCGTCTGGTTGATCAGTCGATGGATTTCCTCCTGTACGATCTGGCAGACAAGGGATACCAAATCTGGTTCCTCCTCCATGGCTGCTACTGGTACGACGTTCGGAAGCCTCTCGAATCTTTGTCGTCCAACCCTCTTCTGCTTCATATCCTCGATGTAGTTGCACCATTTAATGAAATCAGTCGTGGTGCTGATTTCTTTCGTTAGCAGAGTCTGATAAATGTCCTCTGCAATGCCTTTCATTAGGTGAGACACTTTTTCGACTTCGGACATTGAAGGATCAATTTCCTGGCACAGACCTAAGACACTCTGTATATAGGACTGTGTACTTTCTCCTGACCGCTGTGCTCTGTACTTCAATTGTTCTTCCGCCTTCCTGGTATACTTTTGTCTGTCGCCAAAAAGACCGATTAATTCCTTCTTGAACACCTCCCAGGAATTCAGAGTATCTTCATTATTTACGTACCATTGCTTTGCCGTACCATCAAGGAAGAAATACACATTGGCTAAGCACATCATGTCATCCCATTTGTTAAATTTAGCCACTCGATCGTATTCTTTAAACCATTTCAAAGGGTCTTCTCCAGGCACTCCTCGGAAGGTCGATGGGCTCCTTGGTTGCTGGTAGGTAGGAGTCAATACGACGGGCTTGGTCTCTTCTGGCACTTTGGTTTCTGGCATTCTCGTTTTCTTCTTTTTGCTCTCTGGAAAATAAAGTCCGTACTCGGGAGATTGTCCTCTTAAACGGAGACTTCTACGAAGATTGTCACTGTTATCCACGTTTGCAAGGTTTATTTACCCGGCGTCTCCACCAAAATGTCACATAGATGTCGTGAAGAGTCAAAGTGAACACTCGAAGTTAAGTAACAACCGTAGTTTATGTAGAACAAACTTGTAACACAGCTACACTCGGCTGAGAACAAACACAAACTGAGAAACAAGTAGCTTATATACAATATTCGAATATTCCAGAATACAAGATTAACATAAATTAGAATATTCTAGAAACTGCTAGAATAGGAAATTAAATATGCAAAGATAATTATAAGAATTTAAAAATAATTTTTAGAGTCTTTAAATTTACTTGCCCCCGGCTGGAATGGAACTGAGGCCGTCTGGGTAACAGTCCAGAGACACACCGACTACGCCACGGTGGCTGTAAAGAAAGCTGAATTTGTGGCAATATCATTTGCAATTATCATGTTAAAAAATATTTAATAAATAATAGTTTTAATAAATTATTCGCACTTAGTGAATTTGCATAGGAAAATGTAGCAGAAAGTCTTGTTGTGGTTACAACATACTAGTTTTAAAACACTCTTTACAATTACTTGAATTAACCTGATACTTTTTAGATATTATATAATACACACTAAATATAAACATATCGTAAATATATCATATGTTCCGGATTTCAACTTGGCTTTAGTGCGATGTTGATGAAAGGCACATTTCTTCATTGCAATAAGCTTTCCACAAAGTTGCTAAACGTTTTCCATGAGTTTTATACAGACTAGTATGTTGTGTCCATCACAAAACTTTCTTATACATTTCCTATACAAATTAAAGCAGTACAAATTATTTATTATTTATTTCATTATTTATTTCATTTCTATTATCATCTCAGTGAGGTATTGGAACACAAAATGTCCAACGGAAGTAAGTTTTTACCGTGCAGATGACATTCTTTCTATTCTAAATTTTTTTTAATATATCAGAGCCCCCTATAGCCTTCCAAATTGAATCAGCATAGTGTCTCATAATGGCCTTTTCGTATATCAAATTTTGTTCCTTTATACGCAACAGAACCTGAATATCACTTTAAATTGCGGAAATGACTGTATAGCTGCATCACCTGTTGAGAGATTAGCACAAAAGTTGATAGGCGCTAACTTATAACAAGGTAAATCTATATGTTAATTCATATGCAATTCTATGCATTAGTTTCTCAGATATAGCCTTCTCTGAAATTACGGAAATTGCTGCATAGCAGCGCCATGTTGAGCTATTGACACAAAATGCTGATAAACACTATTACCTATCAAGGTGCAATTGAATATAAATTTATAGGAAAGTACAAGGAAAGGGGAATTATAGGAAAGTACAATCTTGAGCAGTAGTTCCTGAGATATAATTGGAACAGCATTGTTTGTCACGCATATAGAACACACATACACGCACACACACAAACAGAAATTTTCTGAAAATAGTCAAATTGTTTTTTGGAGATCTTAAAGCGTGTAAATCCATTAAAAACTGAAAATAGAAAACTTTTATTAATCCAATACTTTCTTGTATTGAATACAGAAGTTCAGTCATGCATAATCTCTCTCAGTATGCATATAATATTTTTTATGAATGGATCACTACGATGAAAATCATTTTTAGATTTTAAGTTTGTTTCCACCCTACATTTTTGCTTATTTCTCCGTTTTTGAAAATAAATAAATTTTCGATCTAGATTTTTTGCAAAAGAAAGAAAAGTATTATGCTGTGGTCACCTACAACACTTTATTTTATACAATATTATATAAATTCATGCAATACAATTTTTTTTTTTTATTATTATTTATTAAAATTAATTTCATGGATGAATGCAGACGATTGTTTACCTAAATTAGAAAGAATTATAACACTATATACAGAAGTAATTTCTAAGTTTTCATTTTCAATGAAAATTAAAAATATCGATAAAATTGTTTTAAATTATCAAAGTTCAATCATTCGTTTCAAAGGTATTGACGATGTTTTTCGAAAGATATCCATAATGGAAATTTAGAACTTCCGGAAGTACTGCCACAGAGTGGAGAGCGATGCTCTCATTCTTGCACACACTTCTTTTCCTAGCTTGCTACAACTATTATCAAATATTCATATTAATTTTACAGTTATACATAAAAAATAGCTCTCATTATGCGTATTTGAAATTTTCTTCTATACTGCCACATTGAAAATTTAGAAAAAATGAAATGACAGCGCAACCTGTGAAGCGATTGGTCCCCAGATTTAATCAGCATCAGTTTACGTCAAGGTCTACTAAATACTAAGTATGGTTTAATTTCTCTCGTTGGTTCGTAAGATACAGATTTCACAAAATTTATGATAAATATACACACACAGAAAGGCAAACAGGTTTTTCTAAAAACGTGTAAATCCGTCGAAAACTGGAGTTCGAAAATTTCCATGAATTCAATACTTTCCTTTTATAGAAGGAAGTAAAATTCTTTATGCATCATTATTATCAATACCAGATTGAAGGATATTAAAATTTAATATATCGTGTAGGGGAGAGTGGGGTAACACGGACAACGGGGTACAATGGACCGCTCCCTATAACTTTTTTATTTATTTATTTTTATAGTTCGTATTTTTGTACATAGATAGCAGCACTGCAATGATGAAACTTAGCCAGAAACTTCATGCCTAACTAAGAATTTAGCCATTTTATTCGTAAAGTTAGTTTACGGTAGGCAAAAGTAAATATTTTTAGTTAAATATTTTTTCTTTTCGTCTTTCAGAAATTATGATCTAGAACAGGCTATTTAGCGCAATAAAGAGCTAAGGTAATCTATTATTATATTTAATCTCATTAAAATGTTTTTCTAAGAGAATTTGATATATTTTTGAACATTTGCTGTCAGAGGTCCAGACGGGATACAATGGATCACTAAGAAACGGGGTACGATGGGCAATGGTCCATTTATCTCAGTTCTCTGTCATAATAAACTGATTTACGAAATCTGCATTTTTGAAGCGTTAGATATAAATCATGTATAAAAATTTCAGTTTTAACCTTAATTAGATCTATTATATCTTCAAAGATGAATAAGAAAGAATTTACTTTAAGGCTTCTTATTTATTTTTAATAACCATTCAGTTACTTTTGTATTCTTATATTTTTACAAATATCATACAGCTATAACAATGCAATTAAAAAATAATAATACAAATAAATTTGACGAAAAAGACGGTTTTACATTTTGTTGGATTAGTCACAGAAATAAAAGATAAAGAAACTGTTTTTGCGAGATTCATGCAACGAAAACTTAATCAAGATCTCTACATTTTTTCCTGAGAGTGTTGCTATATCTCTTGTAAATTTTCAAGCTATTGTAATAATGAGTTTTCCAGACCCCACAACTTCACAAGAAAATATCAAATTTTCAGTGACACAAAAATTGTTTGGCGTATCATTTTCTAATTTTAATGTTCATTAATTTACATTATTTGTATGAATCGAAGACATAAATAAACAAATATAATATATTCTAGATTTTATACTATTAAAAACATACTACATTAGTATGCTTTTTAAATTTGACCTGTGGTCAATAGTACATGTCATGGACCATTGTATCCCGCGGTCGGGGTACAATGGTCCATTTTGTCAGTTGTTATTAAAAAGTTTATATTAAAAGAAGTAAACATAATTATTGATTTTGATTGAGTGCCACATAAGAGCCATTATATATAGGTAATATACACACATATTTTCGACAGCGAGAAATTATTACTTTACGAGTAAACACCTAAAAGTTTAAAGATTGGTTTACTGTATTCCACTCTCCCCGACTGACTTTTTTATTTTAAGGAAAAATTAAATGAAAATTATGTTATAGTTTGAAAAATATTCAAAAAAATCGCCAAAAATCAAACAATTCAAGCTACAGATTTGAAATAAGTATTATTAGAAAGTTTATTCTTTTCTGTTTTCGATAATGTAAAATTTAAAATTGTACTACGATATATGAAAGCAAAGGTCCTTTGGTGTAAAAAAATAGCTTGTAAAAAAAAGCAGCTCGATTTTAATTTCTACTTTCCTGTTGAATTGAGATTAAGCAATTACATATTTGGCGATTTATGTTTATTTTGGCGATATTTAGCTTTTTTTTTTTTTTTTTTTTTTTTTTGTAATTAAGATACAAAACTTTGATTTTTTAAGCTATATTTTATAAAAGCGATTAGCTAAAGTAATTATCTATCTGAAAAATCAGTTTTCAAAGAATTTTGCACATTTATGAACTCTTCAGCATGTTCTAAAAAAATTTCTTGATGAAGAAAAATTAAGTTCAAAAAGTTGTCAAAACATCTGATTTTACGATAATTTGAAAATGCAATCATTTTCTTGATATTGAACTTAGAAAATCTCAAATTAAAGCTCTCGCTGATAAAAATATTTTTACTTTTTGTTTCATTATTCTGCGATGTTTGATTCTTCCAATTTTTAGAACTTTACGGAAAAAGACTTTGCTGATTTGTTTGTTTCTGTATAATAAGCATCTAATGGTCTTGGGTTACTTCCTGGCGATTTTATCATTGACGTGTTCTGTTTTTGCGTTAGTACACTCCTTCTCATAATTATAAGGACACCCGTTTTTCTATATTAACTAAACACTGAACACTATTATTTAAACAAATATATTTTTAATTAATTTGAATTTCATTAATAGACTATATTTAAAAATTTTTATCGTTTTCCTATCTTAAAAAACTTTAAATATGGTAAAAAGATGTTTTTTCATGTGTTCACAATTATAAGGACAGCTCGAATTTTAGTAATTTTTTTCAGTTATTCTTTAAATTAATATTTTATAGGGTCTCTTTTTAGGGTTAAACAGTCAGACATTCTCTCTGGTACATATATATACATTTGATTTTAATATTCAGTTTCAATACCATTTCGTATAGCATATATGATATTCTTAATACATTTAAACTATTTAAAATTGCTTTCCACTTGCATGCACATTTCTAATATCATACGTTAAGGTTTTTTCAACTTTTAGGCCATGGGAAAGGCAATAATACAGAAGTTTCTATCTTCAAACTATTTCCTATTGCTCTAAAAGTAGAGCAAAAATGTAAGTCTTGTTGAAAAAAATATTATTACCCCCCAAAATCTAACAAAAATCTGATAATTCCACGTTTAAAATTTGCGGATATTCTCTTGATGTTCATAATAATAGAAAAAATTACTAAATTCATTCTGCCTTCAGTACAAGCAGCTCCCCAGAGTACCATAGATCCACCTTTAAAATGCCCGATTCATATCTGCTTTTAAAAATTTTGCTCTGTCTTTCGCTATCTTCAGATCGTGCCAGTAACTGTTAAAACCATTTGGTTAATCAAGAATAAAATGTTTTTCATCCGAAAATGCAACATTTTACCATTTAATATTGTCTTTATTCAACTTTAACACAGACGTTCTTTCCCCCATTAAATGCTGATTGATTATTACAGGTTTTTTATTCATTTTAACATATTATTAATTATTTTAAACATGCATAAATGTGGACCCTAATCTTTCGTTAAAAATTACGAGCAAATTCAGCAGCAGTGATTATGAGTAGAACAGTAAGAGGAATTATGAGTCTTCGATCTCTGTAAAACAACTCTGATTTTGCATCAGATCTCTTTCCTATCGAACCAGCAGTTCAACGTTTGATCACATTTCCTTCAGCAATTTTAGACCTTCGAATTTAATTAGAAATTCGGTGGATTGAAATTATCCTTCCACTTAAAAAACACATTTATCATACTTCACTACTTGAACGTCCTTTTTTTCGAGGAATTATCAGTAATGTCCGTCCAAGAAAAATTGAAGTCTTATATATGAATTAATCTAGCCCAGTAGTTAACGAATTCGCATGTCAACTGTAATTTATCCGCTAGTAAGTTAAATAAAACGAAAATATCTGGATTGTCCCTATAATTATGAACATCTAAAAAGGTGGAGAAAAACACATTTTGCATTATTTTTTATTAATTTTGTTTCATATTAAAAAAAATTATAGCAATTTTGGTTTTTAGAATACTAGATATATTAAATGCACTTAGTATAATCTTGTTCATAATTATTTTTACATTAGTTATTTCAAAATATAAAGTGTCCTTATAAATATGAGAAGGAGTGTAGTTTGTTTGTTTTGTTTATTCAGCGCGGCGTGGCAAAACGACCGTTTCTGCTTGATAATTGCTATATTAATTTCTTTAAATTTAAACCTAAAAATTGCATGTACTATCTCAAAAATAAATAAATAAAATAAAATAAAAAATAATAATCATAATAATAAAAATAATGCATGTGCGCATCTTCACAGTCAGATGCACGCACACAAAAAAGCTTATATGTTACATTAAACGCATGGCTGTTAGCGTAATCCGAGAAACACCACGAGGAGGTCGCCATGCATCGTTTCTCATGGGGAGTTTTGATAAGGCAGGCCCCCTTGCCTACTGCCAGAGGAGTTTTGATATTCCAGACCCCATGCGTACTGCAATCAAACATCCCATATGATTTTAATTCTTTACACAAGGAATGCAACAACAGCAACACCATGTTTTAAAAAATTTCCTTAATTTTCGGAATTTCTTTTTCCTTTTTTCAACAAGTCGTTCTGAAATATACGCTTGTTCATTTTCATTTAGTGTTCCCATTGCCTGAGAAAGAACTGAGTCCCCTTCGATTTGAAACAACGGTTCGTCAGTATCAGTCCCAAGCAATGAAACAGAAACATGGTTATTTTTACTGGTTGCGTCCACTGTCTCAGAAAGAACTGATTTCCCTTTAATTTCAAACGGTTCGTCATTATCAGTCTCAGACAGTGATTCAGAAATAGTGGGCAGACTTCTAAATTTTGGCAGTCTTTTTATTTTGGGATGCTTGAAAGGACGGCCCCTATTTAAAGCTGAAATATACATTTCTTTCTTTCTTTCTAAAACCCAATTTTTATTAGTATATTTTTTATTAATGATTTCGGAAATATAATTTGGCTCTTCAGTTATTGGATTGAGTTGATTTTCATTTTGATCAAAAATATCAATACTTTTAAAAGAAACATTGGCCGAAAAATTTGATTTAGAAAAAGATGGATGAATAGTTTTCGGACCTGGAATATCATCAAACTCCAACAATCCAGCATAGAAGACTGGACATATGTAAATTTTGCGAGCATCAATATCAGTATACTCGAAAAATTGAAAAAAAAGCCATGTGAGAAACTTTTTAAAAAAGTAAATCACAAAAAGCACTTCTAAGAATGGATACGCCATCTCAGATAAGGTCTATAGTTAGACTGAAGGGTAATGCTAAAAAGTTAAGCATTTGATTGTTGAAAGAAATAAAATTTCGTGCATTGTTCACATTATTTATACGCAATTGTTGCAGGTGTTCGTACAATTGTTGAATTGCAATAATGAGTGCATTGTTCAAAAATGCTATTTATGATAAAATTAAAATATATATATATATATATATATATATATATATATAAGCATTACAATTTTTTTCCTTCCATATAAACACATCGACCAAATATATATATATATACATCTATATATATTGACAAAATGAATTAATAATAAGTCTATGAAAATTGATACGACTACAAATACAGAATTTACAATTCTAGTTCTATCATGATGAAATATTTCTCCATAACTATGGCTTTATGACTATTTAAAGCATTAAAATTGCCAAATCATTTAACAATATTATAGTTCTGCTTATTATAGTCCAGATTACGTGATAAATCAAACATACAGTTTTTAACAATATATACAGGGTGTCCTAAAATTCTTGACCTCCGTCTTAATCCCTTAAACAGTATTTATCTTGAACAGACATTAGAAATTCCTAAGACGTTCAAAAGCAGGTACATAATTTTGCAAATTCGATCAAGATTTCAAGAGATTCATTTTTGATAATTTCAGTTTTGTAATTTTTTTACGAACTCCATTCAAAAAAATTTTTTCGAGAATAAACAAACACCGTATCCTATTTATTATACCTGAAAAATCTCTAGAGATATATTTTAACCGGATTATTTGACGGATTAATAACAAATTAAAATGTAAATGTGTTTATTTATTTACATAACAATATTTCCTCTCACAATTTGCGTATATCCTGATTTTAAAAAGTGTATTTTCAGCCAACATTTTCTCTAACAGTATCTCTGAGACTTTTTTATGGTACAATGTTCAAAATTTAAATATCACGTTATTAGAATATGCGGGGAATATTTTACTTATTCCTATCATTGCCGAAACGTCAGTGGAGGCTCAAAAAGATTATGGGTTACTTCTGTGTGTCTGTTTGTTTGTCTGTCTGTTTTTCTGTTGCACGATAACCACGGCAAAATCACGCTATTGACTTGCAATTTCGTACGCATGCTCATGACCCACACGGAATTAGCTGTGTAGCTTTGCGTGGTGTATTCCATTTTTAGTTCGTGCACAGGGACATACCGAAGTTTTTCTTTTCATCACGGCCTATGAAGAGAATTTGTATGTACCACAATAATGGCCGTAGAAATCCTTCGACTAACTTGAAATTTAGTACACACGTTCAAGCTCTGTATAGAAAAAGCTGTATAAATATTTAAGTCTATATTGTATACGAATTGTGTACAGGAACAGGCCAAAGTTTTTCTTATCATTACGGCCTATGGGGTGAATTTCATTTAAACGAACTTTAACATCATTACTCTGCATTCAACATAATGAAATTAGCGCACATTACTGAGATACTTAAACTGATGTTTTTTACAGAAAATATGTGCTCTTAAGCTCCCTAATTAATATACAGGACTTTACAAAAGTGGTCCGACAATATCATGTAATCATCCAAATAATGTTAAATTTCAAACAATTATTCATGAAAAACGTAGACTGAGATAAATAGTTTTAACTGATGTATGCAACGTTTATGGTTCATTTACAGAGACACACAAAATAATTTCATGACATTATCACCAAAAGTTTTACTTAAGCTCATTTTAATGCGTTTATGCTGTATTCAACATAATGGAATTAACAAACGTTATAAATATGTATAATGGCATGTTTTTTTTCAAATAAAGAGACATATGTATAGATTAAATGACTTATTTACGGGACAACACAAAAGGATTCAGATGACATTCTTCAATCATCCAAATGGTGTCATATTACGTTGAAGTGTTAATAATTTACAATTAATTAGGTATATTCTTTTTTTAGTGCATATATAACTTTGTTGCTTTCCGGGATACATAAAATAATTCCGTAGTATTGCGGTCTATAGGCCATATTTCTTAAAAGCATATTTTAACATGGTTACATCCCATTAAATATAATGAAATCTTAAAAGCATGCGTTTCTGCGGAAAAGTGTGGGCATAGAATTGGTAATTAATTTACAGGGTTACACAAAATAATTCCGATATGTTATGTAATATTTTGCATGAAATTTGGTACAAGTATTTTTGAATTACAGGGAATTAATACAATACTATTAGTTATTAAGAATACATATATATATACATGCAATACGGATAGTTATAGAAAGAGAGACACAGCGGGGTGTTGAGGGGTCGGAAGTCCCCCTTTAGAAACTCTTCGGTTTATGTAGGAAGTCAGTCGAATAAATATATATATAAATATATATAATAAAATAAGTAATAAATAAAAATGATCTGTTGAATAATGCGTGATGCTAATAGGACTTTGAGGCTCCTGATATGCAGATCCACAAGTTATTATTATTTTTAATCTACGGTAGTAATTTTCCTAGTAATAGAAAAGTATATCTGTTTGTTTATTTCATTTTTCACTAAGAATGAATGAGTTAATTTTTTACTTAACGTTTATAATCAATATTTTATGACATTTATATAAAAATATTTAGGCATTTATGAATTCTTAAATAATACAAAAATACACTTATAAAATATGAATTTTTTTGGAAGGACATTTTCATCATACTAATGAAATTACTCTTTGTAAAATGCAATAGAATATAGTTGCCGAAACGTTAGTGTTGGTTCATGTTGAGACTCAAAAAGATTTTGGGTTCCGTCTGTCGGAACAGGACAATTCCGCCGAGATTTTAATCCCCTATTCCCCTCATAGGACAATTCCGCCGAGAATTTTAACCCCCCTTTTCCCACAGAGGACAACTCCGCCGCGCCATTTTCCTGAGACAAGAAGAGGGGGTCTGCAGCAGTATTTCCATTTTTGGAGACGCATTGCACTTTGGCGGCACATCGAGCATTATATAAGAGCCCTTCCCCCTCGCTTTGGAAAGATGAGTAAAAGTAAAATAGATTTTAACCAAATTAAGAGTAAACAATTTTACTCATAAACATGCGTTTAATTTTATTTTTCATTATTATTATATGTTCTTTTATTTGACAATTATTTAATCGTATTAATAAATTCTGCTATTAATAAATTTATTTCTAATTTTCATGTAGCACTTGAATATCATAAAATTCAAGTAAAAATTAACTTAAGAAAAAATTTACATCTTAGTTTAAATTATTCCGACTACATTTTCAAAATTATTAAAGGATAAATAAGAAAATAAATTTTCTTTACTTAACATAATATTCAAATATATATTACTTAACTTATATTAAATTTTCTTTACTTATTTTCTTAAATTTAATTTCTTAAATTTTTTATTCAACAGTGATAAATAACAGTAATAACAACAGTAATAATTCTGTGCGATGAAAATCACCTCCATCTGTATATATCGTGGAAAATAATTTTAATAAATATTAATTTTATTAAATAATTTGTATAGAAAAAAATGTAGAAGAAAGTATCATGGTGGTTACAACATACTAGTTGATATTGGAGGAACATCCAGAAGATAGTTTTTAGTAACATAGCTGATTTTGTTGGGAGACTGAAAAAAAAAAAAAAAAACCGGAAAATTTTACCACGAAGAAAAATACCCCCCCCCCCCCCCCCAGAAGACGAGCCCACGTATTAATGTATATAGAATTTTATTACGGTATTCTGGGTCGAAGATGGAAGACAGATTATTATGTAACAGAAGAACTCGTTTAATTGAACGACTTTTAGTAACAAGAATTATAAATTGATTATTATAGTTTCACTACAGATTTTGACAGTTTACTCTAGAAAGGCAATCCTTGATAAAATAATATAACAGGTTTGTGACATTTTCACGGAATAAGAATAATTGTATTACCATTTCCCTATCTTCGTGTACAATAGTCATGCAAAATAATTATATAATCCCCCCCCCCCGCCTTTCCCCGCTTGACTTGCAATAAATGGGCATCGTGAATCTTTCAGAAATGTCGAAATTGATTGACAGATCATTTAGGAAAGTTATTATATTTTACTGTATGGCATTTATGCATTGAAATGCAAACAACTGTGTGGAAGTGTGAAAAATACTTTTTGAAATTTGAAAAACAATTATACTTTACATTATTGACAAATCCCCTTTAGAAATAATTTATCTTTTATTGCATGACATTTGCATATTTAAATACAAAGGACAGTGTGAAAATCTGAAAAATACTTTCCGAAATTTGAAAAGAATTTAACTTTTACATTTACACTCCTTTTAAATCATTTTTTTTTTAAATAAATGTTCACAAAACAACAATTAAACACTATCATAAATTAGGAAAATATAATGTTAACTGGACTCTTCAATTGAAATAACATGGAAATTACTGAAAAGTTCAATGGTTACGTTTGTTCAATGTTTACGTTCAATGGTCATTACGCTTTACATTAAAAATAAAAAAAAAAAAAAAACATAAAAATAAAGGTATTTTTGAATGCCTCTTTGAAATTCTAATAAGAGATTTTCTTTTACCTTAAATTCTCATTAACCATAACTTTCTAACAACGCTACTTTCAATCCTCTACCCCTATAATTAATGTGTTAAAAACGTACAACAAATTTCATGTTTGCTAATTAATATATAGATTATTACCATTCTTTTGTGTATTTATTTTCAACAAAAGTTGAATGCCTGAAGTTTTAGCATTCTCGCCAACTTTTATTTCGACTCGACTTCCCCCCCCCCCAATTCGGCGGAATTGTCCTATCGAGGGAAAACGGCAGAAAGGAATGCGGCGGAGTTGTCCTGCTGGGGGAAACAGCTGATAAATTTTTCGGCGGAGTTGTCCTATGCTTCGGCGGAGTTGTCCTATGCCCCCGTCCGTGTGTCTGTCTGTTTGTCTGCCGCTCGATAGCGGCAGCAAAGTTCACGCTATTGACTTCCAGTTTGGTACACATATTCACGAGTTACATAGAATTTGCTGTATAATTTTGTGTGTGTATTCCATTTGTAGTTCGTGTACAGGGACACTCCAGAATTTTTCTTATCATTAAGGCCTATAGACAGAACTTGTATGTACCACAATAGCGGCCACAAGAATCCTCCGATTGATTTGAAAATTTATGCATACGTTCAGACTTTGTATGAAAATGCGGTATAATTTTTTATATCTATATGGATTGTAGATTATTTACAGGGACACGAAAAAATTCTTCTTGTCATTAAGGCGTATGGGGTGAATTTCGCTTAAACACATTTAACACGTTTTAACACCGTTACTCTGCATCCAACGATGTTAAATTAGCATACATTACTAATACCACTTAAATTCATGTTTTTTTTTTTTTTTTTTTTTTTTTTTTTTTTTTTTTCAGAAAATACATGCGCTTAGGCTTCCTAATTAAGGTACAGGGCCTTAAGAAAGTGTTCCGACAATGTCACGTAATCATCCAAATTATGTCATATGTTAAACAATTATTCATGAAAGACGTAGAATAGGTTTAATAGTTTTTACTGGTGTATTCAATGTTTGCGATTCGTTTGCAGGAACATACAAAAGAATTTCGTGACATTAGAGCCTATGGGCAAATTTTTATTGAAGTGCATTTTAACGCGTTTATGCTCTGCGTTGGACAAAAATGGAATTAATATACATCATAAAGGTGCTTAAAATAGTGTTTTCTCTAAAAATAAAGGTATGTATAGATTAATTTATTTTTTAATTTTTATTAATTTTTAAAAAATTCTCACTTTATAAGTGCATACTAAATTTTATAAGCTTTTTACTATTAAATAAATTTAACATATAACGAAAGTTTTAAATCATTTAATAAGTTTTGTGTTCAATAAAGTTATATAAACAAAATATAATAAAAATTATATAAATTAAACTTTATATTCTCACTAAGTAAGTTTCATATTTATTTAAACTCTAACTTATATTCGTTAAAAATTGAACACATATATTAGCCCCATTACGAAAAGTTATTGGGCACTCTGGGACTCCCTTCATATTAGAAACGGCGTACTATACAGAAAATGGGAATCTGACGATGGAAGGAATTTCAGATGGCAGATTGTATTACCAAGATCAAAGATTCCAGATGTTCTAGAGCAGCTGCATAGTAGCCCTACCGGAGGCTATTTTGGGTTGATGAAGACTCTACAGAAAGTTCGAGAACGCTTCTACTAGTACAAGGCAAGGGAGGAAATGGAAAAATGGTGTAAATCCTGTGACGCTTGTGCGGCACGTAAAGGCCCAAAGAAACGAACCTGAGGAAGACTAGCCGAGTGGCCTGAGGCATATCCTATTCCCGATCAGCATCAGAAGGCATGCACAGTCGCAGAGGTCCTAGTGTAGCAATGGGTGTCAAGGTATGGCACTCCCCTACAGCTTCATACCGACCAAGATACAAACTTTATATCTACTGTTTTCAAAGGACTGTGTCAATTACTCGACATAGACAAGATCCACACAACAACATTGCATCCCCAGTCGGATGGTATGATCGAGTGGTTCAACCGTACCATCCTGAATTACATCTCTTTTCTAGTATCAAGGAACCAGCAAAATTGGAACTTGAAGTTGCCATTGTTCCTGCTGGCTTATCGAAGTGCTGTCCATGAGACCACCGGCTATACTCCAGCTCAGATGCTGTTTGGACGCGAACTTCGTCTCCCATGTGATCTCCCGTTTGGTTGTCCACCAGATGCGCCTTCATCGCCCGAGGAGTACATCCAAGGTCTCCAGGCATGATTTGAAGACGTGCACAACTTTGCTCGGGAACGGATTCACATGGCAACGGAGAAGATGAAGTCAAGGTATGATCTAAAGGCTACGTCACATAAGTTCCAGGAAGGAGACAAAGTTTGGTTGTGAAAACCTGTTCGACGCAAAGGTCTCTCTCCCATGCTACAGTGTAACTGGAACGGACAATACACAATCTTAAAAAGACTGAACGATGTAGTTGTTAGGATTGCTAAAACACCTTCATCAAAACCGAAGGTGGTGCACTATGATCGGCTAGCCAAGTACCACACGTAGCGGTAATATTGAAATTTAAAATGTGAATATTCGTAAATATTTGTATATAAACATTTGTAAATATTTGTAAATATTATAAATATTTCTCACTTGATTTTGCAATCTGCATTTCTATTTTATCGTTATGTGCAACTTAGTTTTTATATCTTAGATTGTTTAGTTTGTTTAGATTCGACACCTGACCAAGGGTTTCACTGCCCGGGACGTGCAGTCCTTGGGAGGGAGCAGTGTTACGAAATTGTAAATAATTGTATTTATTTTTGTATAAATTCTTTCAAAGAGGCTTAGTAAGTCGATAAAATGTTAGTTTTCTGCATTCGAGCTGTTTTAGCGTTAAAACAACCTAATTTTCCCTTAAAAACGCATTAAAGAGCTCCAATAAGGCAGGTAATGGATTTGGCGCCAAATTTGGAGCGATTTTGCCCTTGACGATTTTTTTTTTTTTTTTTTTTTTTGTGACTTTTGGCGAGAAAGTCCTTGTTATCGATACACCAAAGATGGATGCTCTAACGTGATTAGTTGATCACTTTCTGGATTTTTCTCGAACTATCTGGGTTTCATAGAGAAGTGTAAAAGGAACGTTTTTTTTCGCCAAGGCAGTTCAGTTTTCAGTCAGCTTCCGCCAATGTTGCATTGCTATTGAGCCTCTTTGAATAAGCCTTGTTTTCTGTGTTATTGCTATACAGTTTGTACTGTGGATTTGCTATTGACAGTTTTATTTAAGCTGTGTTTATTGGTGGAATTGAAGTTGATACCTAGTTTATAAGCCTGTATTTTTCTGGAACTTTCCGTAAATAAAACTCCTGAATTTTTACAAGTTTCGCCTCTTATTCTCGGACAACTTACGAACCCCTAAGTCCGCAACAATATATATATATACATATAAAGTGAATAATTCAATTATACACATGAATTTTATTGAGATAATTTAGATATTTTTATTTTAAAACTTTCGTGTAAATACGATTGCTTTTGAAGTTTCTTAAGCTTGAAAAAATAAAATGTTTTGAATTATTTTAAAAAGATCTATTGTTTTTTCAAAGATTATGAGGAAATTATATGCTAATATAAAGAACGTTAATTTAAAGGAAAACATTGCTTTAAAAAAAAAAAAAAAAAAAAAAAAAAAATGTTCCATCTGTAGATAAAGTTGGTAGTAATTTTATCATCATCTGTGAAGTTCTATACAAAAAATTTAACATGAAAGTATATTCTGCTAATTGTTCTTACAAAAAACTAACCAACATTACTCCGCTATTATAAAGAGAATTTTAGCCTTTGATAGAAAGCTTAATTTAAATAGAAATAGTTTTAGCTTTGCGTATCTATTTATTACTGTCAAATTTCATAAAATCCCATTAAATTTTACTGAATAACATGCTGGTACTTTAAATTATAATTATAAAATTGGTAAAATATTTTTTTAATTTGCTTAACGGAATGAAATAACTATGGCTGGTTGGTTGTTAGTTTTATGGCCGATTGATTAAGCTAGAGTTCTAGGCCTGTAGGTGGAATGCCCTCCATGGGCGTTTTTCTAAAGGGTCCTAGCCCTGTGTATTCCCACATTTCATAACCTCGAGTGATCGATGAGGATTAATGGTTTTTTTGCCCTCCTCTTTAAAGAGATAATGGATTTTTAACGGAGAAGAAATTGTCCCTATATTTTCTTCTTAACTACAGAAAACCCCTTAACATTTCCTGCAGATGTGTTCTAAGAAAAATGACAACAGATAAGAATCGCCACATGCATGAATTTGTATGAAAGATAAAAGACACGAGTTATTTCTTTAGTTTCAAACCATATACATTTTTCAAGGAATTGGCATAAAACAATATTTAAAAAGACTTAAAATCAAAATATACGTGTTTATGTTAATTTTATTTTAATTAATTAATTAATTTATTTATTTATTTATATTAAAGATAGTAAATAAATTTTAAAATAAAAGTACTAATTATGATTGCTTAACTTGTACACGAATAAAAATATATCTATAATAATAATTATTAATAAATATTAAACATTAAAGATAGGCACTAATTGCAAAATATCTTTAATAAACAAATGTCTGAATCATTGATTTTCTATGGGTATTAAATTTAGCATTACGAATAAGGTTTTTGCTTTTTTTCTCCTTAGAGCGACGTAAAAAGAATAACAATAATAAACATAATCATGAAATTTCTCACAAAATTTAAGATAATTAATAACTGAAGAAATAAGAAATAAGGACTTAGGCAGAAAGTTTGCTAATACTAGAAAAGAGGGAAAAAAACGATTTATAGTCGATATTCGAATCGTATAAACCAAACAATTTTGTATTATAATCAATAGGAAAGAATTTTAACTATACCTGTACAAAATAAATATATAAAACGTAAAAGACTAATAAATGAAAGATGTGGAAACGATATTTAACTGCGTAAAAATATACGCAGTAATCTTTTTTTTTTTTTTTTTTTTTGTTGTTGTTTGTTTGTTTCCTTTCAAGACAGACAAAAGGACTGAAAGGCATAGATATTGAGATTGAATTGATAGTCACTCTTAAATATTGTTGGAATGCTTAACACGAAAGAAAATGCAGTCTTCAGATTTTAACTGCAATCTTTAATAGATCTGAACATTTTTATGTAGCCCTGAAAATCTCGAGGTTAACCATATCATATTGTATACAAAGCATTATTTTAGTATACTAGCATTAAATGTTGATTTCTTTATGATTTTTACGGTAGTAAGTTATTTAAATGGGGTTTATAAAAATCTGTCTTATAACGCAATGCACTTTTTTTTTTGGGGGGGGGGGGGGGTTGTTTTTGTACACAAACCTAAATACAGGACCTATTAACACCATTTTAAATAGGGAACATTCCATAGTGAACTTGAACAACAGAGTATCGTTATTTAAAATTTTCCAAAATATTTATAGAAGCTCGGAACGGATAGATGAACAGTCAGATAGATATACAAACTGGAATCATATTCATACTTAAGAATTGTTAGAAAGGGTTAAGCACGCTTAATGTTTAACAGAAATGCAATTCCAGTCACTTTCCAATAATAGCCCATTATGTAACTGAATATTTTTGTGTGGCCCTACAAATCTAATGCGGATCATACTATAATCTATAGAAAATATTTTTGTATACATATGAATAATATACTTCAATTTTATTACGATATGTTAAAAGTAAATTTATTAAAATTTGGTGTATAGAAATGCCTCTCATAGAACGGAATGCTTTGGAATACTTTCGGGAATTCTTGTATACAAATCAGCGGTGGTGTACTCCATTTTTTTTTTTTTTTTTTTTTTTTTTTTTTTTTTTTTTTAAGGAAACATCCGATGATAAACTTGAATAACATATTTCAGTTTCATTAAGATTTGTGCAAAGTAAAATTATTATTATATGATTTTTAGAAATACCTCTCATAGAACACAATGCTTTGGAATGTTTTTAGGTGTCCCCGTAGACAAACCAGTAGAGGTATTCACACCGTTTTAAATAAGAAATATCCATTAGTAAACTTAAATAACATATGTCAGTTTCAAGAAATTTCATGAATATTTTCGAAAGTTAGAACGCGGACAAAAAGACGGACACAGAGAGACAAACCGAAGTCATTAATATTTTCAAACTTGTTAGGAAGTATTAAAAGAGAGACAGAGACAGAGAGAATACATAAACATCTATAATGATATATATTTATTTATTTTTAAGAAATGAAAAATAGATCTACTATAATCGCACTGTAGGTGTTAAATTAAGGCAAACACAGGCATTAAAAATTAGTCTCTTATTTTATACGTGCGTTATTTCTCCTTTTTATATAAAACTTTCAGGCGTCGCTGCTCACTATATTTAAATGAATTTTCAAAAGAGTTGGATTAGTATTCATTTTTTTCATCCCATCATAAATAAAAATTAAAAAATATATATTGAAATCGCTCTAAACCTCGCTTCGGGTACCTGCTGCCTACGGCCCCTTTTACTCTACCCGCTCTACAGCGGGTCCGGGTTTCCACTGCCTGCAGAAATGTCTTTCCAGGCCATTTCATTTTGGATATTTATCGACGACAGGTGGATCTGCTATTATTTAAAAAAAAAAAGGTGACTGTATCTCAACATCTATTAAATATTTTAGTTTTTGTACCATGTATTTATAGCACCCTCTGTTTCCACTATATTATCATATCATTCCGAGCAATATAATAAATGAAATAAAAAATATACTTTCTTGTAAAAGGAATTAAATTCATAAAAAATCAGTTTAATGGTTTCTACGATATGTTACCAGTTTTTTTCCGATAAATACTATAAATTAAAAAAAAAAAAAAATCAATCAATCAATGGAAAAAGAAAAAAAGACAGAGAAAGAATTTTTTTTTTTTTTTTTTTTTTTTTTTTTTTTTTTACAGGAATAAAATTTAAAAACGAAAAATAAAAAGTTGTTAAACAATAAAAATTATGCATAAACTGTTATAAATAAGTTTTTAAATTTTAAATTTAATATAATTATTTTTTTTCTTTTACTGTATTGCCATTTTATTTTCAATATATATAATAAATTAAACTAATCTGGTGTGTCACTCACACGACTTTCTCTTACCCTGAAATTTAATACTATAAATACAGGTTGGAGATTAAGGAGTAAGACAACGAGTACTGTTATGTAAACCTATGTTAAACAATTCAAATTAGGCTTCGGAAGAGTTTTATATGATAATTAGTTCTGTGTGAGGGGGCTTTACACCTACATTTATATAGAATTTAATTCTGTTATTAAAATTAAAAGTTTACTTAAAAATGTACAGACAATTTTCACACGCAACATGCATTGAAACTTATCAATCTTGATCAAACTTTTCCAGCAACAAACTTATATTAACTTCAAAATACAACATTTGGATCTGATAAAATTATTCGTTTTTAAGTTACTCTAAGACACACAGACAAAGATCAAACGTTAAAAAACTTGATTACGGTAATCAGGAAGCCTCAAAACGTGTAAATATACAAAAAATAAGCGATGAATATTTAGCTTAAAACATACATTATTTACCATATCTCTATGAGGAATTTGTTTCAATTCCCGAACAGCTTTCCTGGAAACGGTAAAATATTATTAGTAAAGACTCCCCCTCCAGGGGAGAAGGCGAGGCTCCTACGTACACAAAATTTGCTTTCCCAGTTGACTAACTCTATTACACAAAATATGTATTCGTTTCATTTGGTTTAGTGCAGTCTATAGATGTTAAACTCTACTTACCTGCAATATTCACCATAGATGTAATGTATTTGAATACTTTTGAGTGTTCCTGTACACGAACTATTGGCTTCATCTCAACGAAAAGCTTAGTGTAGCATCCCTATATGATACACATTTAGAATACCGAGTTTGGAATTTCTGCTACTATTTGTTCTTGAGATATGCTGATAACAAACAGACACACAGACCATTTGCTAAAAACATGATTTTCGTATTCAGGAGACCTCAGAATGTGTAAATAAATATAACAAAAACTCACGTTCAAAAGTTTGACCCTAAAACAATACTTTCTCGACCCTATGGGTAAGATACTTGTGACTCGCCCCGCCCGAAGGCACCCGAGTAACAAACTGTCTCGTCGAAGCGACAGCATCCCCACAGCGGGAGCCCACACAGGCTCAGACACACCGACGCCCCAAACACCAGCGCGCGCCAGCCAGAGCAACCCAAGGAGCCGAGCGAAGTCCCGGAGCCCCCAGCATGTGCGAGGCACAAGCACCGAACCCCGCGGAACACCCAGGCAAAGCTCAGGCGCAGCCGCAGCGAGCGGCACCGCACCACATCCCACCAAGAACCACCCCGACAAGAAGGCAACAGAAGAAAAGCAATGAAATACAAATATAATCTAAACTAATAGTAAAACTAAAAATAACAAATGTATATAAAGTTTACAGACAGTAGGGGAAGGGCAGGGGCAAGGCTAAAAACTAAATAATAAAGCCAGGTCAGGGGCACGAACAACCTGTTCACCAAAACGAAGAAGAGAAACCTAATACCCCACCCAAAATAAAACAGTACAAGATACAATATTTATTAATATAAGATAAAAGTGCTTAAAACTTATAAGAGCAAACAAAAACAACTAAACAACATCTAAACACAATAATCATAAACTAGTAAATAAGATATTACAATAGTATTTCACTATCTGCAGTAATCCAAATCTGGTTGAGGTAGAAGTTTCCCATAATTCTCCTGGAATCAATCTTCGGAATTAAACTGTGTGTATGTCGTCCTTTGTCGGAGCTATCCCACTCTAGTTGCCAATCTCATCGAAACCTTTGGACAGCCCCTGCCTGCCTGGACACGCCAAGCTTAACGGGTCGGATGCTGTCCGCCGGAGCGAATTAATCGCCAGATCACTGCATGATAGCTGCCTACAACCAGATAGTTATCTAGTCGCTACATAGAATGAGCTGTGTCCGATGACTCGTTCAGACTTCTGACTTCGAACAGGGGAGACTGCGGGCTCCTTTTCTGCTAGGCAACAATGTGACTTCTATAGACAGTTCTGGAATGGCAGGGTTGCAACTTCTGCTTCTTGACACATAATGCTCGACTGGCACACCACACCTGCAGATTGCCCAAGGAACGAAGCGCACAGACACGCTTCCTGTATGCAATATTTTTTTTTTGAATATGCACACAACTATCCTAGAGCCAGAGAGGAAGTAAGGAAAATATACATACATATATATATATATATATATATATATATAGGACAGGGGGGTGACGCAATGGCAGCCGAGAGGATAGTTGTGCACTCAGAATTACGCCAAAAAAGTGGAGTCATATTAGAGGGTGGATGGGAGCTAAACACCAATAATGCTGAACGACAAACAAAACAGAGAGCTTAGGAAATTTTTTTTTTTTTTTTTTTTTTTTTTGAAAACGGAATTTGAGTTCTTGCCACAGGTGGTAGGAAGGAAATCTTTTGTAGCACATAGTGTTGAATTTTGAAGTGGCTGGGCCAGAGGGGGGAATAGAACTATGCACTAAGAGGCCTAAAAGGAGATAAAAGAGGGACCATCACAATTTTGATCCACCAAGGGGGGATGGTGCCCCGCGTTGGTAGCCCGATGACTGCTTAACGACCCCATCGAGCACTTGACGGTGCAACACATTTTTACGAGGACCAGACACCGCCACACCCTCGGGAGGAAAATAATAATAATAATAATAATAATAATAATAATAATAATTTTTGTTTATATTAGTTAATTATATTTTAGTAAATTAAGTGAACTACCCTAGAGGCTTGAGGATCTGCATGAAAGTGAATGGACCGCTGGAGGACTAATAAGGTAGAAGAGGCTATTGATTGCAGGTATTGCAGAAGGGCTGGATGGTAGCTAGGAAGATTATGTAACCAAGTTGGGTATTGTCACTTCGACTGAGTATGGGGGAAGAAAGAAAAATAAATAAATAAATAAATAATAACTAACAAAGTAACAAATAAAATGGGAAGGGGGAAAGCCACTCAAGCTTGGCTCCCGGTCACCTTACCCACTAAAGGGTCCGGTTCAGGAAAACCAAGGGGCTCTTAAAAAAAGGGGAGGGGGAAAGACAATCAAGCTTGGCTCCCGGTCACATTACCCACTTAGGGGTCCGGCTTAGAAAAACCAAGGGGCTCAAAAGAAAGGGGGGGGAAGCCACTCAAGCGTGGCTCCCGATCACCTTACCCACTTAAAGGTCCGGTTCAGGAAAACCAAGGGGCTTAAGAAAAAAAAGGGGGGGAGGGAGAGCCACTCAAGCTTGGCTCTCGGTCACCTTACCCACTTAAGGGTCCGGTTCAGGAAAATCAAAGGGCTCAAAAAAAGAAAAAAAAAGAGGGGGGGGGATGAAAGCCACTCAAGCTTGGCTCTCGGTCACCTTACCCACTTAAAGGTTCAGTTCAGAAAAACCAAGGGGCTCAAAAAAGGGGGGGGGAGAGCCACTCAAGCTTGGCTCCCGGTCACCTTACCCACTTAGGGGTCCGGCTCAGGAAAACCAAGGGGCTCAAAAAAAGGGGGGGAAGCCACTCAAGCTTGGCTCCCGGTCACCTTACCCACTTAAAGGTCCGGTTCAGTAAAACCAAGAGGCTTAGGAAAAAAAAGGGGGAAAGAGCCACTCAAGCTTGGCTCCCGGTCACCTTACCCAATTAAGGGTCCAATTCAGGAAAACCAAGGGGCTCAAAAAAAGGGGGGAAGCCACTCAAGCTTGGCTCCCGGTCACCTTACCCACTCAAGGGTCCGGTTCAGGAAAACCAAGGGGCTTGGAAAGAAAAAAAAAAGGGGGGGGGGGAAGAGAAAGCCACTCAAGCTTGGCTCCCGGTCACCTTACCCACTTAAGGGTCCGGTTCAGGAAAACCAAGGGGCTCAAAAAAGGGGGGGAAGCCACTCAAGTTTGGCTCTCGGTCACCTTACCCACTTAAGGGTCCGGTTCAGGAAAACCAAGGGGCTAAAAAGAAAAAAAAAGGGACAGAAATGGGGAAAAAGCCGCTCAAGCTTGGCTCCCGGTCACCTTACCCAAGAGTCCGGTTCAGGAAAACCAAGGGGAAGAAAAAAAAGGGGGGGGAGGGCCGAAGTGAACAAGAACCGGAGAACTCACTAAATTGAAGGATGGAAGCTTAAGTTGATGAATATTAGACACTGACACCTCCTTACGCAAATCCGAGAGAAACCTCTAGAGGGTAACAAGTTAAAGAGAGAAAAAATAAAATAAAATAAAAAATTTAAAAAATGGATACTGAAATGTGAACAGAGTAAAACAGAGATTCTTTAATTAACTATTGAGTTAGGCTGATATTCAACAGTTAACTATTGAAGAGGAAGTAAAAATCTGTCTGACGTATTTTTTACTGGAAAAAAAAAATATATATATATAATTCAAAAAAGGAAATTAAATAAATAAATAAACGGGTGCATGACCAGGATTTGAATAAGTATTACAAACGAATGATGGCTTGCTAGGCCTGATTGCGAGGATTCTTGCTTTCAGAGGGATTTTAGAGTTCTGGAGAGTTCTGTTCGGACCTGAGTATGCTGCTAGAGGAATCCTGCGCATAGAGGTTGCTGAGCGGTAATACTTGCTTCCTGGTAATACCATTCACACATCAAGTAAATAGAGAGGAGAAAAAAAAATTAAATTCATAAATAAAAACAAAATTCAGGCATTCTTGCGCGGCCATGAGCGTGGTGCGGGCTTACAGACCAATTATTACCGAGGACCGTTTACATTTATATGCACCTTTTTTATACAGTTTTTATATATACAGTTTTTTATACATTTTTTATTTTTTTAATAATTTTTATTTTACAAAGATTTTTTAATATTAACGTTTTTACTTTTACCGGGCCTCATGTAATATCGATGCTAGCCGCTTTAACAACATAGGCCTCGTTCATGGCCTAAAATAAACAAAAAGTGGCAGTAGCGATGGTTGCCTCTTATTTTTTTGGGCTGGTTAGGTCCTCTTCTTCGGGTAATCCTTTTTCTCTGTTTCCTTCTGATGTTCTGTGTCTGATGGGTGGAGGTGATAACACTGCCTTGTTTTATTCAGAGATGTCATCTATGTTGTTTATGATCCATCTGACTATGTGTTTTGCCTTGTTTTGTACGTGTGTGTTTTGTGCTAAATGTTTGTACCAGAGTGTTTCATTTGCTTGTGTAATTTGGGCCAGATGGATGGAGTTGGTCCGTTAGAGGGCAGGCTGTTAAGTAGTGAATTGTCATGCCTAGTGCACCACAGGCGCAATCCGGGCTTCTCTTCTTCTTAATCCGATGGAGATAAACTGGGATGGCCCCCGTGTCCTGTGTAAATTTGTGTCAAAAGCTTACAGCTAACAAGTGTTTTAGTGTCCACTGTTGGGAAGTATCTGTGTGTTAGCCTGCCCGTGTCCCCATAGTCCCACTCGAACTGCCATTGTTCCACTGTAATCCCTCTAAGTTTTTTCTTTAAATAGGAAATTGGCTTTTCCAGGTAGTAGAGTTCGCGGTTTGTATTGTTTTCCGCTATTGTTTTCCGCTGCAGATTTAGCCAGTTTGTCTGCTTCTTCATTTCCTTGAATTCCTACGTGAGCTTTTACCCATTCAATTTTAAAGGTGTTTTCAGACCTTCTGATTTCCGAATGAATTTTATTGACCATATTGTCTACTGTGAATGGTTTAGATAGTGCCTGGATGGCTGACATGCAGTCCGAATGGATGCTATATGAGATACCCTTTGTGTTTCCCCACTCGGCAGCTTTGAGTATTGCCAGTAGTTCGGCCTGGAAGACACTGTTGCACCTTCTTAGGGGCACTGACCATTCGTGTATTTTGGATATGTTTTCGAAGGCTACAAAGGCCGAACCTGTAGCTCCTGATTCCAGCTTCGAACCGTCCGTGTAAATTTGTATATCCTTATTTGATGAGCCGATTTGTGGTTCAGGTGTGTCTGCATTGTGCTTGCGCCAAATGTTTTGCTTTTTGACATAGTCTGTGTGATTGAACATGTGGTTGTGTAACTTGTAGTTCTTGTGTAGTCTTATGATTGTACCATAGGCTGCTTCATATTGTACTTGGAGGTGTACTGGAATCAGGCCAGAGAGAACCAGAAGTGCCAATGTTGGGGCTGTTCTATAAGCCCTTACGATGGCCAGCGCAAAGTGCCTTTGACAGCTCAGCAGTTTGTCGTTATTCTGCTGCGTTAGGTTGTTCCCCCAGATTGGGGATGCGTAGATCAGTGTCTTTTCCACTACTGTCTTGTACCATGTTTTTACCAAGTTTGGTTTTAGTCCCCAACCCCTTGAGACCATACGCCCGAACAGATTGAAAGATTTATAGATTTTTTTTTTAGTTTGATTTTCTATATGCGATTGCCATCTCAGATTTTTGTGGAGAATAACTACTAAGTATTTCATTTTTTCTTTGGTTTCTTATTCTGTCCCGTTGTAGTGTATCCCTTCTAAGTTGTGGGTGCATGCTGTCGGGAGGTTTCCCAGGCGTGGTCTGTTTAGGTATAACAAATATTTCTTACTAATAATTCTTTGCTAAAATAACAGTGATATAATTAAATAAAGTTTGGCTTACCTGGGTTATCACAGGTAATGATGTATGCCATTTCTTGAAGAAAATCTCGTAACGCAATCATCAGATTGTACGCTTAAAAATGCAGTATGAATAACTTCTGGTTTAAAAACATAACAACTTGTTTTGCTGTAATTAAAGGGGATTAATATTTGTTTAATAATTTAAATATTAACTGCATGAAAAAGGACTGCCTAGAATTTCACCTATTAAAATTTATTTAATATTATTATTATAGATTTCTTAGGCACAAAATACGATTAAAAATGGAACGTCAGTTCCGAATAAACAAAAATTACATGATTAAAAAAAAAGAATTACAATGTACTTGTAGAGAGACGCGACACATCGTCACGTGATATGGCAGGTGCACCGAACAATCTTTTGGCGGGAAGTAAAAAACAAAAAAGAAAGTTCGGAACAAGAAAAATGAAAGTTAATAAAAGAATGTCTGAGATTAAATATCACAACACCTTGGTGGCACGAGGCGTCGGGATGGCTCTACTTGTAATCTGTCACCTACTCTTCACCGCCAGGCCTTGTTCCTCTAATAGGCTCAAGTGGATTTTCCTGGCACCCGGCCTAGCACACCCGCCGGAGAGCAGCTAGTTGCTCAATGCGAGATTCGTGGGTCTTCCCTTCCCGCGGACTTCTCCCGGGCCCGTGCCCCTGTCCGCGGGCTCGCTGGAGAGTTAGATACTGGTTTCGGTGGGGGGGTGGCCTTGGTCATGACTCTAAACCGAAAGGTGAGTCGCCCCCTTGCTAGTTCTCTGTTGTACTGTTAATTGGGCCGATAAACGTTTTGCTTAGTTTTTAAATCTGTTTTTCAAATTTAGAATGTTTACCGTGTTTAGTTTCTAACCTGTGGCGACGGTAGCTATGGTTACTATAATCTAACGAGTATCTTCTAAATTTATGGTCACTTAGTTGCCAGTTTCTGATTTTTAACTCCTTGAATTTTAAGTTGATGATGTTCTTCTTTCTAGGTAAGGCAATACTTTTGTCCTCCAGGAGGGGGAATCCTTAGCCAACCCATCCACCACCTCGTTGAATTCGTAACCAGCATGAGCTTTGATCCAGCACAATCTGATGTCCACTTCATATAACTCTTTCGTGAGATCTTTGATATCGTTGATAATCTTGTTTTTCGTAAGGAAGCCTTCGAGAGACATCAGAGTTGATCTGGAATCCGAAATAATAATAGTTTTATCAAGTCGATGTCGCTTTATAAACTTAAAAGATTCTAAGATGGCAATGGCTTCAGCTTCGAATACAATAGAGTGGTGTGACGACCTGAACTTTTTGGAATGAGAGATGGCATTGTTGAAGATGTGGAGGAAGGCACAGCCTACTTTACCATCCAATTTTGAACCGTCCGTGAAGAAGTAGTTTAAATCGTTCTCCCTGCCGATAAGGTTGTAATCGAAGTAACTCCAGGTGATGTTAAAGACATCCCAAGGAGGAGAAATAGTAGTGATATCTTTTGTAAACTCGTTAGCGAGAAGACTAAAGTCTACGTTGATCACATCTTCTTTCCAATCGAGAACTTAAATTTTAAACTTGTAGTACTTAAGAGCAATCCCCAAAGGAACAATACCAGCCAGCCAGAGTACAAAGAGCATCGGTGGACACCGTGGTATAACACTTAGTAATCAATAATAAAAATATGCTTTGAATACTTTTCAATTTATCAAAAATATATCTATATTCATGAAACCAGATTTCTGAACAATATGAGATCATTTTCTCAAGAACAATAAAATAAAGATATTTCAATAACATGATATCCAAACCCCACGTGGCCCGCGAGATACTCTTCACCCTGACCGTATAATCCAAAACTTTGTTGTAAAGATAAATAAGATGCTCCGTCCAGTTAAATTTGTAATCGATGACAACACCCAAGTAAGTAAGAGCATTCAAATATTTTATTTTAATATCACCGTAAGTAATCGTAGGTCTACAAGTAATCAATTAAGATCCTTTACGAATCATAGTGAAGTTGGACTTGTCCTTATTGACTTCTAAACCTCTAACCTCAGCCCAATTAATAACTTTTCTAAATAACTACTACCAGTAGTACTAAAATGATAAGCGGCTGTAGCATGTGTGATGATTAGAAGATCGTCCGCAAAAGCCTAGACAAAACCCTTAACTTCGGGGTCTTCCAAAAACGAATGAATAACAATGTTCCAGAGTTTCGGGCCGAGGCTAGATCCTTGAGGAACACCTCTATTGTATCTCAGGTGCATGTCATCAAAAGAGACATCTCTATCTTCGAGAAAATTCAAAATGATATTATATAAGCTTGGAGGCACATCATAATCAATAAGAGCATCGTGGATAGAGTTCCAAAAAATGCTGTTAAACGAATTACTGAAATCAATTGAAAGAAGCAATGCTATTTCGTTATTGTTGTTGATATTCTTAATTTTCTCAGTGACACTTTTTAGGTCATTAGAAGTAGACTTACCTTCACGAAAACCAGACTGACACTCGGAAATAATATTATTATGTTCGAGGAAATAATCAAGACGACTAGTAATCACTTTATCAAAGACTTTTCCGAATGTTGGCAGCAGACAAATAGGTCGATAACTTCCAGGAAGGTCGGGTGGCTTACCCTCCTTTAAAATAAGAATAACTTTAGCACTTTTCCAGGTCTTGGGAAACTTTCCAAATTTCAAACAATAATTTAATACATCAACGAACCAAACACGATCGGCATGGAAAACGTGTTTTATAATTTCGTAAGGAATACCATCATGTCCTGGAGCCTTTGTTATTTTGCAATTGATTTATAATATTATAAACTTCATTAACCCGTTAGTAGTCGCTATAGACAGCGCCACCTATTACAGATTGCGCACTTTTTATTTAACTGTCATCAATAATTTTAAGAAGTGATGTGATCGACGTTTCTTCGATTTTATTCACGTTTTATTTATATCAAATGTCACTTCTAAAAATTTTTGGTGGCAATTGAATAAAAAAATCTGGAAAAACAGAAGGATGGGCGGCAAATCGACCAACTAGCGACTACTAACGTGTTAATAGTAATCGGTATAAAGTTAGGTTCTATAGGTTTCCTGGTACTATTGTATAAATTATAGTTGAGACCGAAATGATGATTCAGAATTAATTCAATACTTTCGTTCCTGTTAATAGTAGAGTTTCCGTCTTCTTTAGTCATACTGGTTATATTGAGTGGCTTCTTAGCTTTACCAACAACGGCGTTGTAAACACTGTTATGAATAGTCGTCTTGGTAATTGACTTAATATACTCTTTAAAACTTTTCTTCTTTTCTTGGTTGATTAATTTCTTGTACAGAGCCTGGGCTTTTCTAAATTCTATCAACTTTTTATTTCTTAATTCTTCTTCAGGTTCTTTTTGATATCTTCTTTTGAGAGCTTTGACTTTGCTTCTAAAAATCTGAGTTTTCTGGTTCCACCAGGGAGCGTTCTTCTTAGGCTTATTCGATGGTTTTCTCACACAATCTATGGCTAGCTTATAAAGGCTATCTTGAAAATTAATAATATATTTGTCAATGTCCTCCATTGACTCGGTCTTATAAAAACTAATTAAATCATAAATACCAATCTTTATCCTCCACCAATTCATCCTTTTTAAAGAGAGATAACTACTCTCCAAAATAATAATACTATCTAATTTAACAAGAATCGTAACAAGATTGTGGTCGCTCCCAAAGTGTCTATCAACTACAGAAAAGTCAAAGTCGACATTTTCATCGAAGTTCTTGACGAAGGCCAAATCAATCCAACTCATACGTAGGCCTCTAACAAAGGTTGGAATCGAATCAGCTTGATTCAGTAACTTTAAATCATAATTCAGCATAAGTTGGATGATTTTCTCTCCTCTGCTATCAAGGTAGGATTTGGCGTTCCAGTCACCAATAATGATGGTGGGGATACTGGAGTATTAAGTAATATTTGAATAATATTTATTTCGTCAAGAATCTGAAGGCTTAGAATAGACAGAGACAGCCATAAAACGAAAATTATAAAAGGTAATTTCAACCATCACAACAAACTTGTTGCAATAACATAAAAAGGTAGAAAAGTTCTTATTTAAAACTACAATAGCTGCTTTGGCTTCACTATTATAATAAAAGGCTCTGCTATTTCTAGGATGACTGGTAATCTTGTTTTTGTATAGATACATTTCACTGAGACCGATGATATCCACATCACACCTGTTAAGATCTTGAAGTAGAGTAGCAGAAGCTGCTCTACTGTTACCTAGATTTAAATGCCAGATATTGATTGTATTGTTATTACTGTTGGACATAGTCAGTTCTTAATATTAACTTCTCTATTTCTTTGAGCCAAATAGAACAAGTTTTATCGGTACAGGTATGGGTGGTAGAATAGTTAGTTTTGAAATTCTGGTTTGTATACTGACAATTAATACATTTGGGCTCTTTAAGGCAGCTAGTGGTTTCGTGTTCTTTATCTCCACATTTTAAACATATCTTTTGATTTCTGCAGTATTTACTAGTGTGCCCGTATCTAGCACAGTTAAAACACATCATCGGCCTCAGATGTTCTTTGCAATCCAATCTTTTCCAGTTGATCTTAATTTTTCTTTCTTTTATGATATTATTAAAGTCGACTGGGTTTAAGGTTATGAGCCAATTTAGACCTCCCCTAGCTCTGTACTTGTATTTGACTTGCAATTCTTCTTTAATGGTAATGTCATTATTTTCTAGAATTTCGCTTAGGAGCTGTTGTTCGGTCATTTCTTCATCTACACTGAAGATTAGTAGTTGAGGAGTTCTTTTCTTTATTTCTGAAATCTCGAAAATCTTGAGGGCATCTTTCTCTCTGAATTCTTTGATGAGAGTGTCTATATCTTCTTTCTGGTTTACCTCGATGACGACTCCGCCTTCTTTCATATTTCTAACAGAATTAATCCCCACATTAATCGTTTAGGATTGATATTCTTTTTAATTTCTCGAAGTGTGTCAGCTGATTTCAAAGTCTTATCCTGAGGAACAACTCTGATAGCATAAGTTTTCCTCGTCCTCGATTTACTCCTAGCCCTTTCTATTCTGGACGGAGTGACCGTCTTCTTGACGGCTTTACTGTATGCTCTGCTCTGCAACTGTTTTTCTTTCTCCCCTAATATCCCTGTCATATGGGAGATAACGTTGGACTGATCAATTACGACTTTGACCAAATCTTGGAGTTTACTTCTTACAGTATCTCTCAGTTCCTTCTTTATTTCTCTATGGAAAAATAATCCATTTAGTTCTTCTTGGACCTTCAACGCTCTTTCGATGAAACTGTCTCTGTCAGACTCGGAAAGCCGACTTGTCTCTCCGGCGTCTGCAATCTCATCTTCGTCACCCATGACAGGTGCAGTACAATAAAATAAACAACAATATAAAAAATTCATTCTTGTGAAAAAACAAAAAAGAAATAAATGATGTTTTACAGGTTCTCAAGTTTAGCTCCTACCTAGTAGGATTTCCAGTCAGGACCACTAGGCGGTATTGAGAACTGGTCTTGCTTGGGTATAGACTATAGGCCGTTGTACCCAGCACCACAAAAACACCAGATAAAGTAGAAAATACACTTTCTAAACACACTTTGATCAATGGTGAACCCCTGACCCGACCCTATGGGTAAGAGAAAGTAATAAATTGTGCAATAGCCGTTGCTAATATACCCAGACGATTACAATGGAAGAATAAATTCATGAAAGATGAAACATAAAAGACAATATTTAAAAAAAAAAAATTAAAAGTTCGATTTAAAAAAAATCTCGATGAGGTGCACACCTACAGGGTCCCAAGTACCCATATGACAAGTTTTATAGCTCTGTGATCGGTGGTGTGAGCACCAGTGCGGAGACAGACACAGACACTTTTCTTTATTTATATAGATAAGCGTCATTTTGCTGAAAATCAGTATTTATAAATCTTATCTAATAGTATTATTTTAGGGTAATTTTTTAGTTAAATGTTGAATTATCAGAATTCTGGGATTTTTTTTTCTTTTTTTCAGTGTTTGAATTTTCAAGATTTTGTGTATAATTTAGACAAAAAACTACATATTTAAGAACAATTTTCATTCTTATGTAGCTATTAATCTAAACATGTTTAACAAGGCATTGTACAATAGACTTTTAAATTGCTCTTTCGAAATTTACGAATTAATACCGATTGACAACACTTATTCCCACACTTGTTTGTGATGCATGTGTATCATGGAAATCTAGAGGAACTTAAGACGTATTATGAGCGAGTTTCATAGAAAACCACGGAATAATAGCAGCAATTAACATCCGATAAATTTCAATATTGATTGCCCAGGTAAGACGATGCCGCAGGCAGTGGTGACCGAGATCCGACATGACATAAGCGACGAAAACGCTGAAAAAATTAGCGGTTATCAGAATCGAAGTTTAAAAACAATTTCTTTCTTTCTTTTTAAGCTATTATCACTTTCTTTTGTATGTATATATAGAAAAAGTATTGGATTCGTGAAACTTTTCGATGTATTTTCATGTTTTGGGATGTCCCGAACACGATTTTACTATTTTTAGAAAACGTTTGTCTGTATCACAAATTTTGTGGATGCTGTATTTCAAGGACCAATGAATAAAATTTAAACAAATTTTGCATATCTCAGGAACTACTGTACAGAATTACATATAAACTTGTATGTAGGTGCATCTTAACAAAATTTAGTGCCTGTCAACTTTCGGTGTAAACCGCTCAACAGGTGGCGCTGCTACACAGCGATTTCTGCAATTACGAGGGAGGCTATATCTCAGGCTCTATTGCGTATAATCAAACGATAAGTGAGAAGACCATTATAAGATATTATGCTTATTCAATTTGAATGCTTATCGGCCAACAGATTTCGTACTATACAACGATTTTCGCAATTTAAGGAATGGCTATATCTCACAAACTACTGCACAAAATTGCACATAAATTTGTATGTAGATGCATCTTAACAAAAATTAGTGCCCTCAACTTTTGGTGTAAACTGATTAACAGGTGGCGCTGCTACACAGTGATTTCCACAATTTAATGGAAGGCTATATCTCAGATTCTATTGCGTATCATCAAACATAACTTGATATGTAAGAAGGCCATTATGAGATATTATGCTGATGCAACTTGGATGCTTATCGGTCAATAGGTGGCGCTGCTATGCTGCTAATTTTATCAATAAGTGATGGCTATATCTTAACGTCTGTGGCATATAACTGTACGAAACTTGATATATGAGATAACCATTATAAAAACGCATTTTTAAGATGTTATTTATAGGGGATAAAATTGCAATCCTTTGGCTACTTAGTGTTAGATTTCCCTAAGATGAAAAGGATTTGCATTTATCATGTTAAATAAATAATAGAATAATAGAATAAATAATAGAATTAATAAATAATAGAATAAGTTTAATAAATAATAGAATTAATAAATTATTCGCACTTAGTGAATTTGTACAGGAAAATATAGAAGAAAGTTTTGTGGTGGCCACAACATACTATTTTTTCTTGAGATTCGGGTTTAGATCAGGTTAACTGAATTTTTTTCTGCGTGTTGGGTTTTGTAGTTTTGTTTTCAAGAGGTTGAGAGACTTGAACACACCTATTGAAAGATTTTATCATAATAAGCAGAAATTTGTTTGGTATAATTTTAACTATTATCATGAAAAACGGCAGTTTTTCGAGTGACGCAAGCGGAAGCATAAACTGAACGCTGCGAACTCATATATATACGGCTAGTTGGTTTCAAGTTTCGCTCTCTGGTTCTCGGAGGTATAGGTTGCTCTTGTGCTCAGCGCTCCAGCGGACTTAGTTGTAGACGTGGCTCTTTTCGGCTGCGTAAGGGTAGTGATTTATATTATTTTTCTGTCTCTTTTTCGTTTCCCCTGGTAGTTCTTGGGTGAGTGCTTCTCTAACTATATATTATTTTATTGTTTTTTCTCTTTTTGGTATTTCTTTATTCTGTGGGCACTTCTAGATTAAGTGCCCTTGGTTTACCTCATTGAAACCTTTGGACAGCCCCTGCCTGCCTGGACGTGCCAAGCTTAACGGGTTGGATGCTGTCCGCCGGAGCGAATAAATCGCCGGATCACTGCATGATAGCCGCCTACTGCCAGACAGTAATCTAGACGCAACAGAGAATGAGCTGTGTCCTATGGCTCGTTCAGACTTCTAACATCAATCGGGAGATGACCACTCTTCAGCTAAGGAACAGGGTGACATCACAAGACAGCTCTGGTACGACAGGGTTGCGACATCTTCTTCTGGACACATTATGCTCGACTGACACACCACACCTCCAGATCGCACAAGGTAGGAAGCGCACAGTCACGCTACCTGGATGCGAGAATTTTGAATATGTGCACACTATCCGTGAGCCAAAGGGAAAAAAAAAAAAAAAAAAATTAAATTATTGTAGTTAATTTAAAAAAAAAAAAAAAAAAAAAAAAAAAAGGATTTTTGAATTTTGGAGAGGGGGGGGGAACTTCAGGGGGAGCCAAAATGATAAGTTGTGCACTCTGAATTATGCCAAAATGAGGAGGCTAAATAGAGTAAAGGGGGGGGGGGAGCTAAACACCAAGACTGCTGAACGACAAACTTGAGAAGAAAAAAAAAAAAAAAAAAAAAGGAATTTAATTCTTGCCACTGGTGGGGGGAAGGAAAACTTTGGTAGCGCATAGTCTAGAGATTTGAAGTGGCTGGGCGAAAAAAAAAAAGGGGGGGGAATGGGACCATGCGCTAAAGGCCTAAAAGGAGAGGAAAGAGGGACCATCGCAATTTTGATCCACCACGGGGGGATGGTGCCCCGCGTTGGTAGCCCGACGACTGCTTAACGACCCCATCGAGCACTTGACGGTGCAGCACATTTTTACGAGGACCAGACACCGCCACACCCTCGGATCGTTGACAAAAAAATAATAATAATAATAATAATAATAATAATAATAATAATAATAATAGTAAAAATAGAAAATAAGAATAAATGATTAAATGAATTAATAATAGTAAATAATAATAATAAAAAAAAAAAAAAAAAAAAAAAAAATTAAATAGATAAAAAAAATTTAAATGGATAAATAAATAAATAATTAAATAAATAAATAAAATGAGGTAATATAAATAATAATATTGGATAAAAAAAATAAATAAATAAATAAATAAATAATAGATAAATAGATAGAATAAATTTATAATTATTGTTGCGGTTTGTTGTTGTTAACCAAACCTTCGGGGCTTCGGAGAACTGCGGGGAGGCGAGGAGAGAACAGAGTCGGCAGAGGGTTTATTTTTTCCTCCCCCTCTTTTTCAAAATGCAGTCTCAAATTAAAGTGAGTGATGCGAGCTCCAAATACCCTAATATATATATTAAAGAAATAATTAGCCCGGCACTCCAGCTCCAATACGCTTTTTCTAATGGTGCTACAAATATATGTATGTTTTTTGACCCACTTTCCGGTGTATTACCACGCAACAAACCTCAAGTCCTAAAATCTGAGATAGACAATAAACTCGGTGTTAACGCCCCATTGCATATAAAATTTACCAGAACTGGCAGACTCCTCATAGAAACGTCCGATGAAAAATGTGCTTTTTGCTGCTGCGGAAATAAACTCTCTCATGAACATCCCAGTTCAGGCCACAGATTATTATACAGATAGGACACTCCCGTATATTCTTCGGTAACCGGAATTTGACTGTAACGACCCTATTGTCAACGGCTGTAAGTTTCTCGAGCTCTCCAGCTTACGCAATCGCTCGTCTTATTTTTATTGTATCTATGTTCATATCGTAATATTAGTGCAACGTTAAACCCAACATCCAACCGACTAACCATTTATTGATGTTTACATTTGGACTTTGTTATTGTTTACGAATTTGATTGTCGAAAGCAATTAATTTTAAGAAGCAAGTACTAAATATTAAGCAAATAAATTTCGAAAATATACATAAACCAGAAATATTTTTTTCATTTTAAAGCATTTTGTATTATTTAACCCAGCAATGTTAAATATTTAAGATTTCATACCACACTGCTATTTCAGCATTGCAGTTTGTTATATTAATTTGTACACTTGAACACGAATGTGTTTGGCAAAATTTATTTTCAAACATAATAAAAATTAGTTTTATTTCTTAGAAAATAGCTTTGAATGTTATAACTTTGTGAATTTAAAAGTAGTAGAAAAAGTGAAGGAAAAAAAACTACAGTGCGCGAAAAAATTATAAGGACACGCGAAAAATCGCCAAATCTAGAAGCCTTGTTTACAGAATCGTATGCAAATTTTCGCAGAAAAAAAAGAAGTAAAACTAAAATATTTCATGCGTAAAGTAATTAAAATTTTCAATTTTAAATCTGCTAAAATTTAAATTTTGATTTTTAAACCTAAATGAAAACGGAAAAAAGTATAAGGACATTGCTTTTTCTCCAGTAATTATTTAAAAAATTGCATATTTGAAAGCATAAAATGACAATTCCGAGTTAAATGATTCATTTGCGAAAAGAATTTCCCACTCGGCGACTTTCAGTGTGAAATTTTTAACGATGCCCAAAGGAACTCAACTTTCTCACACTGAAAAAGAAAAAATTGTTGCTTTTCGAGAATGTGGATTAAGTGGATGGGAAATTTCAAAAAGAATAAAGAGATCTAAAACGGTGGTTTATAATTTTCTAAGAAATCCTGGGATGTATGGTATGAAAAAGCGAACTGGAAGACCAGAAATTCTCACTCGTCGACAAAAAAGATTGATTGTAAGGAGAGCTTGCGAGAAAAAAGAAACTGCAAATGAAGTTAGACAAAATTTGAGTTTACCATGCTCAACAAGGACTGTTCAAAATGTTTTGAGTAAACATCCTCAAGTTTCTTATGGGAAATTAGTGTCACGCCCCCCTCTTACAAATCATCATAAGAAAAGAAGAGGTGACTTTGCCAAAAAATACATTTCTCTTGGTCAAAAGTGGGCTGATGTAATTTTTTCGGACGAAAAAAAGTTCAATCTTGATGGACCTGATGGTTTTCGTTATTTTTGGTATGATCTGCGAAAGACCAAGGAAGTGTTTTCCAGGCGTCAATATGGTGGTGGCTCGGTTATGGTATGGGGCGCTTTTGCGCCAAATGGAACCACTCCAATTGTATTCATCAACCGTAAAATGAATTCGGACAGGTATGTTGATATGTTAGGAGAAAGTTTGTTACCTGAAGCGCCACTAATTACTTCAGGGGACTATATTTTTCAGGAGGATAATGCTTCGATACACGTTTCTAAGAGCGCAAAACTCTGGTTTGAAGCTAATTCTGTAAATTTACTTGATTGGCCGGCGAGAAGTCACGATCTCAATCCAATAGAAAACTTATGGGGACTTCTAGCCCGAGAAGTTTATAAAAACGGCACACAGTATCAATGTACACAAGATCTTGTCGTCGCTATCAAAGACGCTTGGGAAAAAGTATCTGTGGACATTTTAAAAGATCTTTCAGGATCCATGACCTCTCGGCTTATTCAAGTGATAGAAAAAAAAGGTAGTTTTCTTGATTATTGAAACATTTTTTAAGTATTTTAGAACATGTCCTTATAATTTTTTCCGTATTTCCTTTAATGTTAAATTTTGTAAAATCAATATTTTGAAGCTAAATTATGTTTTTTATGTGGTATAAGTGTTATCACAAAATTATGAAGCAGAAGTAAGAAATATAAAAATTTCATTTAGGTGAAATGGAAATAAAGCCTATTTCATGCAATTAAATGTTGTCCTTATACTTTTTTCGCGCACTGTACACATACGTTTTGTTTGGCAACTTTATTATTGTTTACAAACTTGATTGTCAAAAGCAATTTATTTTAAGAAGCAAGTGCTAAATATTAAGAAAATAAACTTTGAAAATATACATAAAATAAAAACATTTTTTCATTTTAAAGCATTTTGTATTATTTAAACCAAGCAACGTCAAATATTTAATGATTTCATACTGCTATTTCAGAATTAGTTTGTGATTTTAATTTGTACTTGAATATGAATATCTTTGACAAAGCATATTTTTAAACATTATAAAAATCATTTTTTTATTTCTTAGAAGAATAGCTGTGAATGTTTTGAGGATAATTTTGTGAATTCAAAAACAATAGAAAGTGAAGAAAATGAAAACTTCCCATACTAACCTGCTACTAACTACTCGTGAAACGGAAAAACAATCTTCGATCAAAGATGCTATTCATGTAGATTTAACGCATGTAGTTCCCCTCTGTTGACACTAGTGGTGCTACTATATTTCCGGTTCGCATTTTAGCTTCACTGTCCTATCTGTATGATAATCTGTGGTTCAGGCTAACGTACAGCAGGAGTATATCGCCTCCCGTTTTGTGGTCCACAACATTTACCCTAGCATTCCCCTCCAAGAACTTGGACAAGAAATCCAAAATTCGAATGATTTAAAAATTAAAGAGATGCGGCGCTTTACGAGGAAAGACCGCTCTGGGTCAGTTCAATTATCAGAAACGGTACTTGTCACTATCTTTGGCACCATTCTTCCAAGGGAAGTAAAAATATTTTATATGCTGGAAAGAATACGGCCTTTTTACGACAGGCCTCGGCAGTGTTTAAATTGCTGGCGCTTTGACCATGCCACGATGAAATGTAAATAGGAAACTGTGTGCCGTAAATGTGGTGGTTCTCACTCCGCTAATGTTTGTACCAGTGACACGCTCTCTTGTGTTAATTGTGAATCTGCCCACTTAGCTTCTGACCTCCAGTGCTCTGCCAGAGCCAAAGAAATGGACTTTTTAAAACTTAAGACAGATAGCCATTTACCTATCACGGAAGCTCGAAGACGTTTCGCCAAACATTCCCGTGCAAAAAATTACGCAGCAGCTGTTTCCTCTGCTCCTGAAAAACTTGATAAATTTATTACTAAACAAGAGCTTACTCAAACATTAGACTCTTTTTTTCAACGGACTCAAGAGTTGATAGTGCAAGCCATGCAGCAACAAGCAACCCTTTTTCTGCAAGCAATTCAGGGCTTAACCTCCTCTTTGACAACTGTCTCCACCGGAAATATTCAAGGTAAAACGGATAAACCTACTGTAAACAAATCTCAACAGTCTCCTCAGCTCATTAAAAATAAGCGTCGAAACCCTCGTCTCCAGTTAACGAACTCCTTCCTTCTGCCTTTGTCAACGACTCCTCTCATGCTGAATTTTACCAGGATCCTGCTATCACCCTTTCCGAGGAAGGTATGGAGGGGGATACATAGTATTCCTTCCTTGGTTTCCTTGTTTCGCCCCTCTTTCGTTTTCCTTATGTTTTCCCCCTTTTCCATTTTTTCCTTTTTTATGGCTTAAGGTGCGTCAGTTTTTTTCTACTCGTCTTGTTCAGTGGAACGCCAGGGGCAGAACACAGCCAAGGCGGGCAACTCACCTTTCGGTTTAGAGTTATAAACATAAAGTTTACCCGCCCAGCAAAACCATCCGGGCATCCGGTCTAAAATTTTTTGGCTTAAGAGTTCTAGTTTCGCCAATGCTGATATTATGGTTATTCAGGAAACTTTCCTTTCCCCCTCGCAGGAGTTAATCCTCCCAGGGAAAACTGTCTATCGCCTTGATCGTGCTGGCAGAGGTGGGGGCTTGTTGTTTGCTGTGAATAGCAAGCTCTCTTCAGCCCGGATTCATACTGACTTCTCCGATCCGGACAGAGTTGAAGCTTTTGGTATTAGAGTTTGGCTTTCTAATCGTTGGCTTTCCATCATAAACTTATAGTCTGCCCATGGCAACTTCCGAGATTCTTGGCTTCAAAATCTTGTTCAAAATATTCATCCCCCCTTCCTAATTTCAGGCGATTTCAATCAAAAGAATGTGGCTTGGGGCAACTCCTGTAATTCTCCGGGTTCTGATGTGACAACAAATTGGCTTTTCAACTGTAATGTTTGTCTTTTTAAACTCTAGTAAGCCCACTCACATCAGTCCTAATGGGGCTGATTGACTTATCAATTTCCAGCCCAGAAATGTTTCGCAGAACTTATCTGGAGGTGCACCCCGATCCTTTTGACTCGGATCATTTTCCGATTACCATTCACATTGATTTTTCCTCTAGTCCTGTTTACTGTAGGCGTTCGTGGACTAATTGGTCTGCCGTTGACATGAACATGAATGATTGGCTTACAGATGAAGTCCACCCTACAGTTACAGATTTTGCACAAATCCTTCAGGCGTCTACAAAAAAGAACTCTTTCCCTGTTAATATTAAACTGAATGATAATCCTCCCTGGTGGGATTCCCAGTGCGCTTGGTTGTTGGGACAAAAACGAAAGTTTCTCCGTCTCTCGAAAGTCTACCTGAGTAGGGACCATTGGCTTCAGTACAAAAACTTTTCTGCTCAGCTTAAACTTTATATGAGAAAACAAGCTCGAGCATATTGGAGCAACATTTGCGCTACCGCCAATTCCGGCAGCATTTATAAAATTATCAAAGGGATCTCTAGGAGAGCCCCAGAGGCTGACTCGCAGTTCTCGATCAACCTTAATGGCGTCAATATTGCAGACCGCAGGGAGCAAGCTCAAGCCTTTGCAGAAATTTTCGGGAATCGGGAAATTCTTCCTGGGATTCCCTATGATTTCAGCAACTCATGCACCCTCTGGAATAAGCCCTTTTCCTTAGAGGAATTAAATAATGCAATTAGTGTTTCAAGAAACACAACTCCTAGTGAAGACGGGGTCACCGTCAGCAGACTTAAAGCTCTCAACCAGCAAAGTAGGGCGAATCTCCTTAACATGATAAACTGCATGTTTGAAAGTGGTTATGTCCCTGAAGGATGGAGATCTGCTATTATCTTGCCCATTTGGAAAGTTGGGAGACCCAAGCTCAATGTTGGATCCTATCGTCCAATTGCCCTGACTTCTGTGCTTTGCAAGGTAATGGAGAGAATGATCCTCAAACGGATGTTAGACTGGATTATGTCTAATCCGATCCTGAACGAGATACACTTTGGCTTCCTTCCAAATAGCGACTGTTGTAAACTTTATGGGTTCTGGAGAGAGACATTCGACAGGCTAGGTGCCAAAATAATTATGTGTGCGCTGTTAAATTGGACATCCAATCAGCATATGATTCTATCTGGAGAGATGCCCTCATTTACAAAATGGTCACCATTGAAATTGGTTGTAATGTGGCCTTGTGGATCACCAACTGGATTAATAACAGGATCTTAAAAGTGAAGTGGCGTGGTGTGGTTTCCAACTCTGTAGAATCCAATCGTGGTGTCCCCCAAGGCAGCGTCATTTCCCCTATTCTGTTCCTGATCTACATGATAGATCTCTTCCCACACAGCACACTTCCTTGAAACAAGGTTGGCTTTCAAGTGAATTTACCATGACAGAGCAAAGTTGCTAATTCAAGGATATCTCAGACTAACTTCAAGTTTGGAAAATTACGCATACCAAATCTAGCATATTACTGGCTTAAAATTTCCCTGACGTCAAGTAACTGTCCGCGCATGCTCTTCTTATTTGCATATAGTAGCCTTGCTAAATCGGTTCTGTCATGTTGTGGTCATCTCGCGAAATACGAAGCAAGTGCGGGTGACATTAAAGGGAAGGTAAATGATTATTGATTTATTTTTATAATAATTTGTCTAAATAAAATAAAATAAAGCAAGCGGTAATGTTTCAAAGTGTACACCGTGTCCCAAAATTTTAGACAATCAATAAAATTTGCATTAACATAAAAAGTAATAACGTACAATTAAAATTCGTGAGATAGGCAATAAATATAAACAGTTTTGCTAATATACACATATGAATTATGATCAAAGGTTTGAAATTAGAAAATGTACATTAAATGATATAAAAATGTGCTGTCCCAAATGTATAGACACAATACAGCATTGCATGTTTTCTTTTACATTTTTTCTCACAAAATAAAATATTTTTATTGTCGTCTGCTTCTATAAAAGCAGAATAATTTTTTCCTTTAGTTGAAATATCGTCTGCTATATATTTAGCATAATAATTTAATGAGTTCAATGTTTGTGATTCTGAAAAGACGTTTCCTGCGTATTCTGATAACAAATGCCACGTTCTAACGAAATTTCTAAAGGTGAAATTATTAAGATTTTACAATTAAAAGCGCAAGGACAAAATCCTGTACAAATATTGAGAAGAATAAAGAGATCCTTGAGCAGTATTTATAGAGTCAGGAGATCAGGTGCAACATGGAATATTCGAAAGCGAGTCGAAAACCAAAGAAAACAACGTTATGTGATGATAGAATGTTATTAAATAAAGCTTCAGTTGATAATTTATCTGTGCGTGCAATTGCATCAACTTCCAGAATTTCAAAAAGTACTGGGAGATCTTATCTCGTAAAATATATGAAAATGGAAAGCAGTATACATGCGTAAATGACATAAAAACAGCAATTGACAAAGAGTGGTATGAAATATCTCCTTCTGTAATTCAATGCTTAATTAATTCTATGGAACAACGTGTATTTCATGTTATAAAGTGTCGTGGCAATACAATTTAATATTAAAAGTAAGTTTTTAGTTACTTTTATAAATGTTAAGCCAAATTGAAACACTTTAACATCTTTTAAAAATATAAATTTGATGGTAATTATTAAAATATTAATTTCATAAGCCAATTAACATAGTCATAAAAATGCCCCATCCCTCCCTTATATGAGGGAGGGATGGGACAGGTTTATAAAGTTAAAATAAGTACATAATATGCAGGCATACTAAGAAAAAGGACAAAAACAGTGGATCATTATATGGGTTATTCCATGTCAAATCAACAAAAAAAAGTAGCATTTTTGACCTGACCCCTCAGATTTCTATGAAATTGGGCTCATTTATTTGTTCTATAGAGAAATCAATCTGTACCAATTAATAAGTCCCTACCTCTTATAGTTTTTGATATACAGGGCTGCAAAAATGCAAATTTTCAAAATTCTTGTTTTACAAATGTGCCCATATGTCCTTCCCTAATTGACTTAGAGGTATAAATTTGGTATCATTAGAAAGCTTATAATACAGGCTTTCAAAGGATATATCGCATGCACACATTTTTAAAAATTTTCATTTCAAGGTCAAACTTTTTGACCTTTGACCTTCAATAACTCAAAAAGTGCATTTTTTATTTTCTTTTAAAAAATATATGTTGTGCCTGCATTTATTATCTATAATTACTGTGATTGATTTTTAGAACGGGATTGCCATGGGATGCTGAGTTATAAATTAATGTGTAACATCTATCAGTGTATTCATACTAACCTCAGGGTCATTCCAAGTCAAATCAACGAAAAAAAGTAACATTCTTAACCTGATCCTCTTATTTTTTTTTATTGGGCTCAGATATTAGGTTTATATAGAAATTAATTAATACTGAATAAAAAGTCTGCATCTATTTTGGTTTCTGTGATTAATAAACTTCAAAAATGGACAAAATATGTTAGTTTTTGCATTATGCATATTGCGTAAGTCATAACTTGTACCCTAATTGTCACAGAACCTTATTTTTGCTGTTGTTAGAAAGTGCTTGAATAGGCCTTTCATTTGAAATATGACATACATATATTTCTTGGATTTTTAATTTCAAGGTCAAAGACTTTGACCTTTGACCTAAATTTCAAAAAGTGTGTTTCTTAAAAAAAAAAAAAAAGAAAGAAAGAAAGAAAAAAGTATGCTATTCTTGCATAAATATATTGTAAAATATCTGTGCATATTAATTTGGTATTTCTATGGGATTCTGAATTAAATTAAAATGTTAATTGTGTCTCACCTTTATAATACAGTATTAGATTTTTTTAAAGAAAAAAAAAACTTATCTTAAAAAAAAATATATATATATATATATATACAGACACGACATAATTTCATTATTTAAAACAGGAAAATCTGACATTGACAGATTTTAATTTAGTGCCAGAGGCCTACTGCTAAACTTGTTAATATCAACAAATTCTTCTTTAGTTAATTCGTGACGATCTAAATTCCATGATAAAGTTTTCATTAAATCAAACCAATGTGTTTCAGCTGCAGATACTGTAACAAATAACGTTGGAAGTCCAAACTGTCTTATAGCCGCAAAACAACGTTTTTTCTCTTTTTCCCAATGAGGGGGAGGTGTGCCTTGGGGGAAGTCATGTCAAAGGTGTGCATTGGGGGGGACTCATGTCAAAGTTGTACCTTGGGGGGGACTCATGTCAAAGTTGGGCCTTGGGGGGACTCATGTCAAAGTTGGGCCTGGGGGGGAACTCATGTCAAAGTTGGGCCTTGGGGGGACTCATGTCAAAGTTGTACCTTGGGGGGTCTCATGTCAAAGTTGGGCCTGGGGGGGACTCATGTCAAAGTTGTGCCTTGGGGGGACTTCATTCCATAAATCCCCATTCAATAAACCGACTGAAATAGGCCCTTAGCACTATTAAGAGTATGACGTATAAAAATTCGACAACGCTGGGCCTTGGGGGGACTCATGTCAGAGTTGTACCTTGGGGGGGGACTCATGTCAAAGTTGGGCCTGGGGGGGGACTCATGTCAAAGTTGGGCCTGGGGGGGACTCATGTGAAAGTTGTGCCTTGGGGGGGACTTCATTCAATAAATCCCCATTCAATAAACCGACTGAAATAGGCCCTTAGCACTATTAAGAGTGACGTATAAAAATTCGACAACGCTGGGCCTTGGGGGAAATCATATCAAAGTTGTACCTTGGGGGGGGACTCATGTCAAAGTTGGGCCTTGGGGGGACTTCATTCAATAAATCCCCATTCAATAAACCGACTGAAGTAGGCCCTTAGCACTATTAAGAGTGACGTATAAAAATTCGACAACGCTGGGCCTTGGGGGGACTCATGTCAAAGTTGTACCTTGGGGGGGACTCAGGTCAAAGTTGGGCCTGGGGGGGACTTCATTCAATAAATCCCCATTCAATAAAAAGGCTGAAATAGGCCCTTAGCACTATTAAGAGTGACGTATAAAAATTCGACAACGCTGGGCCTTGGAGGGACTCATGTCAAAGTTGTACCTTGGGGGGATTTCATTCAATAAATCCCCATTCAATAAACCGACTGAAATAGGCCCTTAGCAATATTAAGAGTGACGTATAAAAATTCGACAACGCTGGGCCTTGGGGGGACTCATGTCAAAGTTGTACCTTGGGGGGGACTCATGTCAAAGTTGTACCTTGGGGGGGACTCATGTCAAAGTTGGGCCTGGGGGGGACTCATGTCAAAGTTGTGCCTTGGAGGGACTTCATTCAATAAATCCCTATTCAATAAACCGACTGAAATAGGCCCTTAGCACTATTAAGAGTGACGTATAAAAATTCGACAACGCTGGGCCTTGGGGGGACTCATGTCAAACTTGTACCTTGGGGGGGACTCATGTCAAAGTTGGGCCTGGGGGGGACTCATGTCAAAGTTGTGCCTTGGGGTGACTTCAATCAATAAATCCCCATTCAATAAACCGACTGAAATAGGCCCTTAGCACTATTAAGAGTGACGTATAAAAATTTGACAACGCTGGGCCTTGGGGGAAATCATATCAAAGTTGTACCTTGGGGGGGGACTCATGTCAAAGTTGGGCCTTGGGGGGACTTCATTCAATAAATCCCCATTCAATAAACCGACTGAAGTAGGCCCTTAGCACTATTAAGAGTGACGTATAAAAATTCGACAACGCTGGGCCTTGGGGGGACTCATGTCAGAGTTGTACGTTGGGGGGGGACTCATGTCAAAGTTGGGCCTGGGGGGGACTCATGTCAAAGTTGGGCCTGGGGGGGGACTCATGTGAAAGTTGTGCCTTGGGGGGGACTTCATTCAATAAATCCCCATTCAATAAACCGACTGAAATAGGCCCTTAGCACTATTAAGAGTGACGTATAAAAATTCGACAACGCTGGGCCTTGTGGGAAATCATATCAAAGTTGTACCTTGGGGGGGACTCATGTCAAAGTTGGGCCTTGGGGGGACTTCATTCAATAAATCCCCTTTCAATAAACCGACTGAAGTAGGCCCTTAGCACTATTAAGAGTGACGTATAAAAATTCGACAACGCTGGGCCTTGGGGGGACTCATGTCAAAGTTGTACCTTGGGGGTGACTCATGTCAAAGTTGGGCCTGGGGGGGACTCATGTCAAAGTTGTGCCTTGGGGGGGACTTCATTCAATAAATCCCCATTCAATAAAAAGACTGAAATAGGCCCTTAGCACTATTAAGACTGACGTATAAAAATTCGACAACGCTGGGCCTTGGAGGGACTCATGTCAAAGTTGTACCTTGGGGGGATTTCATTCAATAAATCCCCATTCAATAAACCGACTGAAATAGGCCCTTAGCAATATTAAGAGTGACGTATAAAAATTCGCCAACGCTGGGCCTTGGGGGGACTCATGTCAAAGTTGTACCTTGGGGGGGACTCATGTCAAAGTTGTACCTTGGGGGGGACTCATGTCAAAGTTGGGCCTGGGGGGGACTCATGTCAAAGTTGTGCCTTGGAGGGACTTCATTCAATAAATCCCTATTCAATAAACCGACTGAAATAGGCCCTTAGCACTATTAAGAGTGACGTATAAAAATTCGACAACGCTGGGCCTTGGGGGGACTCATGTCAAAGTTGTACCTTGGGGGGGACTCATGTCAAAGTTGGGCCTGGGGGGGACTCATGTCAAAGTTGTGCCTTGGGGTGACTTCAATCAATAAATCCCCATTCAATAAACCGACTGAAATAGGCCCTTAGCACTATTAAGAGTGACGTATAAAAATTCGACAACGCTGGGCCTTGGGGGAAATCATATCAAAGTTGTACCTTGGGGGGGGACTCATGTCAAAGTTGGGCCTTGGGGGGACTTCATTCAATAAATCCCCATTCAATAAACCGACTGAAGTAGGCTCTTAGCACTATTAAGAGTGACGTATAAAAATTCGACAACGCTGAGCCTTGGGGGGACTCATGTCAAAGTTGTACCTTGGGGGGGACTCATGTCAAAGTTGTACCTTGGGGGGGACTCATGTCAAAGTTGGGCCTGGGGGGGACTCATGTCAAAGTTGTGCCTTGGAGGGACTTCATTCAATAAATCCCTATTCAATAAACCAACTGAAATAGGCCCTTAGCACTATTAAGAGTGACGTATAAAAATTCGACAACGCTGGGCCTTGGGGGGACTCATGTCAAAGTTGTACCTTGGGGGGGACTCATGTCAAAGTTGGGCCTGGGGGGGACTCATGTCAAAGTTGTGCCTTGGGGTGACTTCAATCAATAAATCCCCATTCAATAAACCGACTGAAATAGGCCCTTAGCACTATTAAGAGTGACGTATAAAAATTCGACAACGCTGGGCCTTGGGGGAAATCATATCAAAGTTGTACCTTGTGGGGGGACTCATGTCAAAGTTGGGCCTTGGGGGGACTTCATTCAATAAATCCCCATTCAATAAACCGACTGAAGTAGGCCCTTAGCACTATTAAGAGTGACGTATAAAAATTCGACAACGCTGGGCCTTGGGGGGACTCATGTCAAAGTTGTACCTTGGGAGGGACTCATGTCAAAGTTGTTCCTGGGAGGGAACTCATTTCAAAGTTGTGCGTTGGGGGGGACTTCATTCAATAAATCCCCATTCAATAAACCGTCTGAAATAGGCCCTTAGCACGATTAAGAGTGACGTATAAAAATTGGACAACGCTGGGCCTTGGGGGGACTCATGTCAAAGTTGTACCTTGGGGGGGACTCATGTCAAAGTTGGGTCTTGGGGGGACTTCATTCAATAAATCCCCATTCAATAAACTGACTGAAATAGGCCCTTAGCACTATTAAGAGTGACGTATAAAAATTCGACAACGCTGGGCCTTGGGGGGACTCATGTCAAAGTTGTGCCTTGGAGGGACTTCATTCAATAAATCCCCATTCAGTAAACCGACTGAAATAGGCCCTTAGCACTATTAAGAGTGACGTATAAAAATTCGACAACGCTGGGCCTTGGGGGGACTCATGTCAGAGTTGTACCTTGGGGGGGGACTCATGTCAAAGTTGTGCCTGGGGGGGGACTCATGTCAAAGTTGGGCCTGGGGGGGACTCATGTGAAAGTTGTGCCTTGGGGGGGAATTCATTCAATAAATCCCCATTCAATAAACCGACTGAAATAGGCCCTTAGCACTATTAAGAGTGACGTATAAAAATTCGACAACGCTGGGCCTTGGGGGAAATCATATCAAAGTTGTACCTTGGGGGGGGACTCATGTCAAAGTTGGGCCTTGGGGGGACTTCATTCAATAAATCCCCATTCAATAAACCGACTGAAGTAGGCCCTTAGCACTATTAAGAGTGACGTATAAAAATTCGACAACGCTGGGCCTTGGGGGGACTCATGTCAAAGTTGTACCTTGGGGGGGACTCATGTCAAAGTTGGGCCTGGGGGGGACTTCATTCAATAAATCCCCATTCAATAAAAAGACTGAAATAGGCCCTTAGCACTATTAAGAGTGACGTATAAAAATTCGACAACGCTGGGCCTTGGAGGGACTCATGTCAAAGTTGTACCTTGGGGGGATTTCATTCAATAAATCCCCATTCAATAAACCGACTGAAATAGGCCCTTAGCAATATTAAGAGTGACGTATAAAAATTCGACAACGCTGGGCCTTGGGGGGACTCATGTCAAAGTTGGGCCTGGGGGGGGGACTCATTTCAAAGTTGTGCCTTGGGGGGACTTCATTCAATAAATCCCCATTCAATAAACCGACTGAAATAGGCCCTTAGTACTATTAAGAGTGACGTATAAAAATTCGACAACGCTGGGCCTTGGGGGGACTCATGTCAAAGTTGTACATTGGGGGGACTCATGTCAAAGTTGTGCCATGGGGGGACTTCATTCAATAAATCCCCATTCAATAAACCGACTGAAATAGTCCCTTAGCACTATTAAGAGTGACGTATAAAAATTCGACAACGCTGGGCCTTGGAGGGACTCATGTCAAAGTTGTACCTTGGGGGGATTTCATTCAATAAATCCCCATTCAATAAACCGACTGAAATAGGCCCTTAGCAATATTAAGAGTGACGTATAAAAATTCGACAACGCTGGGCCTTGGGGGGACTCATGTCAAAGTTGTACCTTGGGGGGGACTCATGTCAAAGTTGTACCTTGGGGGGGACTCATGTCAAAGTTGGGCCTGGGGGGGGGACTCATTTCAAAGTTGTGCCTTGGGGGGACTTCATTCAATAAATCCCCATTCAATAAACCGACTGAAATAGGCCCTTAGTACTATTAAGAGTGACGTATAAAAATTCGACAACGCTGGGCCTTGGGGGGACTCATGTCAAAGTTGTACATTGGGGGGACTCATGTCAAAGTTGTGCCATGGGGGGACTTCATTCAATAAATCCCCATTCAATAAACCGACTGAAATAGTCCCTTAGCACTATTAAGAGTGACGTATAAAAATTCGACAACGCTGGGCCTTGTGGGGACTCATGTCAAAGTTGTACCTTGGGAGGGACTCATGTGAAAGTTAGGCCTGGGGGGGGACTCATGTCAAAGTTGTGCCTTGGGGGGACTTCATTCAATAAATCCCCATTCAATAAACCGACTGAAATAGGCCCTTAGCACTAATTAAGAGTGTATTATAAAAATTCGACAACTGTACCGACTGAAATAGGCCTCTAGCACTAAAAAAAGAGAAAATTTTCACTGCAATCATATTACAACATAATACTTAGTAATAAAATACTGCAATTAATATCTGTATTCTATTCATCTAATTTTATTTTACATGAATTTAAAAGTTTTTTTTTTTTTTTTTTTTTTTTTTTTCATACATTAAAAAAAAAAAAAAAAAAAAAAAAATAGCATGGGGTACTTTTTAACAAAAAGATTCTACTACTAAAATCTAATTTTGCAATGAGAAATAAATTGCAGATCAAAGCAGAGAGGCACATTTTTGCATTATCACATGGCAAAAGTGCATGTGATGGTGTAGGCGGCACAGTTAAAAGACTTGCAGCTAGAGCTAGCCTTCAAATGATTTATGATAACCAAATCATGACTCCACGACAGTTGTATGACTGGGCAAAAGAGCATATTGAGTTCATACATTTTCAGTACAGTACAACTGAACAACATAAAGAAGAAGAAAAGACTTTGAAACAAAGGATAATGACAGCAAGAAGAATACCAGGTACTCAGAAACTCCACTCGTTTGCTCCACTGAGCAAAAATCATGTGCAAGTCAAAACATTTTCATTTTCTAAGAACTCAAGAATAGAAAGCGTAACAGCTTTTGGGGATAATCTTGAATTTACTGAAATGGTTGGGTTCTTGATATGCAGGTATGATGGACAATGGTGGTTAGGTTGTGTTTTAGACTTTAATGAGGATAATCAAACACTGAAGATAAAGTTCTTACATCCACACTGACCTTCACCTTCTTTCTACTATCCAGCCATTGAGGATGTACTGAATTTACCTATAAGTGATGTAATTTCAAAAGTTGACCCCAGGATAAATCCAACTGGAAGAATTTATAACCTGTCAAAGCAAGAAATGGACAATGCTAACCAGAAGTTGTAAAAAATATTGCATCCTTAACTGTAACTATCTTCAGAAGAAAAAAAAAATGTATGAAGTGAGTAGAAAGTTCATTATTTTATTTCACTGTGATCCCATTGCTATCCCATTCTGAAATTTTCAGCACACATTATCAAGAGAAATATATATTTTTTTCAGATTAAAAAAATGTGCTTTTTGAGTTATTGAAGGTCAAAGGTCAAAATGTTGGACCTTGAAATGAAAAATTTGAAAATATGTGCATGTGATATATTATTTGAAAGCCTGTATTATAAGCTTTCTAATGTTACCAAATTTATACCTCTAAGTCAATCAGGGAAGAACATATGGGCACATTTGTAATACAAGAATTTTGAAAATTTGCATTTTTGATGCAGACTTTTTATTCAGTATTAATTAATTTCTATATAAACCTAATATCTGAGCCCAAAAAAAAAAAAAAAAAAAAAAAAAAAATACGAGAATCAGGTTAAGAATGTTACTTTTTTTTCGTTGATTTGACTTGGAATGACCCTGATGTTAGTATGAATACACTGATAGATGTTACATTTTAATTTATAACTCAGCATCCCATGGCAATCCCATTCTGAAAATCACAGTAATTATAGATAATAAATGCAGGAACAACATATTTTTTTAAAAGAAAATAAAAAATGCACTTTTTGAGTTATTGAAGGTCAAAGGTCAAAAGGTTTGACCTTGAAATGAAAATTTTTTTAAATGTGTGCATGCGATATATCCTTTGAAAGCCTGTATTATAAGCTTTCTAATGATACCAAATTTATACCTCTAAGTCAATTAGGGAAGGACATATGGGCACATTTGTAAAACAAGAATTTTGAAAATTTGCATTTTTGCAGCCCTGTATATCAAAAACTATAAGAGGTAGGGACTTATTAATTGGTACAGATTCATTTCTCTATAGAACAAATAAATGAGCCCAATTTCATAGAAATCTGAGGGGTCAGGTCAAAAATGCTACTTTTTTTCGTTGATTTGACATGGAATGACCCATATAATGATCCACTGTTTTTGTCCTTTTTCTTAGTATGCCTGCATATTATGTACTTATTTTAACTTTATAAACCTGTCCCATCCCTCCCTCATATAAGGGAGGGATGGGGCATTTTTATGACTATGTTAATTGGCTTATGAAATTAATATTTTAATAATTACCATCAAATTTATATTTTTAAAAGATGTTAAAGTGTTTCAATTTGGCTTAACATTTATAAAAGTAACTAAAAACTTACTTTTAATATTAAATTGTATTGCCACGACACTTTATAACATGAAATACACGTTGTTCCATAGAATTAATTAAGCATTGAATTACAGAAGGAGATATTTCATACCACTCTTTGTCAATTGCTGTTTTTATGTCATTTACGCCTGTATACTGCTTTCCATTTTCATATATTTTACGAGATAAGAAGAAGTTTAGATCTAGAAGTTTAACTTAAATTTATGTTGCCAGTCCAACTACTATGATAACTTCGACAAAATATGCAATAGATTTTTAATGGATTTATCTAATTAAAATTTACGAGAATGAATAGCGTCTAGGTCAGGATTTGAATCTAAGACTTTTGCGTTAACGATTCAAACACTGTACCAACTGAAGAATGGTGATTGAACTGACCTGCATGATTTGCTGATAAGACAGTTGATTTTATTTACTTATTTATTTTTCTCCATTTGTTCTGTCAATACAAACACAGTACCATGATAGAAATTCATTTAATTTTAATTCCATAATTACTGGATAGTAATGAATAACACTGCTCTGAAAAAAAAAAAAAAAAAAAAAAAATCGAGATCTGATACCATGTTTGCTGCTTCTTATGTGAAATGACCTACTGAATCAGAATATAACTCCCTTTTTGCCCAGTCACCCACAGTTTTCTAAATACACCATTCCCCCCTCAATTTCTTTCCCCGTTCGGTAATTTTATTGCCATGAATTTGATTTGAAGAATGATAAAAAATTAATTTAACACCTAAAAACAAACAAAAAAATAAATAAATAAAAAAAATAAATAAATAAATAAAGTTTAAAAAATATCATTAATAACAGATTAAAAAAATATAAAATATGTAATGCATAATTTCAGTGGCAAATCCCCCCCCCCTCCTCCTCAAAAAAAAAAAAAAAAACTTCCTTTGTCTCAAATGTCTATGTTTTAGAATTTTCCAACTCTGTAGTCCCTCAGAAGATATATAACGGTTAAAATAATTCTCCCACCTCCTAAAAATCAAATTTATAGCCACAAAATCACCAAAAATGATAAAAATAGGGGTCCATTCCTAAGAAATTGTGGATGATAGGGCAAAATGGGCGTCCTATTCGGATTCAGAAGGTCATTTTACACAAGAATATGCTGAAATGGTGTCAGAGGCAATTTACCTGCGGAGCAGTGTAATTAGAAAAATAATTTTGATCATTTATGCAATAAATTTTTAATATGTTGGTCGATGTTTTACAACAACGAAAAGGGATCAGGCCAAGTTCAGACCTAGATCCTCTGAGTTAATGTCCTAACGCTGCCTCACTTTTCGCTCCTGTAAAAATTTATTTGTTCAGTACACCAAAAACTTATTGTATAAATGGTGGAAATTATTATCAGAAATATCTAATTGCCATCAAACAGGTATGGAGTTAAAATAAATAATTTTCTTCTAGGACTAAGTTCATATTTCCAAAACAGACAAATTGAAAATTTTTAACTTTCATATGAACGAGCCATGTGAGTTATCATCCTAGAACTTACAAGTAAACCTTCTCTCCTTTGATACCGGTTTTCCGGAAATCCATATATTTTCTGAAAGCTTATGTCACAAGTAGAAAAACCGTAAAATCTTAGGGGCAGAGGGACAAGCGTTTAGCAGCTGTAGGACACACAAAAAATCAGTAAAGTGTGCATAGATGGACATATTCCTGCAATGACGTCTCTATTTCTTGTATGTTCCCGTATGTTGCTGTGAAGTACTAACGTATTGTATGTTTTTTCTTACATTTTCGATGGATCCTAAAGTCGTTGTGGCTGCTTTGGTCTCCCGATTCAGAACAAGCAATCGGTCTCCGAACATCCAAGAATCGGAGATGATAAAACACATAAATACTCTCCTGGAAAATGATATGGAAATTGTGGAAGGGATACGGACATTAGGATTTGCTGGAGGCCATGGAGAAGAATGAGAGGAGAAAATTAACTTCGAAGATGGATGGTGTCGAAAAGGAAAAGCAAGGCTCGTCGCAACAGTCGCCGTTCTCCACTTCTATCGTGGCGTATTTTGGCCAAGTATGCCGGATGACAGGAAGAAAATTCTGATTTTAGTGGATTCATGGTGTTCTAACAAAGATCATGCATCATCTGCTTTCGAAGTACCTGATGGTAAAGTCCTACAAAATGATCTGGTACCTGAAGGATGTACGGGAAAGATCCAGCCTCTGGATATTCATTTTTTCAGACACTACAAATCTTTTGTTCGTTACGTAACGGACACAATCATTATCGAAACACAGGAAAACATCTGGCATCGCGATAGTTTTCTGGCCCAGCAGTCCTTTTTCTCTATATAAGTTCAACACTCCTCGTTTCAAGAACTTGATTAAGTATGCTTTTTATAAGGGCGGATACTTGGACGACGAACCTGGAATGTGGATTCCACCAATGGATTACTGCTTTGATTCATTGATAAATGATGAGTGTGCAAAGTGTTCGGCAATCACTTTTGTAAAATGTGCCCATTGTGTACCGTCATTCTGCCTGTCTCACTGTTTATTTGATGAATTGCACATTGATTAATAACAAGTCACATTTTCAACATCCCAACGCATATATTTTCTTTTCAACGAGTTGTTTCTTCCTTTAAACTGAGGTCTCCACCTTCTTACCATATTATTAGTTCATATAAATACGTGAAATGAGCATTTTAGCGACTTTTGGTGTCATGTTTCCAACACTTTACTGACACTTTGTATCACCTGTAGCTCCTAAACGCTTATTCCTCTGCCCCTAAGATTTCACAGTTTTTCTATTTGTAACATAAGCTTTCAGAAAATATATGGGTTTCCGGAAAACCGGTATCAAAGGAGAGAAGGTTTACTTGTTAGTTGAAAGAGGGTTGGGAGTTAACATAAGTGTCCAAGTTCAAATTCTGGACAAAATGATTTTCTGTTCTTGTAAAAATTAAATTTGGATAACTCACCAATAATCTACATAAAATGTGATTGATCGTCCTAGAAAAAGAATATATTAAGTTATCTACATCAGGTTAAGAGCGTAGAATAACTATCTTCACCGACAGCCAAAACCCATATTATTCTATGGGGAAATTTACTTATAGACTTCATTACCTTATGTATATATATATTTTTTTTTAATCCATTTTCATACTGGGAAAATTCACAATATTTAAATTTGTATATGTTTTCTAAAAGTAGTTTCATAAAGTTTTCATTTTTGACTTTAAAAATACGAAAAGTTAAACAATTGCAATTTTTGCTTCTTTTTTCTGTACGAGGAGTTATTGAAATTTAAAAGATAATTTTTTGAAAAACGAGAACGTATTTAACGGTTGTGGTTTTTCCAAAAGTGAAAAAAGTATTTAAATAAATACACTAGGTTTATGAGTAATTCTATAAATAAATTTCTGCATAGAATAACATGAGCTTTAGCTGTCAGCGAAGAATGCATGTCATTAAAAGCATGCTTGATAAGCAATACTTGCTTCATGTATGCTATAAGAGTAGAGAAGAGGATTATTTCTCTGCAGCTGGCTTCCGGCGACGATAAGTAGAAAGTTCCTTTGCGTTTGATGAACAGTCGGCAGTAAAAGTGTCCGAGCACTAGCAAAAATTACTATGTAAAAAAAATTACACTTAATACACTTTTGTTAAATAAATCCTTGTTGAGTTCTGTTCTTAGTCAGTCTATGAACATGATTCGACAAGAATTTATTTAACAAAACAGTATTAAGTGTACTTTTTTTACATAGGAATTTTTGCAAGTGCTCGGATACTTTTGCTGACGACTGTATCATGTTAAGAGCATGCTTGGCAAGTAAAATTTGATTCACGTTTGCTGCATCAAATATAATTCATACTTCATGCATCAAGTATAGTTCATACTTAGTGCATCAAGTATAGTTCATACTTGGTGCATCAAGTATAATTCATGCTTGGTGCAGCAAGTATAATTCATACTTGATGTGTATTACTTGATTCGTATGAGCTGTGGCAAACTTAGTGCATGCTTGATACATATTACTTAATTCATGTTTGAACTATCAAGTCTAAAGCAAGTGGGACAAGTGTAAACTAGGATTCTTGATCTTGACTTTCATTAAACTTACAGGCTTGAGATGTCAAGCTCAATGCAAGTTTCTTGACTTGAGTTGTCAATGTTGATGATAGCTTAATGCAAGTTCTCTGTGCTGTCTGGGTTTGAATGTATTGATTCTGGTGTTAAGATGGTTGCCTACGCGGATGACGTAATTCTTTACTACTCTGACACTTCAATGGAAAACGTTGGCCGTAAGCTCAATGAAACCCTGCACAGGATCAATACATGGTGTAACTATTGGCATTCAGAAGTCCGCCCAGACAAGTGCGCAGCTATTAATTTTTCACGTAAGAATGACATTTCAGACTCTTTCCTCTCTCTTAAAGGCGTTACCATCCCTTGGCAAGATTCCACGAAGATCTTAGGGGTTGTTTTTGAGAAAAATTTGACCTACAGGCTGCATATCCAACAGGCGCAAAGGAAATGTCTTAAGCGCCTCAATTTTCTTAAAGCTATTGCATCCCCTCGGTGGGGTGCGTCTTCCTGGCATTTGATTCATATTGCCAACGCCATGATTCGTGGGACCATTGAGTATGCGTGTGTGATTTATCAAACTGCATCTAAAACTGTGCTTAAGACTCTGGACATTATATATAACGCCGCTCTAAGATTTGCGCTTGGTCTTCCAAAATGGACCCCCATTTACAAATTATATCGCGAAGCCAATCAAATTCCTCTGACACTTAGAAGAACCTATTTAGCTGACTGTTTTTATATTCGCTGCTCTAAGGCTGCAAGTTATAATCTTCTTTCTCCTGCTTCCTATTCAGCTGACTTCTCCTGGTTTGTTAATGGTTCGATGTGTTTAGATATTTCAAGTCCCATATCCAGTACTGCTTTAGAGTTACAATTAGAGTTCCATGATGATGATATGTTTGATATTAAACAGCAGCAGGATAGCACAGAATTTTTACAGTTACTTCTTGATAAATATAGATATTTAAAATTTGTTATGTCATTTGATACTAAAAATTATTATAAATGTCAAAATTGTGAATATGAAAACCAAGAAGAGATTGAAAATCAAATAGAAAAATTAATAATACCAATAACAAAAAACAAATTTCAATTTCAGGAGTTAGTTGACTATAATTTTAATGCCTGGAATTCAAATTTATGTAAGGAAGCAAAATGCCCTAATTGTAATAACCTTAATGTTTTAATTACTAAAACTAACATTGAAAATACACAAAATGTTTTAATTTTTTCATTGCAATTAATAAATTCAAGCATGCAGAAAAATACAAACTTGTTACTGTCATGAGTTACACAGAGTAAAATAAAATTGTGTGATAAAAATTACATATTAAAAGATGCAATATTTCACCATGGTAAAAGTGCATCAAGCGGCCATTATACAGCTATAGTTCGAAAAAACAAACATTGGTACAAAGCAGATGATAGTGTAATTTCACAGTGTTCATGGCCAAGAAACAGTAAAAATATTTACATTTTATTTTTTGAAAAAAAAAAAAAAAAAAAACAGAATAATCTTTTTAGTTTAGAAAAACTATTGTTATACATCAGGTAACTATTAAGAATTACAACACAGGAGTTTTAAGTAAAAATTTGTCATCTGTTATTTAATTTTTAATTTTTATAAAGCTTTCTTTCTTTTTTTTTTTTTTTTTTATTCATAATGCCTGAACAAAAGTGGGCAACAATGAGCCGTTCCATTGGTAACGGTGATACCCCCACCTTGTTCTGTGGATAATAGGGAGTAATTGTTTTTTAAATATTTTTCTTCTCCCAGGCACCCACATTACCAACTGAATGTTCAGATGTTCATTATATAAAAAAAAAAAATGTTACAAGTTTCATATATTTCTGTAGTAATATGGAGTTGAGAATGGATAAAAAAAATTATACTGTTAAAGTCTTTTCTTAATTCAATAATACTTTTTCAATATGAGTAAAAAAAAAATTATTTTTCTTGTGAAAATGTTTTCAAAAGTTTATAAAGTTTATTTCTAATAGTTATATGTTACGCAATATGTTATTGTATATAACAGCTTCCCCCATCCCCGAGTAGTATGTTTTTGTATTGCTCTGTTTTTCTTTAAAGTTTTATCACTTGCTGTATAATTTTAAAATTCACTTTCAAGTTAAATTTAATACAAAAATACTTTTTATATAGTGCTATAAATTCATTTCTATGCGATCTTTTAATCAATAACCGTTAAAAAGTAGTGATATCAATACAAAAACCCTTAACGGGTTAAAAGTTTGTGACGCAGCTACTTTATGGCTGTAAGAATTTTAGAAATATGGGTCTTAAAAATGATATAAAATTTTATATGACACTTTGCTATTAATTAAAATGTACATAGTTTTCTTTTATTTGATCATTTGCTTTTTTTCTTCTATTTATAACTACAATGCAAACATAATATTTTTAACTTCAACATAGACAGATAATAAAATATACTTACTGATGCTTTTTCATTCGCATTTCAAATTCAAAATAAAGGTTTTAAAAGGAATGATATCAAAATTCCAGAGACGCCTTTATTTCACTTTAAAAGATTTGTTTTTAGATTGCATTAAAATTACATTTGTTTTGTCTAATAAATTATATTTACACATTGAAACAGTGCTTTTAATTTTCAAACATACTGTCAAATAATCACATTTTCACAGAGTTTGCATTTTAAATTTAATGTTTTTTTCAATAAATTGAATATTACGTTGTATCGTAGTATCCAACTATCTGAAAATATGTGAAGAGATAGTGTGATGCAAAGAAAACATTTGCACAAATTTTACTTGCAGTTTTGGATAGCGTGACGCAAAAGACAATTCAATTTATTGAAGAAAAAAAAAAAAAAAAAAAAAAATTAATTTAAAATGCAAACTCTGTGAAAGTGTGATTATTTGACTATGTTTGAAAATTAAAAGCACTGTTTCAATGCGTAAATATAATTTATTAGACAAAACAAATGTAATTTTAATGCAATCTAAAAACAAATCTTTTAAAGTGAAATCGAGGCGTCTCTGAAATTTTGATATCATTCCTTTTAAAACCTTTATTTTGAATTTGAAATGCGAATGAAAAAGCATCAGTAAGTATATTTTATTATCTGTCTATGTTGAAGTTAAAAATATTATGTTTGCATTGTAGTTATAAATAGAAGAAAAAATCAAATGATCAAATAAAAGAAAATTATGTACATTTTAATTAATAGCAAAGTGTCACATAAAATTTTATATCATTATTTTTAAAACCCATATTTCTAAAATTCTTACAGCCATAAAGTAGCTGCGTCATACACTTTTAACCCGTTAAGGGTTTTTCTATTGATATATTTAAACGCAAATTTCCAAGATCTAAAACTGAACTACCTAATCAGGATGACCATTAACTTTCCTGTAATAACCACGTAAATACATGAGAAAGGGTATCTAAAATAGATTTATGTAACAATTTTCAAGAAAATTGTTAGAGCCGTTTTTGAGACATCAACTTTTACCAAAACTTGGCTCAATTATTGACCGGAAAATAATAATTAAATACAAAAGTATATCTTAAAGCTGGGTTAATATGGCAAGTTTGAAAAAAATCCTTACAGTCGTTTTTAAAGGAACGCACTTGCGAGACCTGAAATTGAACTATTTATACAGGACGACTGTCAATTTTCCTGAATTAACCAACTATATCATTCGAAAGGACATCTAATACAGCGTTTATATAGCAAATTTGAAGAAAATCGTTTGAGCCGTTTTTGAGATACGGACTTTCGGGCCCACTTCCTGTTTCCTATGACCCACTTCCGGTTTTCCAATTTTTACCAAAATTTTAAAAATTCACCTGTACACCAGACCTGTATCGATTCTGAAGTTTCGTATTTCTATCTTTATTAGTTTCGGAGATATGATAGCCAGAAAATTCCATACATACATACACACGCTCTGACCAATTGCCAAAAACTACTTTTTTGGTCTCAGGGGGTCTTAAAACGTGTAAACCAGATGAAAACTCGATATCATATTTTTGGACCGAATACAACACTTCCATTACCTGCGGTAGTAGGGTAATGCAAGTAAAAATATATGCTGTACGTAATAATTAATTTCCATAACAAAATTCTCTATGAAATAATTTGGAGGTTTAGCTGTGTGCCAGCGACAAGGAAATCATGTGCTGTCCACTGCAGATTTAATTAAAAAAAATAATAATAATAACTTTTTTTAACGATTCTTAGAAGACCTTTCTGCTAGATAGCACTTTAATTAATAATATTATTATTAAGATTTTATATAATTTAATTTTGCATAACTGTTTGTCCCTTCTTTTCCTTCCCCCTTTCTCCCCCCCCCTCACTTTTTTTACCATTTTAATTTAAGAATAAAATCCTGCTTCATTGAAATATATATTTTACAGTGACAAGAGCATTTTACAAGTTTCGACAAAATTCTTAATCTATCTCTCAGAAGAAATCATAATAGGATAATTTTTTTTTTTTTTAAATGCACTTTTTTTTCCCCTTAAAATAAATATTTATCATTTAAAGGTAACAAAAATTACTGTATTTTTAAGGAAATGGTAGCGATTAAAAATACCAAAATATCAAAGAATAATATATATATATATATATATATATATTACTATAAAATGTATTTAATTAAACAAAACGAAATGTTTAGAGCTTTCCACAGAAAAAAAAAAAAAGTTTTAGCAACAAATTATTTGTTGGGACTTAAATAATTTCAGTTTTCTGATAAAGAATTCCCCTCCACTCAAAGTTATGATGGCATGTCTCCACACAATCTCTGGGAGTGAATCCCAGACTGTTTTCAATTATAATCTGCGTAGCTCTAGTACGACGTTAAATTCATCCGACCCCAACTTAGAACCAACTTTTATCCGTTCCTTCTTCGTAAGAAAATAAATTTGTTTGCGCAAAAGGATATCACGAAGTTTCATATTAAAACAACTAAACACATTCAATATGATTAAATTGTATCAAATTTAAAAGAAAATACCTAAGTCTTTTATAAAACAGAAACTTTTTACTACAATGGTAGACAATTGGTTTAAAATTACTTCGGGAAACATCCATTTTAATTCCTGAAATTAAAGTTATTTCATTAAAAATTTAAAAGTTTACAAAAATGAGAGTTGTAAAACTTATTTATTTATTTATTTTTAAGAAATGTTTAACATAAATTTTATTTATCAACTGATATTTATCATAAGTATTACTTTCATTTCTTTTATAAATTTGATACCTTAAAATAATTAAAGTTCTCGTTTTATGAATACAAAATGTCATTATCCTTAAAAGAAAAAAAAAAAAAAGAAGGGGAGGGGTAAAATTAAAACTAATTTCACATTTTTAAATAATAGTAATTTTCAATATATGTGTTTAATTACCGGATTTTTCAATAAGATTTTTAAACTTTGTGTAAAAAAATATTTTTTCATGAAAGATACAGTAAAATTTCTTGATTTTCTTAATTCTCATCGTTAAATATATCGGAACTCTAAAATCGTAGAACTATTTGAGCAGGAAGAAGGAAAGGAATAGCGAAATCTATAAAAGAAAAAGTATTTTAATCGCAAAAAACCGTAAAGTTATTTTCTAGAAAAGTAATTGCAATCTCTTCTCAGAAATAAAATGGGACAAGGAAATAAGTTTTAATTTCAATGAAACTTTTTATTGGAACTTTAAAATTACAATTTCAAATCACTTCAAAGTGAAACTTAAAATCTAATAATGGTCATGAAGAAAAAAAAAAAAAAAAAAAAAAAAAAAATCAAAATAAAGGAGTTCTTTTCTTAATAAAAAAAAAAAAAAGTAAAATTTCCCTTTTACAGCAAGTGCAAGGATAAAATTAAGAGAACGCCGGAATAATAGAATTTATGCTGAGCGCTAAAATTACTTTCGTTTTCCCGCCATATGCAAGGCGAAGAGTGATTGGCATTTCCTCCACCATATCCATTAGTAGCGACAAATTACTTACGGGATCTGGCAACCTTAAGGATACGGAATCCGCTCATGGAATTGTGTTTTCCGTTCCAACAACTTTCAAGTACCCATTAAAGCTAAGAGGATAATGCACATTTACGCGATACCTCAAGATATGGGATCAATATAATATTAGTATTTAATTGAAAATTTTTGAAAGATAAAGAAATTTAATATAAATCTACGTTGCGTGCGAATGATTGATTTAATATTGATTTAAGGAAGATTAAAATAAATTATATTTAAATTACATGAATCTATCTCTCTCTCTCTCTGTATATATATATATAGTATATATAATTATGTGTTTGTCAATGAATCTGTTCGGATTTTTTAGTTCCGTTTGGCTACACCGTTCAACCGATCACTACGAAAAATTGGTACAATTATTAAATAGGACAAAATCTAGCTTACGCCGTATTTTTTAAATCAATCGTATAATTGATAAAAAAAATATTAGCTAAAACCTCATTTTAATTTTAAATTTATTAAAAAGAAAAACAAGTTGATACATTAATAAGAATAAGAATAACAAGCGTTCATTTTCCTTTTTCGGCATAAAAAAAAAATACTTATTGACATATGATAATAAAACAGAACTAAAACTTTGTCAAAAATTAAATATGCTTATGCATATGGAAAGGCTGAAATTGAAAACGGTGACGTCATTATATATTTAAGACCTTTTCTTATACCTGCTCTGTCTGTCACCGGCATTTGTCCGAATGTGTCACACGTTTTTGCTTATATCTCAGCAATCAGGCCACCTAAAGATTTCGGGTTTTTACTAAAATATTAGTCATGTCTGATACTACAATTTAACACAGTCAGATTTCCGAATTTTTGATTAGTTTTCTTTTAATTAATAAAAATATGAAAATAATAATAGCAAAAAATTAGGCATTTAAATTTTATCCATAATTTCACTGTTGCCAAAAAAATTTACGAGTTCTTTTTTTTTTTTTTTTTTTTTTTTCGACATGAAAATAAATACATTTATCTAAACGTGAACAGCAAAAAATTATAAAAATATAAATAAGTATGCATCTCACAAAAATTTACGTCATTAACACTTTAAAAAAATTTTTGCACATTGATAAAATCATAGATATAGTAATAATATATAGATTGATCATTGGGGAGAAAAAAGTGATTCCTTTTCACTTGGGAAAAGACGGCATTTACCAAAATATGGCCGTCTTTCCCCGAATGAATGCACACAGGAATACACATGAATATTTTAGCAAATAAAATTTATGAATAATTTATTTACTAAAGGTGAATGAAAAACTCTAGATACAATTTCAAATTTATTTTCTTTTTTTCAATACTACTTAATGACTGATTCCAAAGCTTTTTTTTTCGGCATCAAAAATCTTTGCACGATAACATGGGGATGATAGATCTATGTATTTACTACATCTATGGATAAAATGCTAATATAGCTTACGATGCACTAAAATCAGTTTTATCTATAGATCCTCTTGGGCGATTTTTTAAATTTTTGCGTTGAAATACATCGAACATTTTTCGCCAAGAAGTTTAATTTAGCAACAGCTGTTTTAATCTAGGTAGCGCAACAAAAATGTAAAAATTATAAAATATTGCAAAGATTAAAAAATTAAAAATAACACTTATTTAAAAAAAAAAAAAAAAAAAAAAATGCCCTTTTCTTAATGCACTAAAAAGAACAAAATAACTTTTTCAGCTCAGTACCGCCGATCTGAACTTTAACTACTATTCCAATAAAACTACACCTCAAACGAAGAAAAGGGCGGCTCAAACCATGTTATACCAAAATTTCATAAAAAATTTAAATTATTATGGATTTATGAAAATATGAGCTGAGATTAGCCAGATTGGAAATTTTTGGTATAAAATGGTTTGAGCCGCCCTTTTCTCGGTTGTGGTGCAATTTTATTGGAATAGTAGTAAAATGCAAGTATTCAGATCGGCGGTACTGAGCTGAAAAAGATATTTTGTTCTTTTGGTGTTGTGACAGATGCGTACAAGCTGAAAACAGTGGCACTTGCATACATGTCCAGGTGGTTTAAATATTACAAGTGTGTTTTCAAAAAATCTAGTGGTACTTGCGTACAACATATCTTTCGCTTTATTTGAGGATCATTGCATGAAGGGGTTGTATCCATATGATGCAAACATTAAAACCTTTTTCTTTCTTTTTTTTAATTTGTGTGTGTGTGTATCTGTGTGAAACTGCATGGTGCTTATTTATTGCTAAAACATGATTGAAGTGACTTTTAACACGTAGAAGTACAAATTGACTACTCAAGGTACACGTTACAATGGATTTTGAAAATTTCCACCTTATCCCCTTTGGGGGTGGAGGGGCGGCAAAATCATGTTATCAAGCGTAACTCTGCTCCAAACTATCTTAGGCGATTTTTAATGTGCGGGCTGGTTATGCGTTCCCAACACGTACTATAAGGGGATTTTAAGAAATTTCCCTTCCTCCCCCCTTTAAGGGCGGGAGGGTAGGGTGGCAAAAATACGTTTTAAAGAGTAACTGCTCCAAATTATCTCAGGAAAGCGATTTTTTGATAGGTCGATTGGTTATGTTCTCAACACACACGAACTACAAAGGGATTATTTTAAATTCCGTGCGGGGGGGGGGGATTAAAAACATGTTTCCATGCGTAACTCTGTTTTAAACTATCTTCGAATGGCAATTTTTGATGTGTTGACTGCTTATGCGTATTCAATTCGATGTGTGGGTCAGTTATATGTATCTAACTCATAATATATTTTTCAAATCCCCCTCCTTTCCTTTAAGAGCGGGGTGGGGGTTAAAAAACACGTATTAAAACATAACTCTGCTTGAAATATTCTTAGAATATCGATTTTTTAATATGTAGGTTAGGTATGCACTATAAAGGGATTTTGTGAAGTAGGGCGAGTGGTAAAACCGCTGTCGAAGGTATCGAGAACTTTAACTTAGTTTTTGACTGATTTTAATGGTTTTATTATTATTATTATTATTATTAATGATATGGCATTTTAAGAGGTTCGTGCCCTTAGCGACCGTGCCCTTAGCGGAAATAATAAGGTATGTTCATTCTCGAACTGATATATGTTCATTATGGAGTGTTTTCTATAGAAAATGGAGTAAATATTGTTATTGGTTTATGTACAGGAATAGCCGTAAGTATTCTAAAGCATTTCGTTCTATGAGAGGTATTTCTACAAACCAAATTTTAATAACTTAGCACTTGTGTGTGTGGGGAGAAAAATTTTGTGGCAACTGTATCTCCGGAACTACTGCTTAGAATTGCATAAAAATTTACGTGTAGATGCACCTTGAGCTATATTAGTGCCTGTCAACTTTTGATGCCAACCGCTCAACAGGTGGCTCTGATATACAGCAATTTCCACAATTTAAGGGGACGATACTGTTAGGCTACATTTATTTTCTATTACCAATGCCTCTTGTATTTACCCTCCCCCACTGTAAAATAGATCATTCTAATAACGACTGGCGCGCCACCACTTGAACTGTTCGTACGGCGCATCCTTTACCTGTACTTGTTGAATTTTTGTTTCTCTGTGTGTAACCATGTGATGTGTTCTCCTAATTAAAAGTCTTTCGTTTAAATATGGACTAATCAATATGCATCAGTTTTTGCGTGCTCTGCTTTCTAAGCCCAATAGGTTATGGGCCCAGAGCAAATTAACTTTTATTTACGATAAATAGACTTTTATCTGTTTGATAGGCGACCACTATTGAAAATGGCGTCATTTGGAACACTACGTATTGAAACGCTAAACAAAGACAATTAAGAAACCTGGAAAATTCAAATGAAGGCACTCTTGATAAAAAATGAATCCTGGATTTATGTATCTGGCTCGAAACCAAAGCCAGAGCTCTTGGAAAGTGATGCGAAATCAAAAGAAGAGTTCGATAAATGGACTGATATGGATGAAAAAGCTAAAGCCGACATAATTTTGTGTATATCGCCTTCAGAACTTAAACAAATAAAAAACTGTGAAACAACGCTGGATACACCGTTAAAAATATGTCCTATTTGCTGCGAGAAATTCTCTGTAATTTGAGAAAATACGTTCTGGCAACGTAATTTTTTCGTAAATTACGCGTATTTTCTCAAATTACAGAGAATTTCTGGCAGCAAATATGACATATTTTTTACAGTGTACATGGAAAAAATTAGAAGAAATATATCAATCCAAAGGCCCCGCCAGAAAATCGTCACTGTTCAAATCGCTTATTCAGTATAAAATGGCAGATTCCTCTTCTGTGTGCATTCATGATCATCTTCGAAAGTTTTTTGACATAGTCGATAAACTCTCTGAAATGGATATTAAAATAGATGATGATTTATTAACTGTGATGTTGTTATACAACCTACCATACAGCTACGAAAATTTCCGGTGTGCAATAGAATCCAGGGATGAGCTACCGAAACCCGAAGTACTTCGAATAAAAATAGTGGAAGAAAACGACGCCAGACGCCATGATGACAAACAGAGCGATGGAGCGTTCATGACTTGTAATTTTCAAAAGAAACCTCCACCATGGAATAAACATAAAAGAAATCCAAAAATTACGGAACAGTCAACTCAGAACGAAAAAGATAATTCCAAAATTACTTGCTGGAAATGCAAACGCCTCGGTCACCGTGCTGCTCAATGTGAGAAAGAAAAGTCATTTAAATATAGACAAAACAGTCTAGGACTACTGGCCAGCACAAATTCGACGAATACGTTCAAGTTATCCAAAGAAGAGTCTGAAAATCTCTGGTGTGTGGACAGCGGCTGCACTCGGCATATGTGCAAAAATGACTCCAAATTTCACAATTTAAAGGATACGGAAGTTAAATCTGTAAATTTAGCAAATAATGAAACAACTGATGTGTCCGGTCTTGGTAATGTATTAATTAAAGCAGAAGTGAACTCAGAACTTTGAAATGTGGAAATCAACGATGCTCTATTAGTTCCAGAATTGAAAACTAATTTATTGTCTGTGTCACAAATGTGCGACTAAAGTTTCACTGTAACTTTTAAAGACAAATATGCTATTATAAATAACAGAAAGAAAAATGTGACTCTAATTGCGGACAGAAAAAACTAACTTTATTATTTGCGTGATAATAATACTAATGTAAATAATGCCGCTAATTTTTCTAGTGAGTCTATCGATAGTTCTAAAAAAATGTTTGCTGATGTTGAAAAGTGGCATTGTAGAATGGGTCATCTAAATGTAAAAGATTTGATTGATTCAAATTTAAAGGGTCATATTAGAGGGTTAAATATTAAAAAGGTATCCGACTTCAATTGTGAAGTATGTGCGTTAAATAAAATGAACCGTGCGCCTTTCCCTAAGCACTCAGATCGTGTTACAAAAATGTTAGAAATAGTTCATTCGGATCTTTGTGGCCCTATGAGGATACCCTCAATAGGTAAGTTTCTTTATTTTATTAAATTTATTGATGACTATTCTCGTTATTGTGCAGTAAAATTCTTAAAAACTAAAGATGAAGCATTGAATGCTTTTAAGGAAATTAAAGTTCTTTGGGAAAATGAAAAATCTATAAAAATTAAAAAATTCATGAATGATAATGGGGGCGAATTTATTGGGACTGAATTTGAAAATTTCTTGAAAGAAAATGGTATTCAGCATAGATTAACAACCCCTCATTGCCCTGAACAAGGAGGCGTTGCTGAGAGAAAAAAATCGAACCCTTGTCGAAATGGCCCGTTGTCTATTATCACAATCAAAATTACCCCTAAATTTATGGGCAGAAGCTATTAATACTTCTAATTATATAAGAAACAGATGCCCAACAAAAGCTTTAAATGGAAAAACCCCATATGAATTATGGAATAATGTAGTACCAAATGTTAGTTATTTTAAGACTTTTGGCTGCATTTCTTATTATTTCAATAATCAACCTAAACATATTTTTCCGCAAGGTCTAAAAAAGGATTATTTGTAGGTTACTCAGAAAATTCTAAAGCATTTCGTATTTATCTTCCTGAATCAAATAGAGTAATTATATCGCGTAGTGTTAAATTCTTTGAAGCGAAATCTAATGATTTTTCAAAAATAGGTCAATTGTATCCAGATGCCTCTCATCGAGAAATACAATTAAGCAAATCACAAAATGAGTCACATATACAGTCAGAGAAAAGTTCTCCTCATAAAATAAAAAATGAAACTAATGAATTGCCACATGACCTTGTATCTGTGCCTTCCGAAGAGAGAAATATATTATCATTGCGTAATCACGAAATAATTCGGCAGCCGGAGTCAAGTGCAAATGTTGTTTATAATTTTAATTCAGAAATAGAAATAAATAATGCTTTAAAACATAATATTAAAAAATGATACATTCGAAGTGGTAGACAGGCCCAAGAAACAATACATAAAAGGTAGATTTGTCCTTACAAATAAATATGATCAAAATGAATTTCTTTTGAAATATAAAGCGAGATTAGTAGCCTGTGGATTTAGTCAAAATTAGGTGTAGATTTTCGTGAGACTTTTGCTCCTGTGGCAAGAATGGGATCGATTAGAGTTCTGGCAGGTTATGCTGCTAAATTAGGAATAAAAATACATCAATTTGACATAACGTCAGCATATTTTAATGGAAAATTAGATGAGAAAATTTTTATGGAGTGTCCCGATTACTTTAAAGAAATACTTCAAATAATTGTAAACGAAAATTGCGACAGGGACATATCTGATAAAGCAGCCAAGATTTTTAAATATCTAAATGTAAGGAATAAAGTTCTTTTATTAAAAAAAATCCCTCTATGGTCTCAAGCAGGCCGGCAGATGCTGGAACACTAAGTTAAATAAAATTTTGAATGATTTCGGAGCAAAACAAACAAATGCAGATCCATGTTTATATTATATTAAAAGTGATAAAGGGTTGACTCTTATAATGATTTACGTTGATGACATATTGTTTATGTCACAGGACCCTGATATGTTAGAAAACTTCAAAATTCATCTTAATGAAAAACTAGATGTTAAATATTCAGGCATAGTTAAATATTGTCTAGGAAAAAATTTTCAATTAGAAAATGGCCTTATAACAATGAGTCAACATAGTTATATTAGAGAACTTTTAGAGCGTTTTGGCATGACAGAAGCCAAGCCCGTAGCTTGTCCTATGGATACAAGCATTTGATTGAAAAAGGCCGAAAAATGTTGTGAAAACGAATATCCCTACCGTGAATTAGTCGGAAGTTTGATGTATCTTGCAACTTCCACCAGGCCGTACATTGCAAATTCCGTCAGTCAATTAAGTCAATTTCTAACTTGTTTTGATAAAACTCATTGACCGCCGCTAAACGAGTTTTACGATACTTAAAGAAAACAATAAATTTTGGACTTATATTTAGAAAAAGTAATGAGCCTTTGGTCGGTTACGCTGATGTGGATTGGGGGAATTGCCTCGATGACCGTAGGTCATATACAGGTTACTGTTTCATATTTTGTGGGAGTGCAATTACATGGGAAAGCTGTAAACAGTGTACCGTGGCTCTCTCATCAACGGAAGCCGAATATATGGCTTTATCCAATGCCACTAAGGAGGGGATTTATTTATGTAAATTACTAAATGAGTTATCTAATGGCAAAATTAAAAAAGTGAGTATATTTACAGATAACATAGGATCTATTAAATTAGCTGAAAATCCGATCTTTCATAAACGCACTAAGCACATTGATATCAGGCATCATTTCATAAGGGATGCACTAAAAAATGGAATTATTGATTTAAATTTTGTGTCTACTGAAAATATGGGGCTGACATACTTACAAAAGCATTAACATCAGCAAAACATTACAAGTGTTGTAAAATTATGGGATTGGAAGATGTAACATTGCTATTTGGGTAAATACGTCGACATTGGGGGGGGGGGGGGGGTGTTAGGTTACATTTATTTTCTATTACCAATGCCTCTTGTATTTACCCTCCCTCACTGTAAAATAGATCAACGACAGGCGCGCCACCACTTGAACTGTTCGTACGGCGCATCCTTTACTTGTACTTGTTGAATTTTTGTTTCTAAGTGTGTAACCATGTGATGTGTTCGTCTAACTAAAAGTCTTTCGTTTAAATATGGACTAATCAATATGCATCAGTTTTTGCGTGCTCTGCTTTCTAAGCCCAATAGATACAGTCGGTAACAAAAGTCTCCGAACACTAGCAAAAATTCCTATGTAAAAAAAGTTCACTTAATACAGTTTTGTTAAATAAATCCTTGTCAAATCATGTTCTTAGTCAATCTAAAAGCAGGATTCGACAAGGATTTATTTAACAAAACTATAGTAAGTGTACTTTTTTTATATAGGAATTTCTGCTAGTGTTCGGAGATTTTTGTCACCGACTGTACATCTCAGGTTCTATTGTGTATAATCAATCAAAACTTGATATAAGAGAAAGCCATTGTGAGACATTATGCTGATTCAATTTGAATGCTTATGGACTAACAGGTGGCGCTGCTATACAGATATTTCTGCAATTTAACCCCTTCACGCCCAAGGGAAATATTTTTCCCTTCTACAAAAAACGTTATCGATTGTTCAATTATTATTGAATCGATATTTTTTTCTACTGAATGTCAAAATAAAACGTATGTCCAAGGCAGCAAATGTGTTTCTGAACGAATAAAAAAAAAAACGTATAGAAAATAGGACACATAATAAATGTGTTATGTGCAATGTCCACTTGTGCTTCACAAGTAAACGAAATTGTTTCGTAGAATACCATAACTAGCTATTTATTTTACTTTTCTGATAATTCTTATATTACAAAGCAATAAATTTGTATTACAAAGCAATAAATAAAATACCGATATAATAAACCTAACTCTTCGTTTATTTATTTTTATGGTCCATAGGGAAAATATTTCCCATGAAATTATAGGAAACCTATACACCCTGCTATGCTTTTCTGATGATATTCTCTTACTTTACTCCCACAATAGCTAAAATATTGTGTTGTATTGGCATATTTAGTCTTGGAAATCTTATGGTCCTGAAAGGGTTAAGGGAAAGCTATATCTCAGGAACTACTGCATAGAATTGCATATAAGTTTATATATTGATGCACTCTATTCTAAATGAGTGTCTATAAACTTTTAGTGTTAACCGCTCAACAGGTGGCGCTGCTATACAGCGATTTCCGCAATTTAAGGGGTGGTTATATCTCAGGTTCTATTGCTTATAATCGAACAAAACGTGATATATGCGAAGGTCATTATGAGACATTATGCTGATTCAATTTGGATGCTTACCGGCCAATAGGTGGCTCTGCTATACTGCAAATTTCCTCGATAACGAGAAAGTTATATCTCAACTTCAATGGCATATAACTGTACGAAACTTGATATGTGAGATAACTATTATAAACATACATTTTTTAAGATGTCATTTATAGACAATAAATCTGTCTTTCTTTGGATATTTAGTGTTAGTTTTCTCTAAGATAAAAATAGATTATTTGCACTTAGTGAATTTGTATAGGAAAATATAGAAGAAAATCTTGTGGTGGCCACAGCATACTATTTTTTATTTTTATTTATTTATTTTTTAATGATATGTGTTATTCAAATTCATTACTGATTATTTCCTACTTAAAATGGCTGTAATAGAACGTATGCCACTGGTTTGTGTTCAGGGACATCCAAAAAATGCCAATGCCTTGCGCTTTAGGGGAGTCATTTGAAATAACTTCATCAAAAAATCATAAAGAATTTTGCATTTATTGTTTATATGCTAAGAAAATGTTTTGTATAATTTATAATATGCTTAACCTCCAGATTTACAGGACTACGCAAAAATGTTTCGATACATTAAGGGGTGCAAATAGGAAATTAAGAGCAGTATATCTGTTTGTGTTAGGCATTTTTAACACTTTCCAACAATGTTTCAGAGTGATTATGAATTCAATTAGTCTATATGTCTGTCTTTCTGTTTGTCCATTATGTGATAATATAGACAAAGAACATAGAATGTTATACGATACAACAAATACGTACAGTTGGAAAGTGTTGATAATCAATGTGTACCTCATGATTTTTCATTTTTGTTTTAGTTTTAAAAGGTGTAATGCTTAATTATATTTTCTCAAAAACTTAAATAAAATCATAAAATGGCAATAATGTTCGTTTTCGTATGGAGAACTGTGATTCATTGAGCTTTATATGGTTACAGATCACCATTCCCTCAAATAACGGATATTCTACACTACGCATACCTATTTTTGCAACGGGTTACTTCTGAAGCAAAATATAGCCTGAGCTAAATGTGGATAAAGTGTAGAGGAAAATTGAAGATCTCATTTTTTATTTATTAATTTACTTTTAAATTTATTATACTATTCCGCTAAAGGTACGTATGCTGAAAGCACTCCACCCAGGGGAAATAACATTTCCGCTAAGGACACGGGTTTATAAATTTCCGCTAAGGGCACGGCCCCTTTTAAGACTTCATTTCAATATAATGACCAGCGAAGCGGGCAAAGCCTGCTAGTGAAGAAATAAAATTTTAATATTCTTATTTTAAGACTTTTAAAATTGTTCTTTAAATGTATTTATTTATTTATTTATTTTACTTCTCTTATCCATATATTTAGTAGAGAAAGTATTGTTTTCGAGTGAAACTTTAGAAATTGAGTTTTTGTTATACTTTCACGTTTTGGGGTTCTCTGAATCCGAAAATCATGTTTGTAGTGTTTGCTCGGTGTGGACAGACAGACGGACAGACATACAGACATCTTCTTTTATTATTATAGATTTATTTATTTAGTTTTTACTATTCCCCCCAAAAGGCTTTTGAGCACGCGTGAGTCAATCTTTTTTTCTTAAAAGTTGTACGAGGATATCTGTTAATTTTATAGATAGCTTTACTTTTCCAGCATAGTACACTACACTGATTAATTTTTCATTTTCTTTCTTTTTTTTTTTTTTTTTTTTTTTTTTTGGGGGGGGGGGGGTTGTTTGTTTGTTTAATCCGTGCATCTGATTATATACTACCTACCAATAAGTATTCGGGCACATTCGAATTTAGACATTTTGTCAAGTCCCCCTGTAAAAAGTAATGCTTGAAATGCATTTTGGCTGTAGCATGTGATTAAGAGGAATTTTTTCATTATCTGTATAAATTTTTAAGAGGCTACCATATATATTCATGGAGGTATAACTTTTTTAAAAAAAAAAAAACATCACAAAAAAAAAAAAAAATTCCACTTTTTTAATTATAACACGTAAAGTATTAGACACAGAGCAAATACATTTTCAGAAAATTTGGCTTTCTTCATTAGGCACAGCATACAGCAATCAGAATGCAAAAATTTTAAATATCTTGTAAAATATGAGCATTTTTAATAAAAGCATTTTATCTACGCATATGCTAGCTTTTATAAAATTCTATTTGCGTAATTCAGTAGCCAAATGTATACAGCAACTTATATGAAATACCCAAACAAATATGTAAATTTAAAGAGTTACGAGAGATAGAACAGAATTTCAGTTCTCTCAAAATAAAAGCTATCTATAAGGGGGTTTACTCACATTTTTATTTTGATTCAATCAATGTCCAATGGTAATACAGTGTTCGCTGATTGTAAATAAATATTGATAAAACCCCCTATTATATTCCTTTTTTTTTTTTTTTGAGAAGAACTGCAATTCTGTTCATTCTATCTCTCATAGCTCTTTAAATTTACACGATATTTGTTTGGGGTTTTTTTCTAGAGATAGGGTGATGTGCTTTACGTCGCGCTAGTGCTGCACTGCCGCAATTGGCGAACTTTCATTTCTAGAAACTTTGCTTGAATTGCCTTTTCAACATTCACTTTCATAAATTCTATTTTTTTTCTCAAATTTTTCTCTCACTCGTTGTATTTTCTCTTAAATTTCCTTAATTCTGAAACACATCTCTTCTTACATGGCTTCTATTTAATCCTATAGTTCGTTTTGTCAGGCGTCATCTACTTTCTCAGTTAATGTCTAAGACTCCTATATATACGAGCTGGCGCATCAGGCATTTTGTTGCTTTAGGGTTGCCACATGTATCAAGCGCGTTTCATAGATAAATAAACGGCAGTCTTTACTTTTATCGTCTTGTGTAACTTTAGAGTACTCATTTTATTATATTTCATAATTTTAGCTAAATAAAGTACCATATGAGATTTGTTTAACGATAAACCGCTATAATCACTCAAGAAAAGAATATAAAATGTTCAGATTACCATAAGATAATTTCAGAAGAATAAAACAACATTACTTATATTTTCTTTTCTATTTCTGACATGTATTAATGTAAAAATATAGAAAAATGTGTCATTTTAATCATATTATCTATATACTAATAGGCAAGCATAAAATTTGTAGTCCCTTTTTAACATATTAATTATGGGAGTAGAGGGTTGAAAATGGTATCATTCGAAAGGTATGGTTAGCCGGAAGGTGCGAATACAAATATTATTTTCTTACGATGTCAAGAAGGTATTTAAAAATACAGTTATTTTTTTATGCATTTTCCCTCATTTTTCCCTTTTATACACATTGGGCCGCGGTAGCCCAGTCGGTAGAGCGCCGGCCTCGTAATTGGAAGATTGCTGGTTCGGTACTCGAGCCGGCCAAACACCGTCGTGTACACTAATGGTGGCTGGTGCACGTAAAATCTGTCGTGGCTGCAATGTCCTCCATGTTCCCATCAAAAATTATACCTCTGAGGGATCACCGAAGCGGGAGAGCCATCCCTTCCGTGCAGGATCAAAATTGTGATGGCATGTCTCCGGACCACCTCTAGGGGTGTGTCCCAGACCGTCGCCAATTGCCTATCTGTGCAGCACTAGTGTGACGTTAAACCCAACCACCACCACCCTTTTATACACGTATTCCTTTACATTAAAAAATACCTAAAAGTAGAAAGTTGTTAAATCTGGCAATTGCATAAAGCTCAAATAAAACCATAGACACAGTAATTTGTATAATGTAGCATCACTATACGCAAGCGAAGTAATGACGTCACTGTCTGTCCATGGAGTCATGAAAAATATTTTCTATGTTAATCGTCCATTGGATTTTTTGTAAAAAATTATTAAAAAATAACGGAAATTATCTGCCGATTTTAATTTGGGTATAGTTATATATAAGTTACTGTCTACATGTGTTTGATTGCGTTATTTTTTCTGTAAAACTGATAAAATTTTAATTGAAAATCACAAAACTCCAGAAAAAAAATGGCAAACTTCCAGTTTTGAATGTAAACGATGTAAACATAAACATTTCATTTCAAAGGGTGATATTTAAACAATAAATATTCAACTAATATACTAAATAAAAGGAAAATGGATTTGTTACTAACTGCTGCATGTATAAGTAGACGATACGGGAAAAATTCCGATTTACGTTTTTTGCTGAATTTACATGTTTTGAGCTTTCTTCACGTTTCAATTAACTGAAATTAGCTACTTATTTTTTAAAAAAGTGTTTTTATTGCTAGCTTTTGTGGGTAGAAGAAGCAAGTAGAAGATACATAAAAGCTTTTGATTTCCGGTTTTTGATGAATTTACACGCTTTGAGATTTCCTTGCATTTTAATTAAGTGAAATTGACTACTTATTATTATTTTTTTTAAGTTGATTTATTATTCTTTCCTCTGCATATATAAGTAGAAAATATAAGATTCAGAAAAGTTTTGGATTTTCGGTTTTCGATAAAGTTACGCGTTTTGAAATTTCCCGAACTCAATTCGACCATTTTTGAAAAATATCTTTTTTTTTTTTTTTTTTTTGTTCAAGCACTGTACTTTATGAACCAATCGAATTGATTTAACAGAATTTGATACTCGGTTGGGCCTTGGTTTGACATGGTACCTACCTATTAGCTTCTGGGCTGTATCACACAACAAGGGGCGTTTTCCCGTTGCGATTTTCTCTCATTTCAGGAAAGGCTAACATCTACAGAGAGAAATAGTTATATAAAGTAAAACTCTGCTGATTCAGTTAGAGTGAATATCGGCAAACAATTGCCGCAGCTGTGTTGCAATTGCATTCCGTTTAGAACAAGGCAATAACTTTGCTTTGCCTTACTTTGTAAATAAAATGGTCGAGTTTCGACCACTGGGCGATACTAGTTTATATTAATATTGATAAAACTATTTAAGAAGACCTTTTATTACTGTGTATTTGAGTTTTGCGACATTTTGCATAAGAAACAGAAACAGCTCTAATATTTACATCTTGTTTTCAATACATCCACAGGATATCCTGATAGTGTAATGTGAAAAAAACTGTGTTGTTAGGAATATAATTGTAGCTTATTGCTCTTGTTGACCGATCGTAGCTTCATATCAAGATTTCTTAAAATCACAAGAAAGCGATTTGGACGCCAAGCGGGAATGCTGCCTTCTTCTGTGGCAACAAAATGGCGGCGATGCGTCTGCCTGTATATTTTATTTAAGAGGCTCTATTAATGTCTCCCAGCATTTATTTCTTCTTGTCTGGTTTTCATTTCATCTTGCGTTGCGGTCATCAGATTTTGTCCAGTTTTCAAATTATGTAACTGGTCAGCCAAAGATTGAGAGTTTGTTCATGCCTTCAGCCATGCTTCTAGTCAAACAGTTCAGTGTATTTGCCTTGCATTAGGCATCAACTCTTTCGATATAGTGACTTTTTATTTCAGAAAGATAGTTTGTAAAGAAACATGCAGGTTCTAGGCAATGAATGCACTTTTTTCTATTCATATTTTTGAAAAAAAAATTACAAAACCACCAATTCAATAAATTTACCCAAAATAGACCAATAAAAGTGACTGATTAACAAATATTCTCGAAACAATTCAATAAAACAGTCATTTGTATCAGTAAAGTAGAGTAAATAGCGTTAATTATACTACAGAGCAGGTATTTCACTTGTTCAGGAACAATGATCAAACGTTTGAAGCACAATCTCTAAGAGACGACCAATCAGAACGACTGACTGATAACAATTGACTTCTCGAAGGTTATTTGCCTGCTTTTACACACTTGGCCGAATCTGGCAAAAAAACCCACTTAATTCTATGTTAGAATCTGACTAAAAATTCCAGTACTTGGCTTCTATTGAAGGCAGAGCTTTGAAACATTGGAAACCCTTACCCTAAAGTACCATTTTGCACCAAACTGAAATAATTCTAGCTCAGCTAAAATAGATGTCATTTTCATTAGAAAATTTACGTGGATAGGGATACAATAATGGAAATAATATGGGAAGTAAACACAGCAAAATTAAAAAAGGATTTTAGATAAAAATCACATGCTTTTATTGTTTCCTGCAGATCACATACGCTAAATATTGTGGTTAATAATGTAGCTAAATGTTGTAACGGCTACATCTTTTTTCACTTATAGATGCAAAATGTATAAATATATATGTGTGTGAGTGCGTGTGTGTATATGTATTTCTCTGTTTCAATTTCATTGCGATGTCCTACTTGTTTGTCTCTGAAACAAAGTGCGAGTGTCAGATTGATGTCTTGCGACCATTGCTATATGAACTATCTGATGTGCACGAAGCGCTCATGAATATTTACGAGAACAAAACTCTGAGGGGTTCCTCTAGATCTCATTCGCCAATCAAGACTCAGTCATTTGCTAAAAAAGATTGCAGAATTCAAGCTTTTTTCATCTCTGCTGCATGGTACAATATTTTGCTTAAAATTAATTTGGTCAATAAACTTCTTCAAACAAGACTTTGGCTTAAACGCTTCTACGAATGCACGACAAAAAACAAAAACCTTTCTGGAAAGTTGTAAAAGTGATTTTGGGCTTGACGTTTGGGGAGAAGTTTTAAAAAAATCTACTATTTCGGCATCATTTGTATCAGAGGCAGAGCCAGCTCGCTTGTGAAAAATGAAAAAGCAATTTAATTATAAGTCAGCAGATGAGCCTATATGTGATGCTAAACATCGTTTTAAAATTAATTTTCATTTTCTTGATGCAAAAACAAATTCAGTTCATGAAAGGTTCAAACAGACAAAAAGATAAATCATGTTTTCTATAGTTTAGCCTACCTAATGATTATGATACCAAAATAAAACTTCCAAAGCGATTTTGGAACTCTAAAAAGATTAAGAGAATCTATAAATCAGAGACTCACGATGTTATACAACAGACTTATGTAACAAATTTGATAAATAAATATGTTGTTGTCTCTTCCTCTCTCTGTGGCCAATGAAGAACGCAGTTTTATAATGACTCAAGATATAATTGTAAGACTGTCAACATTATCAATAGAGTAAGAACAATTGATGCGAAGTGTATTTATTCTTCTATTGCTAAAATTGACGCCGAAAAAATAATAATGTAAAATATTCAATACCAATAAATAATTTGGTTCTTTATTACAGTTTTTGATTGTCTCTGTGTCTTACACTGTCGTGAAAATTTTGTTAAAGGGGCGCCATTAAAACTTTTTGCCTAGGGCGCCACATTTGTTCGGGCCGGCACTGCAAATACTTATTGGTAGGCAGTGTATATTTAGTGTAATAATTTCCAATATCATAGCTAATGTAAATATTATAACCCAATATCTGAAAGACTATTTTTGCAACTATATAAATTTAAACTATTCGTTAAGTACAATTTAAAAGTACTCGAGAATTCTTACAAAAATGTGGTCTGCAAAGATTTATTTATTTATTTATTTTTAATTTTATGTAAAATTGATATTAGGAAATGAAGATTAATAAGTAAGTGAAGCCAGAAAAGGAATTGCCAGAAACCGAGAAATGAATTTTCAAGGTTGATGAATAAAAATTTCTAAATTAATAAATAGTCTTCATTTTCAAATATTTATATGTATTACTTTTCTAAGGAGGAATTTGATAAGATTTCTTTGAAAAAGTCAATATTATTTTTAACAGTGAAATCAGTAAAATTAAATACATTAATTTTCATTTTTTTAGTCAATATACTATCCGCGTTTGTAATGATCGATAGATGGCGCTCTCTGAACACTGCAGTTGTTAGTAAATATAACAGTCACGTGTAATTATTATTCTTTCTCCGCCATTTCATCATGGAAAGTCGATTGCATAATATGAGGATATGCAGTGGTGTGATAATTTCACCTTAGCCCACCAGAGGGCGAGCATTTCATTACAATCGCGGATATATATATATATATATATATATTAAGCTGTCGTAGAAAATATTAAAATATCACATTGTTCGACGTCACGTGTTACATAACAAAATTCTTTTTATTATAATAGTTACTTAAAATCCTTCAGTTGTGACATTTTGAATTTTTTCTCTTCTGAATGCGAATATTTCTTAACTGCTTGATATTGTGATATGGTCTTTTAGACAATATTTGATAATAATCACATTTAAATTTACGATGTGAAATAAATCATCAAATATATAATATTTGTTTAAACAAATTTATCAAAATAACATTTAAATTATAATGATAAAAGAGAAAAGTTTGTACTCAAGCATGTTAAGTTTTTAATTCAAAATAGTATGTTAATCAAAAGCATAAAACAACAGAGCAAATCATTTGGATAATTATTTAAATGAAGTGTATAAGAACTAAATATAACTTTCTCAAAATATTCTCCATAATTCTTCTCATAATTCAGATTTAAATTTTGGTTCTTTCTTCAGTTTAATGACGTTATTTTCCAACTGCAAATCTTGGTGAATTACAAAAAATACATTTAAATTATTCTATTTGCATATATCAATTCTCAAAAACTACCCTATGCCTCTGTTTATCAAATCATTCCTCTTTTGGAAGTAGATAATTTAAGATAAATGCCTGCAGGATTCTCTCTTCTTGCATCGACACTTTTAATAATTTTTCATAGATATTATGACATTTGCAATGTACTGCCATTACAATAAAGCTCTTGAAGTACGCCAAATTATGTAACGGGCAAATTTGCAATGGTTTCCTCAAGCGTGAAAAAATGTTCTCTCTTCCATCTGCTTTTGGATATCCTAGAAAAACAGTGCAAATGTATCTGTGAGTGCTAAAATCTTGATATATTCTAGAAATCTTAAAACATTCTGGAAACTAAGTTATTTTCTCCCAACATCTCTACATTTTCTAACCAGTGGACTCAGTCTAATTTGTGCCTATGTTAAATCAGGATGAATAGGTGGTTATTGCTAAAATAAACTTACTTATTTCTTTTACACATTGGCTGCAATTACTTAACTTTGTGTCTATAAAATACATTTCTAAGTAATAATTTACCAACTGTTCATTAATATGTTTAAGTAATAATATACTATGCATGGAACCTAAAGCAAAAGTTCCAACTAGTAAATTAAGTTTTTAAACTAACTAAACTTGCAAAAGCATGTCAGGTTTTTCATTTATTTTATATATGTTATTCAGAGGAAGAAAAAAAAAAACCTATGTATATAATTTTATTCTGCTCCATTAAAAAAATAAATAAATCTTCCTGAAAAAATTCCTAATAAAAGAACGCAGAATTAAAAGAATAAATTTTAAATCATTTTATTTGTTACAAAGAAATAATTTAAATTAATTGCAATTTTAACTATTTATGATAACCATAGTCAAGCATTTAATTTTTAATGATATCTGTATATTTTGTAATTTCCATTTTGTCATTTTTTTTTTAACTTCTAACCACATATTTTTATTTTATTATTATTATTATTTTTTTAATTTAGATTAGTTAGGTAGACATACCATTCTAATTTACTGTTTCTAAATAATAAATTCAAGTTCATAACAGAGGGAACTGACTAAATGAGCAAGCTTGATAATATAAACTTACAAACAACAAACAAATAACTAATGAGTAATCTAATGTTTAAGCCATTTCATCACGCAATTGGTGTGGAAATAGTCAATAGCGTTTCACTGTAGTCAGAGAAGGCTATAGAACAGCTCAAACAGCTTTGACAAGGTTTCTAGTCCTAAAGTTAGTGAGATTTTCTGACGATGAAAATATAAGTTCTTCCTATACTAAATTAATTTCATCGAAAGTCATTTTTCTTTATTTGAAATGATTTATCCGTAACCTGTTTAAGTTCGTTAATAATAATTTATAACAACATGAACTAGGAATTGATTTTTGCAGTATTTAACAAATAACACATGATTCCATTAAAGAACAATCAATTACCAAGTTCAATATTTTGATTAGACATTATTAAACAAACTTACTCACTTGTTAGTAGTGACAATCATTACTGATAATGCTGTTATGCGGACATTACGTTTCAGTGTTATCAGATTATCCTAGAGGCCACTATTTCGAACCAACTCATGCGCATGTGAGAGAACCTCTTTAATCATCCAGATTAATTCGATTGATTCCAGATTTATTACTGGGAATATTTGTAAACATTGGGTAAAAAACTGTTCAAGGTACAATTCACGCAATGTATAATGCTTGAAAGATAAGCAACAGAAACGAAAATTTTTTTTTAACCATACTAAATATTCTACTGTTTACGGACATTAAATTTTACTAAAATTTTCGACAAATATTTTTTTTATTTTTAAGGGAAATATAAAAAAATTCTTTAATGTGGAATATATTCCAAATGTATTTAGGAAATGTAAGCTATAGAATCGTGATGCGATGAAAAGTTTCGATTGCAGAAGCAATACAATACAGGAATTTATTCCAAAATAAATCATATAGATATTTGTTTAAATTCATTAAATATGGTAATTACCTTTAGGAATAAAAATAGTATTAACATTTTGATGTCATATATATACCGGGTGATTCAAAATAGATGCTACACTGTTACAGTGATTATCTCGTAAACAAAGAAAAATAGAAACATATTTCCAATTCAATTACAAAATTGGTGCAAATTAAGAGTACATTTCAGATATGGCATTTTTTTGTACAAGGGGCTGTATACATATTAAATACGAAATTTAATTTTTATACGGCCCCTCCTATCATATGACTTATATTTAGAAAAATATTCTCCTCGCTCTAATAAGCAAAATAAAAAAAAAATATCATCTCTCTAAGTCAAAATCTTGCTGAGTTATTGCAATTTGAAAATTCTAGCATTTTTTGACAAGGCTTAAGGGGTTGTATCAAAAGTGAGAAATTGTAATTACTATAGCTTTTGTAATAAGGCACATGTTGATCAGCGTTTGGGGAAAAAAAATCATTCAGGGGAAGACGGCTATTTTAATCTGTAATGTCTCTCTTTCCCCTAGTGAATACACAAGACAATATTCATTGATAATTTAACAAATAAAATTTATGAATAATTTATGTACTAAAAGGGAATTTCCATATTCCTCTTTCTTTCTTTTCCTTTATACATTCTCTTACTCATATACACGGTGTAGAGAAAGAATTGTTTTTGAGTCAAATTTCCGAAAATTAGCTTTTGTTATATTTGCATGTTTTCAGATCCTCTAAATTCAAAAATCATGTTTTTAGCGGTTGGTCTCTCTCTCTCTCTCTCTGTGTGTGTGTGTGTCTGTGTGTTTTTAGAATATCTCAAGAACAAATAGTAGCAGAAAATCCAGATTCGATATTCCAAAACTGTATCACATTGTGGTGCTACACTAAAGTATTCATTGCGATCAGACATTTGTTTGTTTACAGGGTCATTCAAGAGAATTCAAATACATTATGTCTGTGAGCGAAATTTCTCATATGTACAGTGTGACATCTATACACTGCCCTAAACAAAATGAAAAGAACAGATTTTTATTCGCATAAAAGCATGTTTTATGTAGATTGTTGTATAGCAATCATTCATCATTTATTTACAGGGTTACCCAGAGTATTTTAATATATTGGAGCTGTACTTAGGAATTGCTGGAAGTGTATTTCATTTTGTGTTACTTGTTTTATATATAACACTAAAGTTATGTACATAAAGTCATGTGTATATAGTTTATAGACAATATACAGGGCTACCCAAAATTAAGATAAACTTTTTTTTTTTTCTTTTTTTTTTTTATTAAATGTAATTGGCATAAGTGCTTTGCTGTATTTTTTTTTTATTTTGAAGAACACTGCTAACACAGAACGGAAAATTAATTTCTCATACCCATACTGCAAACAAAGTAGTTTTTAGAGAGCGATTTTTTTTTTTTGTATAATATCAAGTTTTGAGGCTGCCTGAATACGAAAGATAAATTTTTAGTGATATATTATATATATATATATATATATGAATTATCAGCATAATTTAACAAGAATAATGGTTTGCCACAAATAAAAATTGAACAGCCACTTACCCTTAAACAGATGCGGTACTTCCGGAAATTGTTATTATTAGATAACTGCGTATAATCCATAGTTTATATTAGCACTGTCCACACACACAAAGAGTTCACATACGGAATTTACGAAGTTCACACTTATGAAAATTGTCATGAAATATAATTATTATACATGAAGATTGTTGAGACCCCATACGTTATTCAAGGAAATCTACACACATGAAGATTGTTATAAAATTATTTTCTGTTGACACACGAAGTTCGTTGAGTGCACTTACAATGTTTATTTTGTTTGAAGAATCTAATTATAACACACGAAAATCGTTCAGTCCACACAGATGAAATTTTTTCATAGATGAAAAGAATTTTTTTATTTTTATTATAGTTCATATAGCATACTTCATAAAATAAACTAATTCTTTGCTCCATTTCGAGGTATGAGGGATCATGCTGAAAATAGTCTCTTTGAATATATGAAGAATGTTAATATTATATTTCAAGGAGCATACCCAGACAGCAAAACATCTCGATATCACGTCGGCCATTTATCAGAATTGTTGGAAAATGGTCGGTAATCATTTGAGGATATTCTCAAAATATCATTTCGAGCATTCATTGCGATCTTTTATGCTAACCTTAAAATCAAACATCGACAGAATATCGAAATAATGTACCATATCAATTAGTCAAAAAATGCTCCAAGCATGACATTAGGCCTTAATCCAGAGTGAACGAAAATCCAACCATTTATTTTCCCGCCGTAGACCCCCCGCTTGCTTCAGGAATTTCTGCTGTGTGGTCATACTTCCGGACAGAATGTCACCTTCATTTACTGCACTCTTATTTCGGTGATAATTTCCATGTCTTGGCAAAAAAATAAAGGCGATGGATTGAAGATTATGGGGAAAGTCGAAGCTACGAAGATAACGGAAAAGAGATAATTATTGTTTGCATTTGCTCCTTTTAAACGGTATTGGGGGTTAACTGCAGTCTAAAGCAAGTTAAGAATAGTTTGTGACTTTAAAAGGAATTAATACTTTCACGTGACTTATTTAGAGTGAAATTATTTACTTATTTCTATCCTTTTTCAATTTATAATGTTTTATTACTGTTATAAAAAAATATTTAGAGGTATAACTAAGCGCAATATCAAATGTAATATAAGTTTGATTTATGCGTTAAATTTACACGTTTGGAAAATTTTAAAGTATTACCAGAAAATAAAGCAACTTTTTTGTTTAAGATTTTTTTTTAAAGCTTTTTTTTTTTTTTTTTTTTTTTTTTTTTCTTTTTAATCACATAAAATATTTAAAAATTAAGATAATATTAAATGATTGATTTGAAAATAATAAATCGATTGAAATTCTCATTTACAAATATTTATTACTTTTTTATTTTATAGTATTTGCTAAACATCCATTAATAATATATGCTGAAATATTGTAATGTATGTATACATATCTAATTTAATGAGTAAGACACATTGAAATAAAAATACTAATCATAAAGTATTCGTACAACATATTATTTTATTTTCACGTATGTGGTTTAAAATAAAGTAAAGCTGCATAAGTCTTAGTAAATGCGCTGCATAAACAAAGACAAAAATGCAAGATTTTCTATAAACTAAGCAATGTGGATTTAAAAATAGTCTTAATGGAACGATAAACTTCGAAATTAGGAAAAATCTATTGAAAGATGAAGTATTCATATTTTATAATATGTTAAATTAAATAAGACAGAAAATTTATAATTTAAAATAGTGAGTTTTATAGGTAACTAAAGAATTATCTTTTAAATGGATTTTTTTCAAAGCCGATATTTTTTAGAATTTCTTAAAATTTCACCTCGCGTCTTAATTTCAGTGAATAATAATAATAATAAAGATCTTTCTTAGACATTTAAATTAATTTGTGAGTCTATTTTACTTTTCATTTTGATATAGATATTTCAAATACACGATTTTTATTTTGAAAAACCATATTTCGCATTCGCATCAAAGTAGCATTAAATTTAAAAATCAAAGCAGAAACTTTTTTCTTTTTTTTTTCTTTTTTTAAGTAATGTTTCATTGAATTCACAAAGTGTAATACCCAAATATGTTTAGAATATATTTTGAAACTATAAAAGTTGTAGAGAAAAAATTGAAATTAAAAATCTACTCACATAAGACATTAAAAATAAATAAAATAAAATAAAATAGTAAATATATTTTTAATTTATTAGTTTAAAAAATCCTAATACTCAATAATTTAAATGCTATTCCTTTTCTTTTATGTTTCAGCGCATATAAATGCAAATTTAAGACAATAATTTATAAAAAGAATTAATATTATCTTTCTGTTAAAACCAATAAAACATCAACATTCGCCGTCTATTAAGTTTCTAAATATGAAACTATCCCCCCCCCCTTAAAGATAACCATCTTAACTGCTAAAATAGAAAATTAAAAAATATACATATATATTACTTTAAAAAATCTAAGGTAATTCTATTCAATATTTCTTACATTTATTAGTTAACAGGCGTTTAATAAACAAATTTCAATCTGACTATTTTCGTAAATAAACACTGTTAAAAATAATTTCTTAAAAAATGGGCTAAATTGTCTTAAAATAGCTCTGAAACAATATGTACTTAATTTTGAGAAACCATGTACTCATTTTTGAGTATACTGAAATGCTCAAAAATGGAGTTGACCAATCAGAATCCAAATATCACCATATTTCACATGTCAATAAACTCAAAAATGAGTACATGGGTTTTCAAATTTAAGCATATATTGTTTCGTAGCTATTTCGGGACACTTCAGCTCATTTTTAAGAAACCATTTTTAACAGTGAACAAAAACGAAAGTTACAGTAGGGCGACTGTGTAACTTCATTAAATTCGTGTATTTGTACAATAAATTGCAATATGGAACAATAATTGTAACACGGAATCATAAAATAATTTGGATTTTTTTTTTTTTTTTTTTTTTTTTTTTTTTTTTTGTGCTTCCTTGTATAAAAATTATAAACAGCGAGCATGCAATTTCTTGTAGTTGCAATGCTATACCAAATTTTTAAATCACTTATCAGTTGTATGTCATATTCCATTAAACGATTTGAAAAACTTACTTTCATTAAAATCCGTGTAATTCTTGGTAACGACTACTTTCAACATGCCTATCCAAATTTATCTTCAACAGTTATTGTATATATTACTGCATTTCCGACATTTTATTGATGTAATGACGTTTTGAGATGGAAAAAAAATGGATTTTACAAACTTTGCTTTTAAGCACTCTATTTAAATTAAAATGTTAAGTAATTCATATTTTCGTACATGGAACGAATGCGCATTATAATTATATGCTTTATGTTTGGTATAGAAATGCTGAAAATCTTATTCCACTGCACAACGTTTCTATTTTCAACAAATTTTTGTGTGCATTTTTTTTTTTTTTTTCTACACTGTAAAAAAAAAAATCCCATAAGATTACGGGGAAAGCCCGACAGCAGAGATTCCAGACATAGCCCGTAAAAAGAAACGCTTAGATCGTAAACTAAATATATAATAACATTAAATTACGTTACATGCCTGTTAAAAAAAAAAAAAAAAAAAAAAAAAAAAAAAAAAAAACATTTTGCCCGTGAAACCAATGTTTTTTTTACGGACTTCGTCTGGAATCTCTGCCGCCGGACTTTCCCCGTAATCTTATCATTATTATTATTATTTTTTTTTTTTTACAGTGTACTGTGATGTATATATATAACGATATAAATATGATATAAAACATAAAGGAAAAGAGCTTTGCAAATAAACACCTTAAGATATAAAACCAAGCTGCGACTGTTTGTTCATTGCATACTTTTTTTTTAAATTATTATTACACGCAATAAAATGTTACTTTGATATGTATGGATCTCTAAACTTCTCAGCCCCACCAGCGCTTGAAATGTTCTTCTCTTGAAGCTGGTAGACGGGATGTGCCGGGTTCGATTCCATGTCACGCTACTCAGATTAGCTCTTCTGAGTTTTCCGAGGTTTTCGCAGTAACTTACGTAAATAAGTTCTATGACTTTTTAGAAAAATCCTCACGGAGAGAATTTCATGCATAAGTTTAGGTCAGAGTAGACTTTCTGCGAAAGAAAATTGAAAACTCCGAAAAAGTTAATTCATCCTATAACAGTTTTAATTCTCAAATGTTGGTGAACTATTCGACCGTTAGATAGAAAAGTTCAATAGATTTTCACAAGAACAAAATCGATCAGGCAAACATTCGAACTAAGACCTATAACCAGACGAAGATCCGACTCATTATAATAGCGCGCAATGCTGTTTTGCGATTAACGATATGTCACGGATGACTTAATATTTATTTTAAAATCCAATATTTATGAAATATTTTGATTTTAACTTCAATCAAATGTAGCATTGTACTTACATACTTAGATTTAGAGGCGCAAAATCTTTCATTTTCACAAGAGTGAATCGAATCTCCTATGACAGATTATCAAATCTGTCATTGGAGAAATTATACTTATAAATGTGTGTGTATATGCGCGCGCTTTAAATAGAATTTGAATATTGTCTCCGCACTCAAAGTGTAATGCACATTACGCATAGTGTTTCACATACATTTATTAAGGAAAAAAAAAAAAAGAGGGGTTGCACTTTAAAATAGGATACTTATTACAAACGGCGCGAGCTATGTTACGTCACTGTAAGCAACGTTTTGGAATTAAAAGTTGTGACTTATAGGGGAAAAAAAAAAAAACTATAACTGTATATAACTGCAACAGTTTGCATCTAATCAGCAGTTACAAAGTCACTAATTTATCACTAATGCGTTTTGTCTGTTTTCAATTTGATTTAAAATAACATTTCTGAAGAAAAAAAAAATGTTAAATGTTATCGCATAATAATCACATATTTTTTCAGAAAAGTCGCATTACAAGGAATAAAAATGTGCATTCTTTACAAATCTATAATAAGCAATTCACATAATTTGGCTGAAATAATTTTATATCTGTTGTATTCTATAATAAGAAATCAGAATTACTAAGTGTTTCTCATTGCGTTATTACATTCCGTGGTATATAACAGACGCTTTTTAATTTACTTAAAAAAAAAAAAAAAAAAATCAAACTGTTTAAATAATTGCAAAAAAATCTAGCAATTTTTCTCAACATAAAAAATTATTAAGTATTTCACAGTTTACAGACATTGCTATAAGCAAGTATGAATCGGTAATAAAAAGTTTCGAAATCAAATTATTATTTCTGTCATACTTTATATGCTACTTTCAAAGCAAAAATATAAAAGTTCGCACTTTAATACTATGATACATCGAATAATCACAACATACAGTCGGCAGCAAAATTATTTCAGCGCTAGCAATAATTCCTATATTAAAATGTATACTTTATACTATTTTGTTAAATATATCCTTGACGAGCCATTTTCTTAGTCAGTCAAAGAACATGATTCGACAAGGATTTATTAAAAAAAAAAAAAAAAAAAAAAAACAGTATTAAGTATACTTTTTTATATAGGAATTATTGCTAGCGGTCAAATAATTTTGCTGCCGACTGTAATCGTAAACGTTTACAGTGATCATTAGCAAATATCTCGAATTCCGAAAAATTCTTTGTACAAACAATCCAGTGGAACCCTGCTGACAACACCTGCTTTTTAAGGGGGAAAAATAGTTAAATCTGCGCGTTTTTATCTAACTGAACGGGAATTTTTAATTGCTTTTTTTTCTATCTATATATTGAATAATCATTTGTATTTAGAAATAAACAGTTACCATATAGATATATGAAATCATTTAACATCATAGTATATTATGAGGAAATCTCTCAGAAGTAGTATAAAAAATAAAAACCTTTTTTAAAAACATATTTTTCCCCACGCAAATTTTAAAATTACTAATAAATTCATTAACAAAGGAACGTTGATACTAATAAAATTGTGGCAATTAATATAATTAAGCATATACTTCTTTCATTTGTAATAATACAACAGAAGCAGCAATAACGATAAATAATAATTATTATTATTATTGTTACTAATTATTCATGAGCGCTATTTATATATTTTTTAACATTTACAATTTTATGGACTCGCAATCGTCAAATTTATCAAATAGCATGTCTGAGGTATGAGATAACTTTTAGGCAATACGTTTTTACAACTTCCTTTAAAAATGATCAATCCATGTTTTTCATAAATGACTGCTGTCCACATCTTAATAATTATTTTATTTTAAATGACTCAGATTATAAGAATTTTAATTTAAAAAGTAATACTAATACTAAGCTAAATTAAAAAATAATATTAATTAATTTTAATTAAAATATTATATGTTAAACTTTCTAGTTTGCATTTTCATCAAAAATGGACAAAAATTAATAAAATAAATAATTATACATTAAAAAATATTTAAAGTAATGCAAAAAATCGAACTTTTTTGCAACTTACAAGACATATGTTATATATATATATATATATATATATGTTTAAAAAAAAAAAAAAAAAAAAAAAAATTCTATCGTAAATATCTTATCTAGATATTAAAATAAAAAATTATATATGAATAAAAATCTATCATTCTACTTTATATAGGGACATATTTAACAAATATTATAAAGAATAATGTAACATGAGCTACATGATATAAATCTCGAGAACTAGCTTAAAATGTATATTTTCACATTATTTCAGTGATAACACTTGGATTTAAAAAATGAAAAAAGCTATTCAATTTCTTAGTATCTTAAAAACATCTCATAATGCCACAAATCAAATATGCTCATTAAATGTAAACTTCTTAGAATTTAGGAATGAAATTGTTTTAAACGCAAAACCTTTAAATACGCTCAAAATTTTATTTTTTGGCGAAAGTTTAAGAATTTTCAGACTTTGATGTTAAAATAAAAGAGAAAGAAAATGAAATAACATTTAAAATTTTCTTTTTGCAAAAGATGCTATGTTTATCACATATTCCCTTCCGTGGAGGATCAAAATTGTGATGGCATATCTCCGGACCACCTCTAGGGGTGTGTCCCAGACCGTCGCCAATTGCCCATCTGCGGAGCACTAGTGCGACGTAAAACCCAATCATCCATCCATTCATCCATCCGTTTATCACATACTTTTCGGTAACTTATTTGAATATGAAATCTCAAAAACTGGCTTAAAATGCCTATTTTTATGTTATCATAGTCCTAAAATAAAATTGATATAACCATTTTCATATCAGTTTCATATTATTTCATTAATTTATTTCTACACGTGAGTGAGATATTATGCTTCCCGAACTGTTAGATGGGATGTCCCGTATTCGATTCAAAGTCGCGCTCCTTGGCCAACACGTTCGGAAATTTCCTTCGAAACTCGCGTGAATGCGAGCTAGGAAAACTTAGAAAAATTCCCACTTAGGCATTCCACCCAAGGGCACTATCATCTCATAGTTCATAGTCAGCCTGTATATAAAATACCAAAATTTTAACTCAAAAGATAAATAAAATATATGGTAATTTTATTCTTCTTAGAAATTTCAACAAAATGCCTGAACTATATTAAATAAAAGAAAAGAAAAAAAGAAAGGTAACATTAGTTTCTTAAATGCAAGTAAGTAACTAGCGCACGTGAGCAAGACATCCTCATCAAACATTCTTCTTTACCCTTTTCTCTAACGTAGAAAATCGCCCTTCCATAGTATTTTAGAGACACACATTGGATTTAAAAAATTAATATGATGAATTGATGTCTTATATCTAAAACAGATATTCTAACAGATACATAAAATAGCTATCTGTACATAATATCTAATCTCCAAATACGCTGTAAACTTCGAAATGAAAGCGAATACTGACCACGACATATTCTATTACAATCAAAATTTAACTTATTCCATAAAATATTATTTAGCACTTTCCTACTGGAGTGAAAAAGTGTCATATTATCACATTATATCATAACAAGCAAATTTCATTTTATGCCCCAGATTAATATATATATATATATTTAAAATTTTAAATTACAATGATATTGAATACTCTACACATTTTTTCCTTGTTTATTAAGATATTGAAAACCATTTCTATTTATATATATATATATATATATATATCAGCTAATCCACAAAACTAGCGGCTCTTGCGGATTAAAATATCATCTATTTTCTTGCATTTTACAACTTTATTATAATACATATATATAAACCATACTGCATTCATTTCCTTTTATACCGTATAGCTCATTTGTTTCAAATCCCCGTTCAAGCATGAATGTTCGTAGTGGCTTAGAATTCCTTTAAAGTTGTAGCTTTTTGTCCAATGAGCCTTAATAGTAATATTAATAATAATATTATTAATAATAATAAAGATTGTGAAACGAGAGACATTTCTTTTATTTATTAAACGTGTGTGTAGGTAAATAACGTGATTTCAAACATTTCAAACATATATAAGAAGCCGCCCAGACGGTGGAGTGGTTAGCGTCCCTGACTTCTACACAGTTTGGCCCGGGTTCGAATCCCGCAGAAGGCATGGATGTCTGTATTGTCCATGTTCTTGTATCTGTTCTTGTAATAAAAACTTGTAAACCCTTGTGGTGTGGATTATTCGAGATATAAGTGGCCCTAGAGGCAAGCAATAAATCTCATGTACTCATCAAACAAACCAAACCATACAAGAAATATATTATTTTTCTTCGAGGAGTCATTTATAATCAATAAAATTGAATAGTTTATGAAAACATAGTCCTCCACAAGTAATTTTTTTTGAAATTACTGTCACATAGAAAAAAATCCGTAATAATTTCATTTTAAAAACGGAGTAATATATATATAATTTCCATTATGATAAATAAAAAAATAAATAAAAAAATAAATAAAATTGTGATTTATGTGTATGTATATATATTATATTATGTGTATGTGTATGTATATATATTATATATAATTATTCGAATTATAGATAGATATATATATACACAGACTTTACTACTTTCCATATTTTCCACAGAATCACTATCACTGATACTAATGAAATTGAAAGGATGACCCCTAACAGAAACCCCTCCTGCTAGAATATCAAATAGCAAATGGTTAGTCTAAGTAAATGAGTTTGGCGTACTTTTTTGTACGCCAAGGTCATTACTTTTTCACATTCGCCTCACACTTGATATTGTGTATCTGAAAATCTATTACAAACGATAAAGATAAGCAGTGGTATTTTGTTCATTTACTTTAGAAAATTACAATTTCTTTTAAAGGTTTAATAGATAATCGAAAAGAGAACTAACTATAGGATATGAAAACAATTAAGGTATAAAAATTTTTGTTTCTAATTCAAAGGATTTCATTCCTTTTAAAATATCATAGTATGTATGAAGTGTGAGACTGTTTTTATTGATCCCGATTTCTTTTTCTGCTTATTACAAATACACAAAAAATTGTATAACATTTAAGTTTTATTTCAGCTTTTGAAAAATTATACATTTAATAATTTAAATAAATAAATAAAAAAAAAAAAAAAAAAAAAAATGCATAATTAATTATAAGATAACTTATTTTAGGGTTTACATATTAAGAATGAATTTAAATATTTAGGATAATTAAAATTACTTCGTTATTTTCTATGATTGCTTAGTTGAAAATTTCATAAATTTTTCCATGTTTTTATTTGCAGTAAAAACAAATTCTTTTTCTTTACGCAAAAACGTATAATTTAAAAATTGTTTTAGCCTTTAGAAAAAATAAAAATAATACACATAATTTCAGAAAAAATAATCTGGTGTGTCACTCACACGACTTTCTCTTACCCTGAAATTTAATACTATAAATACAGGTTGGAGATTAAGAGGTAAGATAACGAGTACTGTTATGTAAACCTATGTTAAACAATTCCTATTAGGCTTCTGAAGAGTTTTATATGATAATTAGTTCTGTGTGAGGGGGGGCTACCGCCCCCCTCAACCCCCTGTTCCATTAATGCACCTACATTTATATAGAATTTAATTCGGTTATTAAAAAATATTTCTCTTTTTAAAAAATAATTTCTTAAAATTATTATTTAAAAAAATTATCTTTTATGATAAGGCAGACGATTTCCATATTAGAGAAGTAGTTTAACACCAAATATCCAAAAAAAGTCCATTTTATTCTCAATATATATTAAAAAAAAAAAAAAAAAAAAAAAAAAGTACGATTTTTTTTCTAAGTTTTTTTTTCGTTAAAAGTAAAAAAAAATCGATAACTTTGTTTTAAATTATCGCAGATCGATGGTTCAACCATTCGTATTAAAGGTATTTTCGAGCTCTTTTGAAAGTTACCCATCATGAAAATTTACTCCCTCGAGGGGGGACTTCCCTCCCAGGGGGGGAGGCGAGGCTCCTACATGCACAAAAAAATTTTCCCAGTTAACTGTCTCTATTACAAAAACTATATTTTTGTTTCATTTGGTTTAGTGCAGTCTATAGACGTTAAACTCTATTTTCCTGCAATTTCCCCCATAGACGTAATGTATTAGAATTCTCTTGATTGTCCCTGTACACTAACCATTTGCTTGATCTTAACGAAAAGCTTACTGTAGCATCCCTATATGATACACATTTAGAATACCAAGTTTGAACTTTCTGCCATAATTTGTTTTTGAGATATGCTGATAACAGACAGACACACAGACACACACACACACACAGACCATTTGCTAAAAACATGATTTTCGTATTCAGGGGACCTCAAAACGTGTAAATATAGCAAAATCTGGCGTTCGAAAATTTGAGCCTAAAACAATACTTTCTCTACCTTATGGGTAAGAGAAAGTAAAAAAGTAGCAAAATTTGAAAAGAAGATAAATTTTCAATATTATTTCAATATTCCTAAGATAATTTATAATTTTAATGCGTTTATTTTACATAATAGCATAATCTGCATTATGGAGATCCCAAAACTACATTTTGTAAAATAAATTGATTATATAAGAATCTTCAGTGGTAAATTAGATTTTTTTTTTTTTTTTTTTTTTTTTTTTTTTTAAGGAAAATAATCAAAAATTATCATCTATAAGATAATTTAATAATTTAATTTCTTTTAATTATTGACATAGCCAAAATGTCTTAAATTTTTTATTTTTTATTTGCTTGATAATTTTACTTTATACCAGATGATTTTTATATACAAATTTATTTTAGAAAATAAAGTTTTGGGATAATTTCTATTATATAGGATTTTATAATTTTATTCTAAACCAAATAATTTTTATAATTTTATTCTAAACCAAAATATCTTACAAAAATAACTTCGATTTTTTTTTTTTTTTTTTTTTTTAATGTAATTATAATTAAGAATATTGCTTTTTTTTTTTCAAACGCTAAAACAAGCTTTAAACATCATATAATTTCTTCTTTTTCATCATAAAATTTCAATTTTATTTAGCAGACAAATTAAAAATTTATAAACAAAATAAAAATTTAAAAAATGGTAAAAAAGAAAGTTTTAATTAAAAAATCATTAAAATTATTTCAATTACTTAAATATTTTAAATATTTTAATTTATTATTAATACATAAACTCTAATTTATGTCGCGGATACTACATAAACTCTAATTTATGTCACGGATACATAAAATTTGTTTTGTTAATAATTTTGCAGATTTTTGTAGTTAATTAAAAATCTTAAATTTGTATTTTTTAAAAGCTGAAATAAGTCTGAAACGCTGAATATATTTTTGTGTAATTTTAATAAAAATTGAAAGAACTTGGGATTAATAAAAATAGACTCAAATTTCAAACATACCATGATATTTTAAAAGGTATGAAGCCCCTTGAAAGTACACGAAAATTTGATAAAAACACATACAAACGATATCCGTAGGTAATCAACACAATGCCATATAACGTCGATAAATAATCAACTGGCAACCAAACGGTCGAAATAAGGGAGGGAAGAGGTTCAGGGTTGATTAAAAAATGCTCCAGATCGGATGATCGATAGATGGTTTGCCGGGCGGACATAAAGAGTTTCCTGCCGACGTCAGGAAGGGAGGTCGTTTGAACGAAAAATGGTCAGACTTGGACATTCGGCCGAAACTCGGCCAATAATTATTTGCTATTTGGGTATTTATCAAAAGCAAATAATTATCAAAATTCGACTATGATGAAAATTCATATTTTCTTCTTTTTTATCATTCTTTAAAACTGCTTAGCGAGAAAGATTCCGAGGGATTTTTTAATAATATTTTTGACTCATCAAACACATCTTCGAGAGATCTTATAAACATATCTTCTAATCTTCTAACCAACATTTTTTAGACTCATTGAGAGAAGCTGAACCTTTTTTTTTTTATCTATTTATTTTTTATTGGTAGCTTGCTTCACCAATAGCTAAGAATCTCATTAGAAATTTTCCTCTTTCTTGCTCTTTTATTTGAATATTGCTGTCCACACCTCCAAAGACCGCACAATGGTTTTACAGTATAACATCCCTGGAGCATCATTTCAATTTCTTCTCTTTAGAAACCTCTGCTCTGTCCGTGGGGTGGTCCAGAGTCCAAACCTTCTGTTTCTCCCTTTTTATTGTAGTGTTAGTTTTATTGCTTTATGGTTTAAAAGCATCCATTTTCCTATCCACATAAAATAATGGAAGGAAGAAAAGCTTTATCACAAACCCATCTCTTTTATTTATACATCTAAATAATTCTTTATGTTGGTAAGTGGCTATTTGTGACACTTTGCATGATATGGGAATCAGGATATTTCCCATAGTTTGCATTTTAGGATGCAGCTACATAAACTCAAACTTCATATCCACGAAAAAAATTCTAATCAAACTAATTTTGCAAAATGTTACTATGATAAAGTAAGTAGTACATAGAATGTCAGATTGTTAAAGCAAAATGGTAACTTCTTATAAACCTCTTATAAAGTTTAGCAAAATACAGCTAAATATTTAGAGATATGTCCAGCTGTAATAACAGAAAAGTACATAAAATTCTAGTGGGTCCTGAGTGAACAAAGAACACATTACAGTATAATCAATTTTATTTCAAAGATACACAATAAAATAGGTCATTTACAAATGTGCATGAAATTGTGCAATTGATCAATATTCTGGCATTTGATTGTCACAGTTTATGAATATTTATATTACAATAATTTCTAAGAAAAGTGAAATAAAAGCTCTGTTTAATAAGGCATTAAACACATTGCACATATTCAAGCATAATGGCCAAGGCAGTATTAAAAGAACAGTCATAAAATTAACATAAAAATACTTTGAATTAAAATCACAGATCAAATAATCAAGTGTCATATGCAAAGCTAAACAAAATCAATGTCAAGAAGAAGTTGATGATTTGTAGGCTTGTAATTCATCACCCTAGAAGAAATAATAATAAATAACTATATTTATAAAGATTCTGTCTGTTTAAAAAATTATACAACAAATTCATAAGAGAGAGAATAAATAGTACACAAAATATTTGATTTATTTACTTTCTAAGATAACTTACAAATTTCTAACATATTCCTTAAAAATATATACTTTTCTTTAGCATTCATATTATTACTATCTACTGAAAACTTAAAATGATTTATTAAGAATTTTAATATTTATTTTTAAAGTAAAAAATGTAGCGATAAATGAATAAATATATAAGTAACAATATCAATAATTAAAATTCACTATTTTCATCCAAGTAATCTTTTCTTGTAATAAAATTGATATACCTTCAAATTTTTAATATTTTTGTTTACATTTTAATGAATCTAAACTACAGTTTTATTTCTCTTAAAAATATTAAAAAATAAACATTTTACAGACAAAGAAAACTGTGAGTAATTTCTGGAAATAAACAATTCTTAATTGAAAATGATAAATTATTCAAACAATTTTTTCTCAAAAAAAAAATAAATAAATAAATAAAAATAATAATAATAATAATAATAATAAAAATAAAATAAAAAATAAATAAAAGATAAAATAAAATTATAGTTTAAAAATTTTTTATTCGTGAATTCATCAGCCATGAATATTCATTTTAAGTAAATTGGAGTGTAAAGGTTGCTATTTTTATATACCAACTATATGAAAATACTAGAGCCAGGAATCGAACCCGGGCACTTCCGCTTAATGCACGGATACTCTACCACTGAGCTACCCTGGCTGATAACCAGCTAGGTATTTCTCACATAATGTTCGTTGGCAAAATCACCAAGTCTGCAAACACAGATATAACAGGTGAGACAATATTAATCGTAGCACAACTCCATAGACCACGAAATTTCAATTTAGAAATATTCATGAATTCATCAACCGTGAATATTCATTTTAAGTAAATTGAAGTGTAAAGACTTGGTGACTTTGCCAACAAATATTATGTGAGAAATACTTAGCTGGTTATCAGGCAGGGTAGCTCAGTGGTACAGCATCGATGCGTTAAGCAGAGGTGCTTGGGTTCGATTCCCGTCTCTGGTATTTTTCACATAGTTGGTATATAAAAATATTAACCTTTACACTCCAATTTACTTAAAATAAAATTATAGTTTTAAATTAACAAACAAATATACAGAACAGTAAAATTATCAGTTTTGACTCTTCAAATACTTATTGTTTATACTTGTATATAAGTCGAAAAAGTTAGAACGAAAAATCAGGGTATAAAGTGAGTATATGTAGGGGAGGGAGGAGGGAGGCGATTGACTTTAATAAGAAACCAAAAAAAAATAAATAAATAAATAAATTTGAAATTTTTTTAATCTCAGTGGACTTTTATTTAAACCAAAAGAAGTTAATACTTCTTCACTATGCCAGGCAATATTATGTGTGATCTTCTGACTTCATTTGATGACATATATTTGATTTAAGTATCTGATCAAACTTTCAAATCGATATATTTTAGAAGCAGTCTCTTGTCCCAACTCTACAAATGGTCGGCATGAAAATGAAGTTCTGATATATATAGGTTACCAAATGAAGTGTTGATACCCTTGAATCGTAGCATGAATCGATACTTTTCATAATGAATAACCTACATCAAAGCTTAACTAACGTGGCTTGGCATGTTCTTGCCCCTCCACCCCCATTTAGAAATTTATCTGACATTTTTATGATAAATAATATTGCTTTTAATGCATGTTTAACCCACATTGTACCAAGCACTGAAATTATTATATTTATCTATATATTAATTTGAAACATGTTTTTGTCTGTCTCCACTATATTGAGAGAACTACTTCGTGTAAAAATTTTGTTGAGATGTCTAAAGAAAGGTCTTGGTCTGTAGATGTGTGTGAAAAGAGAAAAATATAAAAAAGTCGAACGGTTTCTCCCCCATGGGTTAAAAACACGTTTATGAGCTTAACTAAGCTCCAAATAACTTCACGGTGAAGAAATTGTACATATGGGGACTAGAGTCGAATACTAAAAAATCACTTTCTGCGAATTTGGAATTTTCGATTTTAAAGGGGGGAAAAAGGGGGAAAGTAGATTTGGAGGGGGGGAAAAAGGGATAAATTAGTTTGAGAGGGAAATCCGTTCTAGACCCACACATGTTGCACCTCATTTTAAGGGTCTTGAAATTTCATGTCGATTGGGGATGTTCGTATACAATATAGTGCAACCCCTAGTGGTGAAAAATGGAACTAGGTGATTTTGCTGTAGACCCTATCATGTTACATCTTATTTTAAAGGTCTTGGTATTTCCTGACCGTTGGTGGTGTTCGTACAGAACACACTACGCCCCCTGGCGGTGGAAAGTGCAACTAAAGGATTTTTCAGTTGACACCACCATGCGACACCTTATTTAAAATGTCTTGGAAATCCAAGGCGATTGGTGATAGAGGTCTTGAAATTTCATGTTGATTGGGGAGATTTGTGTACAATATAGTGCGCCCCCTGGTGGTGAAAAATGGAACTAGGTGATTTTGTAGTAGACTCTATCATATTATATCTTATTTTAAAGGTCTTGGTATTTCCTGACCGTTGGTGATGTTCGTACAGAACACACTGTGCCCCCTGGCAGGAGAAAGTGCAACTAAAGGATTTTGCAGTTGACACCACCATGTGACACCTTATTTGAAAGGTCTTGGAAATTCAGGGTGATTGGTGATGTTCGTATGCAACATACTGCGCCCCCTGGTGGAGGAAAGTGAATTTTGAAGCGCGTGCGTAGCATGCCTGCTATACGGTGCCGCAGCCACAGGCAGCAGAAACACGATTCAGAGGTTTGTTCGGTTCAGTAGCGGCACCAGAAATTCCCCGACGGGGGTACACTACCTCCCCGACAGGGGGGCACTACATAAAGAGAGTTTATTATTTAAGTATTTTTCAAAAACTGCAATGCTGTTAATAATATTACTGTTAATATTTGTACCATTCCATTTGTTAGTACTCCTCGTGGTTTTGAAGATCATCGTGCCACAGACACACATTTTCTAAAAATATCGTAGTCAAAACGTGTGCTGGACTTCTCAAAACGTGTATATTCATGGAAAACTGGAAGCTGGAAATTTTTACAAATCCAATACTTTCTTCTATTGAATATAGAATGGAAAAACTGGAATGCTCCAAATTTGTACAAGGGAAGAAAAATGCTTCCAAAAATAGAAGAACTGAAAATTTTGTAATTCCCCCCCCCCCCCCCGAGGGATTTTAGGAGTATGCCCACAGACTCCCCGATGGGGGGGGGCCTGTTCCCCCCTGGCCCCCTAGATGGCGCCACCCCTGGTTCGGTTCAAGATTAATTTTTAAGAATTTTTTCATGTTATTAGCGATCCGCATATACGCTGCCGCAGGCACTGGGGTCACGAGTCCAAGTTCCGTTCTGTTTGAGTTTTTTTTTTTTTTTGTTACAGATGATTTTTTTTTTTTTTTTTTTTTGTGATGCTTTCATTTAAAAATAGAAATTCAAACAAAATCAAGTTAAAGATATAAAACCATACAAATTTAAGGTTCATTTAATGTTATTACCATGGGCCCGAGCATTGCCGGGTGGGTTCTTTCAGTTCCAGGTTATTTTTTTGGAATTTTTTCATGTTATTAGTGGCCCGCGTATGCGCTGCTGCAGGCACCGGGGTCACAAGGCAGAGTTTTGTTCAGTTCGAGGTAATTTTTTTTTTTTTTTGTTACAGCTTATTTTTTTTCGCAAGGCTTTTATTTAAAAATAGACATTCAAACAAAATCGAGTTAACCATGCAAATTTAAGAGTATTATCATGGGCCCGGGCAACGCCGAGCGGGTCAGATAACATGTAGTCTTAGTATTGAACAAAATAGAAAATAAAAGATAGCAAGTGTTTATTTGGAGTCAGTTTGAGTCACATTGACAGTACTTTGTAGAAAGTGATGTCATATATAGTATTTCTATTTATAAGCATTTTGACGACTTTCTTTTTTTTAAGTGAAATGTCATAAATTATAATAGATGTTTTAACTTGAAATACATTTAGATAATGATGCGACTATTTCTGAAACATTATGGTCAATAAAGTGATCGTCGAATTCGACGGGTTCCAGCTAGTTTTTTTTTTTTTTTAATCTTAAATATATGTTTCTTTAAACCTATGTATACACACAAAATCAAATCCAATAAATCATAAAGGTTTATTGGACTTTTAAATAATATATAGCCTTTAATTTGAATTAAAATAGCCAAAAGAATTTATATGAAAACCACATATGCATGGTGTCCTATTTTTAGGACGATGGTGAAATATGGATTAAGTGAAATTTTGCCCTATTCTTCCATTGAAAAAATCGCAAGTTTCAAATAACTTAGAAAATTTTTTAATCAGAATGTTGCAGATCAATAGGATTCTTGTTAGCGTCATAAGTGGTGTTTTAAAACTGGTCCGATATCTTTACAACTATTTGTTCTAGAGATATAGTGTACATAGACTCACAAACTACAACATTAACAAACAGACAACCCTACAGATTGACACCACGTCAATTTTGTGATATTCGAATTCCCCACACCTAAAAACATGCAAAAAAAAAAAAAAAAAAAATCAAAACTCGAGGCTGAATACTTTCATGATTACCTAAATTTCCCATACCTGCAGTATATTAAGAACTGAAAAAAGTGAAAATGATAGAAGGTTTCAAACAAATTTTTTTTGATTCAATCAATAATAATGTAGAGTTAGTTAATTGTAAATAAACATCAATAAGATCCCTCTCACTTTTCCTTTATTTGGGAAAGGAACCGAAATTCTAATTTTAGTTGAAATTGATACAATATTTCAGAATTAATTGTGGTGACATTTTCCATTATTATATACATAGCGAGGCATATAGATGAATTAAGTACAGTAAAACACTGTTTATACATCTTTTAAGGGACTGGCATAAAAGGATGTCCTATAAATGAAAACACGTATAAGTAAAATAAAAATAAATAAATCTTTGATTACAATAAATTTATTGGCACTGAAGTGCAATTTATGTAAAAATATCAATTAATAAAGTTTTTTAAGATAGTAATTAGTATACTACTTTATTATAGAATTTTTATTTTAAGATAATAATTAAAATAAAAAAAGATTTATTATAAAAAGTAAAAAAATTCATGCTATTATGTGTGACTTGAGTACTAATAATATAGCTTATATAATTATATGTATTGTGCATCTTTAATAATAAATGTTATTAAATTTGTGTTCTTACAGACAATAATTTAAGGCGCAGATGCTGTATAATCCACCGTCGCCAAGCGAACGCGATTTTTCGCCAAATGTGGTGCGTTCTTATTTGTGGCAACCCCTGTGTTTTGGCCAATAGGGTTACCGTTCCGTTGGGGTTGATCCATTTGCTGCTACAATTTTGTGCGTGTAGCAGGTAGTGTATTGAACTGTTTTTAAGGAGCACGTGGTTGTCGGTAAGGTTGTATAATTCTTTTTTATTTTATTGTGTATGTTTTATTTATTGTGTATTATTATTATTTATTATAGCTTTATCGAAGTGTATTGAGATTTTTCAAGATAAACTTAATGCTTTGCGAGGCTTTCGATTCATTTGCTGCTACGTTTTTGTGCGTGTAGCACGTAGTATTGAACTGTTTTTTAAGGGGCACGTGGTCGCCGGTCAGGTTGTATAATTATTTTTTATTTTATTGTGTATGTTTTATTTATTGTGTATTATTATTTATTATGGCTTTACCAAGTTTGGAAAACGGCATTTTAGCATGATTTTTTTTTAATTTTAATGTTTTAAACTGGCATGTTAAGATATTATTTAATTTTACTTTTTAATTAATATTGATATTATTTAATTTTATTATATAATTATTGATATTATTTAATTTATTTTAGTTTTTCAGGGGGTCTCCCCCCTGAAAAACTAAAATTAATTTGCATAATTTTGTTAGGTGTTTGATTGTAAATTTTTGATTTAATTCTAATTTACATAATTTTTATTAAATTTTAATGTTTAAAAGAAGGGGGGGGGTTCAGGGGGGGGTCTCCAACCCTGAAAAACTAAAATTAATTTGCATAATTTTGTTAGGTGTTTGATTGTAAATTTTTGATTTAATTCTTATTAAATCTTTATATTGTGTAAAGTTTTTTTTTTTTTTTTTAATTCAAATTCCTCTTTTTTTTTTTTTTAATTAATATCGTTTTTCAAAATCGATGTAGTTTTTTATCATCCGTGATTTCCGGAGTTTTTTTTTTTTTAACCACTTCATAAATTTAAAGAAAAAATAAGGGTTAAAAAGTGCAACTGTAATACAAAATATGCGATTTTACTCTTTGTTTTTTTTTTTTTAAGAAACCTGTAAGTTCGCGTATTTTGTGTTACAATTGTATTTTTAAACCATTATTTTTGGTGCAAATTTATGTTGTGGTTAAAAAAAAAACACTTCGGTAATCGCAGGTGATAAAAAATGGCGTTGATTTTGGAAAACGGCATTTTGGCGTGATTCCGGCGCCGCCATTTTGAAAATGGCGCCAAGCGGTGGATTATACAGCATCTGTTCCTAATTTAATCACATTTAAAACTAGTATGATGTGGCCGCCACATGACTTTCTTTTCTTCTATATAATTTTACGCAAAATTTATTCATTACAAATTATTTATTAAATTATCAAATTTTTTCCATTATAAATGCTGACGATTTTTACCTGACAGTATTATGTTATCACTAAATGCCGAAAGATGTCAATTTTTTGCAAATCAGAAGAAACATTTTTTTCTGTTTTTTTTTTTTTTTCTTTTTCGTTAAAAGATAAAAAAATCGATAACTTTGATTTAAATTAACACAGATCTAAAGTTAAACCATTCATTTTAAAGGTATTGACAAGATCTTTTGGAAGATACTCATATTGAAAATTTACATCCCCCCCCCCCAGGGGAAGGGAAGCGATGTGCCCACATGCACAAATTTTTTTTCCTAGTTAATTACTACTATTATCAATAATTCGTACTAATTTTACAATCACACGATTAAAATAACTCTCATTATGTACGTTTATATGAAATTTTGTTCTATACTGACATGTTAAAAATTTAGAAAAAAATGCGATCATAGCACCACCTGTTGAGCAATTGTTCCACAAATCTAATCAGCACCAGTTTATGTCAGTGTCCAACTAAATACCAAGTTTGGTTAAATTTCGTTCATTGGTTCGTGAGATACAGCGTCCACAAAATTTGTGATATACACACACACACACAGACAGACAGACATTTTCCAAAAACAGTCAAATCATGTTCAGGACATCCCAAAACGTGTAAATCCATCGAAAACTGGAGTTCGAAAATTTTCACGAATTCAATACTTTCTCTATATATACATATAGAAGAAAGTAAAAAATTTAATATTCACCTGATGTGCTGATTGTCTGTAGTATTAAAAACTGCTTTATGAAATGAAATGGGTTCATTAAATGTTTTTTCACTTACATTTTGACAAACAAAATAAGTTAAAAGTTTTACAATGCAGTCCATTGCTCCTTTAAAGAAAGACGGAATAACTTCTTCTCATTCCGCATCATCATTGCTTAAATTAGCATCATACAAATTGTTTTCAATTAGTTTATTGATTGTAGATAATTCCTAAGTCATGATATTAAAAGATGTATAAAAATAAAAGATGTATGAATAAGACACGCATAAACAGTATTTTATTGTAATTGGAGTAGGTCAATTTCTAAGAAATCAATCTAACAAAATTAAAAACTAACAAAAAATACCTATTACTAATACTTTTTTTTCCTTTTTTTTAATGAATTTCGTGTGATTTTATTTATAAAAAAAAATATACATATAGCTTACCAATCTTTTAGCTTTATCAAGAAAATAAACTTTTTTATCTTCAAGATATTTCTGCCTACATTTTGCCTTTTCTTTGGCTTCATCAATTTCTTTGATACAATTTTCCTTAATCTGAGCAAGCTTCATTTGTTGATCAATGTTATCTTGCAGCTTTTCACTAATATATTTAGTTAATGTATTAAACATCTAGAAAATAATATAAAATTTGTTACAGTGGACAAATTTAAGAGGCTTAGTAATTTAAAATTTTGATAATAAGAAAGGAATTAAAATCCTGTACTGAAAATCCATTGATACAATATCAAAACTATCAAAATTCATTGGAATTATTCTTAATGCTAATATAAATGATGAAAAAAAAAAAAAAGAATAGCAAAGTCAATATCAAAACAACATGTCAACACTTATGTAGCAAAAAGACAAATGATAAAAGAGCATTAGAATGAAGCAAAGAGTGATTCTCCTATGCAGTGTTACCTCTGAAATTAAAAGAACATTTTAAAAAACTACACACGAAGATTTAACAACTTTATAGGAATTTTAGATACCAAAGATTATGTGTATAAAGTGAAAATATGCACAAAAGTGAAAGTATTTTTGTTTGTCTTTTCAGCATCATATGAAAACAAGTTTTCCTTTTCTTTCAATACACATTAATCACATTTTTCAATTGATACTAATTTTAGACTCCTCCTCCTTATTAAAAATAGGCTAAGAATGTATGACAAATTTCATGTTTGTATATTAATACATAAATGACGCAGAAGAATATCAAATAGACTACTTAGAATACAAAAAACATTAAATGAATGACTAGAAAACTCATTAGCATACTTAGAAAATCAAAACACATGGAAAATGATTTAAATAAAATAACCTTGAATACATTCTCTTTCAAAATAACATTTGTGCAACTCCAAAAATCAGGGATAAAACTAGCGATAAAATAAGAAAGTTGAAATTTTATGCAAAAAATGGATATTGAAACAAAATTTCAGAACTGAAATGGTAACAGCATGCTACAGAAAAAAAATATAAGTAAGTAAATAATAAGTAAATAAAATACCTTTAACTTATAAAATAGAATTGATTGTTTTCATGTAAAACATTTTTTAATTATATGATGTGAAGTAACAGAAATATTCATAAAAAAATACAAACTTTGAATTGACAAAGTAAAAATTTTGATAAAAGTACATTATTATATACAGAAAAATAAATCTACATAAAAGCTGAAAAATCGCATCCTTGAAAATCATTAACTCTGCTTCATTGTTGGTAAAAAACAATAAAAATAGCTTCAAAAAACATAAAAAATCTGCTCTGTTTGATTCTGTGGATTCATTACAGTTACAAAATGTATGAAGGTTTCTATATCAAACCAAATTAAGTCTTCTATAATTAACTAGTGTTGCATCTCTCTCTCTCCTTTTATTTAATGGCTAATGCTTTATTGATGTATAATTTAGCAACTACAGTTTAAATACGAATTCTATGCTTTAAATCTTTTCTTAAAGTAATTTTTGAACATGCAATGTTGAGGAGGAATAATATATAAATTCTTTATTTTGCTTACACATTTAAATTTGTTAAATAAAATCTACTTTATAATATATTCTTAACTCTGTTTCCACAATAGCATTTTTATTAATATTGCTACGTATCAAATGATTCTTTTCTATGAAATATAATATAAAGTCTACTTCAATTTTTAATGCATTTACTTAACATTAAATAAGAATTCAGATCAAAAGCACATCTATAACACAATTTCTAATTATTTTGTGATAATTTGCCAGATAAAACAGTTCATTTTAAATTGTATAATACAATGCCTAAAATCAAAATTTATTAGGGAAATTTAATATTATACAAATCAAAATATTTTAGTACTTAAATTATAAATAAATAAATGGCCGTACTTGGAAATATGATTGCATAATATTTTTGGCACGGGCCCGTGCCATCCTGAGTGCAAACTCTGCTGTCGGTGTGTGCTTGCTTGACTTGCCAACACTAAAGATTCTCTCTCTTCTTTTTCTTGAATAGGTGTCTCCACTTGTCTATATCCGGTACTTCATTTTTGTTGCAACTGCGCTCATTGCTCATAATTTTCATGGCTTCGCAATTCATAGCATATTGATGATTTTCGTAATTCGCTAATTTTTTAATATCATTAAAATCAATTTTAACATTATCGTTTTGAAAAAATTTTGTTACTGTGGTTGTGGTTCTATTGAATTTAATATCGGTTTTATGTACTTTAATGTGAGTTTTTATTTTTATTTTAGTCATGCCTATGTAATACCCTTTATTATTGTCATTGGTTTTATATGTTATTTGATAAATTCCTGCAGTTTCCATTTGGTCAATTTTATCTTTGTCATTTCTAACTCTTTGAAATATATTTGGATTCAACTTAATAGGGATATTAATATTTATTTTGGATGCCTCATTTTTTATTTTATTGGCTACACCTTTGTCGTATGGGATCGCGGTGGTGAACTTCGGTTTTATTTTTTGAGCATTTTCGATACAGTTTAATTTTTTAATGCGTTTTTTATATAAATGATAAATTAATTTCAGCTGATAACCTGCCTTTTTTGCTATTGTCGCGATTTTTTCAAGTTCTTTGTTAATTAGAATAGCGACAATAGCAAAAAAACAGGTTATCAACGGAAATTAATTTATCATTTATATAAAAAACACACTAAAAAAATTAAACTGTATCGAAAAAGCTCAAAAAATAAAACCGAAGTTCACCACCGCGATCCCATATGACAAAGGTGTAACCAATAAAATTAAAAATGAAGCAGCCAAAATAAATATTAATATCCCTATTAAGCCAAATCCAAATATATTTCAAAGAGTTAGAAATGACAAAGATCAAATTGACCAAATGGAAACTACAGGAATTTATCAAATAACATATAAAACCAATGACAATAATAAAGGGTATTACATAGGCGTGACTAAAATAAAAATAAAAACTCGCATTAAAGAACATAAAACCGATATTAAATTCAATAGAACAACGACCACATTAACAAAATTTTTTCTAAACGATAATGTTAAAATTGATTTTAATGATATCAAAAAATTAGCGAATTACGAAAATCATCACTATGCCATGAATAGTGAAGCCATGGAAATTATGAGGAATGAGCGCAGTTGCAACAAAAATGAAATACCGGACATAGACAAGTGGAGACACCTATTCAAGAAAGAGAAGAGAGAAAATCTTTAGTGTTGGCAAGTCAAGCAAGCCCACACCGACAGCAGATTTTGCACTCAGGATGGCACGGGCCCGTGCCGAAAACATTATGCAAGCATATTTCCAAGTACAGCCATTTATTTATTTATAATTTAATTAGCATAGGAAATATTTAACTTTTAATTTTAAGTATTTTAGTACTATTTACATTAAATTTTTTATACTTTTTATACACTTTCTTTAGCATTTATTTTTACAATTTTATGATATAACAAATATGAAATATATAAACAGCTTTATATATATATATGAATGAATAAAGAAAGATAAGATTTTAAATTATTATTTTATTATTTTAAATTAATAGCGAGTAATAACTTAAAGAAAATCCCATTAAAAATTCTTAACTTGAAATTAATTCTAAAGTTTCCCCTGTAAAGTAAGTTTTAGTACAATGCACGATCATAACGCGAAAATCAAAAAAGTAAAAAAAGTGAACAAATTTTAGGATAATAAAGTGCTGAACAAACGCAACTTGCAGTTTCTTGTGGTTAGATGATGCATATTAATTAATCCCAGCAATCTGGACCTCAGCTTAGCTGTCAATCATTAAGTTAATAGCCAATGATTAGACAAAGGAGGGGTGAGGTTTCGCGTCAAAAATGCCGATATTTAAGAGAAAACGTGCGGGGATTGAGGCCTCTCTTCGTGTGTGCTCTTGCCTGGTAAAATCACGTCAAAATAACGGACCCGGGAGGTAACACAATATCATTGCGGGCTGCCGTCGTTCTCGGTTCCGATGCCTTCAATTCCAACTGCTCAGACCTAAATCATGGACCATAACCTGTAAGATGTTCAAGATGGGCCAATAAATAACTGTCTATAATCCTTGGACTCATTAATGAGTGAAAGCCTCTCTTCATTAGAGATTTTATGTGACATGGAGTAACAGAATACGTCACACACACACATATATATATATCCCTGCTCGCTCCGCTCACCAATCTCCAGTTCGTTTCACTTTTTATCCACTGCGAGGCTTTTCACAGGATAGGGATATTAATAGTATTTATCACAAGACAAAAACAGAAAAATCTTATAGAAATTCCTATATATAATGCCAAATTGAAATACATGATATTTAATACCATATTTTTTGCTCTTTAAATAAAATATTATGCTCAAAATTATGCTTTTTTTTTTAGAATAGAAAGAAATTTTGCCTAATACCAATACTTTTTTCTAATGCCTATACTTTTAAGGTGATGAATTTTTGTCTTGCCATAATTAAAAAAATGAAATGTGTCCCAGAAATATTGGATTCTGTAATGTTAAAAAAAATATTAGTGCAAAATTACCTGATTTACAAATGAGTTTGATTTTGACTCCATTTGGAACAACTTGCAGGTTGGTCCACAACTCTATTTGGTGATTACGTCGAAGTGTGGTTTTTGGAAGTGGTTACCATGGATTCCAAACACAAACAAAGCGAAAACACATTTTCAAAATGCGTCTGTTTTGTAATATACATAAATAAATTAAGCCTATTTTTGATATTAATAAAAGAAATATTTAAAATTAACTTTCCTTACTTTGCATGAAAGAACATATAAAAAAAATTGATAAACAACTAAGAAATTTCCAGTAATAGAAATATTTTTCTTAACAACATTGACATTGATTTTATTATTTTTTACACCATGGATCACATTTTAATTTTCCCATGGAAAATGATGTCATGATCATGACAGAAACAAAATAGTCATAAGAGAAACTTTTTTCTACAGTGACAAATAGAGTACTTTTATAAACCCGACGTTTTTAGTTAATAACTTCGTTAATTAAAATGATAGAAATTTTTAAGCAGCTGAAATGCCTTCCTTGAAGTATACAGAATACACTGATATATCTCATGACACAGAGAACCCTGCCCTCCATGAGAAGTTGCTGTCGCAGACAAAAAAAAATTGACGCCAGCGACAGAAACTTTTTTAAATATATAGAGATATATAAGAATAAAGGTATATATGAACAAATACTAATGATTTAATACTGATATTTTCATAAATTTTCCCCATTTAAATTTCATTAGCATAAATAAATTTGACATTCTATCAATGAGAATAATTATGGCAGAATTAGAAATATATTAGTGAATTCTTGTGGAATATCAGAGAGAGAGAAAAAAAAAAAAAATCAATAAGATTGTTCAAATTGACAAAATGACAAAACATGTTTACAAAGTAAAACTAGTATGCTGTGGCCACCACAAGACTTTCTTCTATATTTTCCTATACAAATTCACGCAGTAACAATATTTAAAAAAAAAAAAAAAAAAAAAAAAAAACGTTTTTTTTTTTCAAAGTTTTTTTTTTTCGTAAAAAAAAAAAAAAAAAATCGATAACTTTGTTTTAAATTATCACATGTTTATAGTTCAACCATTCGTTTTAAAGATATTGACGAGACCTTTCGAAAGATACCCATCTTGAAAATTTACCCCCCCCCCTGGGGGGTACTTTCCCCTGGGGGGGGGGAAGCGATGACCGAGATTTTTTTCCTAATTAACTACTACTATTATCAATAATTCATATTAATTTCACAATCACAGGTTAAGAATAACTCCCATTATGTACATTTATACGAAATTTTGTCCTATACTGCCATGTTAAAAATTTAGAAAAAATACGATCACAGCACCACCTGCTGAGTGATTGATCCCCAAATCTAATCAGCCCCAGTTTATGTCAGGGGCCAACTAAATACCAAGTCTGGTTAAATTTCGTTAAAAAAAAAAAAAAAAATACGACTTTTTTTCTAAGTTACTTTTTGTTAAAAGTAAAAAAAATCGATAACTTTGTTTTAAATTATCACAGATTTATAGTTCAACCATTCGTTTTAAAGGTATTGACGAGACCTTTCGAAAGATACCCATTTTGAAAATTTATTCCCCTCGAGGGGGGACTTCCCCCCCAGGGGGGTTCACGAGGCTCCTACGCATACAAAATTTTTTCCCCAGTTGACTACCTCTATTATAAATAATTCTTGTAAATTTCATAATGATTACTAAAAAATAATTCTCTTTATGCACATTTATACAAAATTTTGTCCTATATCACCATGTTAAAAATTTAGAAAAAGCGGGATGGCAACGCAACCTGTAAGACAATTTTTACCAAAAGTTGATAGGCACTAATTTATGTCAAGGTGCAACTACATACTAATTTGTATGAAATTCTGTGCAGTAGTTCCTGAGATACAGTTGCCACAAAATTTTGTCACACACACACACACACACACAGACAGACAGACAGACAGACACACATTTTCTAAAAAGGGTCAAATCGTGTTCTACAGCTCTCAAAACGTGTAAATCCATCAAAAACCCGAAGTCGAAAATTTTTACGAATCCAATACTTTCTCTATATTACATATAGAAGAAAGTAATAATGAACCAGTGTTTAATTTATCTCAACAATGGGTATCTATCAGCATCTAACTTTAAATGTATTGTGAACTGCATTAAAAAATAGGTTTTAACATCATATTGATCAAAGTTATCAATAATTATTTTAATAAACTGAAAAATATTGTCTATTTGTATAATTTCTTAATCAAAGGAAAAATAAAATGTGATAAGAGAAAAGTTAAGTGTAATAATTACATCATTTATTAATTCATCTCTAGCAATAGCTTCTAAAGTCCATTCTTCTTTTCTTTTTTCCCATACTTTAGAAGCTTCTTCACTAAAAAAATAAATAAATAAAATAAATAAATAAAAATAAAAGGCATTAAAAAAAGTGAAATAAAAAATGCCATTCATTAAACTTTTAATAACATTAAATTACACTATTAATTACTTTTACCGAGTTTTACCGAAAAATTCCGACACTAATAAAATTCTAAACGATCTCAATAACCTCAATAAAAACATAAAATTCACGATGGAAAACGAAACTAACAACACATTGAACTATCTAGATATTAAAATAACGAAAAATCCAGACAATACAATCGACACTACTGTTTACAGGAAACCAACAGCCAACACCGAAATCATCAATAAACACTGCCATACCCCCCTTCCCTATAAATATGCCACTATAAGATCTTATATAAATCGCGCGATCCTTATCTGCTCCAATAAAACCCTCCTCAACGAAGAACTTAAATATATTAAAGATATCGCCTATAAAGCTAACTACCCAAAAAACCTTATCAATAAACTTTATAAAAAACACATTAAAACCCTTAATAAAATTAGTAACGCCCAAAAAGAAAAACCAAAATTCACTACCCCTATCCCTTTCAACAATGGCGAAAGTATAAAAATAAAAAATGAAGCTAAAAAACACAATATAAACATTCCAATTAAACCTAACCGAAATATCTTTCAACATATTAGAAACAATAAAGATAAAATTGACAATAGATCCACTTCCGGTATTTATAAAATAGATTTCAACTACACTAATAACTCCAGCGCTTGCTATATCGGTGTCACTAAACGGAAAATATTAGACCGCGAAAAAGAACATAAATCCGACTTAAATCATAACCGTCAATCCACCGCGCTTGCATCCGCTCACCTCAATAACCCAATTAATATTAACAGCATACATACTAATAAAATCGCCCACTACAATAATCACAGTTACGCCCTCAAAAGAGAAGCTCTAGAGATCCTTACTAACCCCATGGCAGTCAACGACTGCGAACATGCAAGAATCCCAAAAGAATGGAGCCAATTAATCAAGCAATCCACCAAGACAAAGAGAAATGAAGAAACGACGCCGATGTTTCCCGAAGACAACAGTAGAAAGAGGTGTCACATTTCACCTGAAGACGAGTGCGATGGCACTTGAAATGCGTATTGTGAAAGTAACTAGGACTTATGTAAGGTAAATAAGTAATGTTTTTTAATGTTAAATTAAATTACACTTATGAAAAAAAAACGCGGGGGTTATTTTCACAATAAAACAAATACTATGTTTTGATGGGGAAAAAAAATATATATGCAATGAAGATATTTTTAATTTTCACTAGTTGCTATGAACAGTCCCTTATCAAGTTGAATTAACATCAATAAATTTTATTATCTATATTAGTTGTGCACAACATTTTTAGGGTAAGGGCCACTCATACAGCTGATTGAGGTATAGAGAACCACCCAGTCTCAATATAGCTGATTTGAGTAGGAAAGCCTAACCAAGGTTAATATCTGTTAAAAGGAGACTTGGCACTGGATTATTAAAACCAAGTAAAAACTTCAATGTCTAGAATGACAAAGAGAAAAATTGGGAAGCAGACAGCTGTTTCGGTAGCATTTAGCATACCGTCTGCAGTGCATAAAGAAATGAGAGAGAAGTGCTCTTATATAAAGGAAAAAGATCAAATTCTGATCAACCAATAGAATTACATGGAATGTGGGGGATTAGCCAATAGGAATTTACGAAACACTAGTTGTGAAAAATGTAGAAGAAATTAAGAAAATGTGGACCGAATGTAAAATTTCCAACAATCAGACAAATAGGGTACAGCGAAATCACAATTAACAAGATTTTTATAGATATAAAAAGTTTCAAAGAAATCGAGTTTAGGTTAGCAAATTATTTAAGCTGAATCCAATTTAAAATTATAGTTTTTCTCCCAGCAATGCTTAGAAATAGCTGATTTATTGGTTTCTTGCTTACGGATGTAATTAATATGTTCTTTTAGACAGAATTTAAGACTGTGTTTAGTTTGGCCAATGCATGATAAACCACACTGGCAGAAAATACTATAGGTGCCCTAGGAATTATACATGTCTATAGGATCTTTTAACTGAGAAAAGGTGAGTTTGTTGGGGAAGGGGGGGGGACATAACTTTAAACTGGGTTCAGCTAAAATAATTTGTAGGGCTAAATCTGCTCATGAACTCTATTTCTTTGAAGCTTTTTATATCTATACAAATCTTAAAAATTTTGTTAATTGTGATTTCGCTGTACCCCATTTGTTTGATTGTTGGAAATTTTACAATCAGTCCACATTTTCTTAATTTCTTCTACATTTTTTGCCACTAGCGTTTCTTAAATTCCTATTGTCCAATCCCCCACATTCCATGCAATGCTACTGGTTGATCAGAATTCAATCCCTTTCCTATATATAAGAGCACTTTTCTGTCATTTCTTTATGCACTGAATGCTACCAAAACAGCTATCTGCTTCCCAATTTTTTCTCTTTGGTGTTCTAGACTTTAAAGGTTAATATCTGTTTACATTTGTTTACTGCTCTGATTTATACTGGAAAAGAAGGAAAATTGCCATTCAGTCTGTGGCCAGAGGACAAATTTTTGTTATTACTGTAAATAGTAAATTTAACCCTTGCAGACTAAGATCAATGTGTTACTGAAGAAAATCTTGTTAGATGTACTACTTGGCACATTTTATAAAACTTTCCCAAAATGGCATCGTTCCATTTCTTGTCTGTTAGTTCCCACTATCTATAGAAAAGAATGGTTTATTTTTTGGGGCAAATAAAATAAAATGCTAAAAATATTCAAAAACAATCAATATAAAAGCACAAAACAAAACAGAGTTTTAAAAGGTCATCCCTAATGGTACATGTTGTCTTGATAGAACTATGAGCACTTATTTAGTAAATAAAGAACAATCAAGAATAAATATCCAAAATAGGATTATGCAATATATATTTAATATATATATGCAATATATATTTAAAATGAAATGTATGCATTATTTATCCAAAATAAAGTGGTAAAATATCTAAATTCTTTATCTTCATAATTTAATTTCTGTGAAACAACTTCAAGTGATTTTATTAGAATATTAATTAATCCACTCTAAATAATGAAGCCCTTTTCTTATAATGTATCCTTTAGTATGAAAAAATAAAGAAAAAGAAAGGAGCTAATACAAAAATGCTCTTTCCTGTTACTTTTAAGATTACATAGCAAACTATATTGAATATTAAAAAAAGAATATTGACTAAAAAAAGAAAATTGTACTAAACAGGGATCTTTGGTTAAAGCTTCTAGGTTAAGCTCTAATCATGTGTTTTATTACTTTCTCCCAGTATTTATAAGTTATTACAAAGATATTGTTTAATTTGTAAAATATTTTAATGCATAAATTTTTCCAGTGATCAGGTAAGTAAATATCATACTTGATTTGCTTCTCATAGTGTTACTTTTCATAATTTTATTTCATAATTTTATTTCAAGATACATTTATATACAAACTGAATTTAATGCCTCGAATGTGTATTTTTCTTGTCACTATACATTCTAAAATGCAAGGATTTAAGCTGGACTAGTACTTCATAATGTTATGGACTCCTTTCATGAAAGTCTGTAGTCGGACATACCCTTGACCCTACCTAAATTATGTTACTAAAATAAACCAATTTGTATAAATAAGTACTCAGGAACAAAAGGATTTAAGAAAGTCTGTTTAAAAAATTTCTTATGACCAATATTTATTTAAAAATATACATTTAAATGATATATACACATACCCATGTGCTAAATCTCCTTACTTTGGGCATCATGAAGAAATTCAATAAAATTCTGTTGAAAATTTACTATCTTGAATGAATAAGCACTCTAAAATAAACACTGAATTTGCCAATGGCATGAAACCTAACTAACTGAATACCAACTTCCAATTGGAGTCAAACTGACCCCCTCTTAGTACTGAAAGGGATCATATAAGCTTGAGGATATATGTAAACAGATATTTATTTTGATAATGGTCCTTCATACACAAATCAACTGCATAGAGGTTGATTGGCTCCGTCTCTGAAAAACTGTGCATATCTAATCTACATATGCTAATAAACTATTTCAAACAAAATTAAAAATGCAGCGAATAAATACAAAGTCAATATCCCCATAAAACCTAATAAAAATATATTTCAGCTTAATAGAAATTAAAAAGACCCCATTCCCCCCCTTGAGACCGCAGGAATCTACAAAATACCTTACTCTAACCAAAACAACCAATCAGGTTCGTACATTGGAGTAACTAAGAGAAAAATCAAAACAAGAATAAAAGAACACATAAAGGATATTAAAACAGGTAATCGGGATACAGCGTTAGCCAAAACTTTTTACAAAGAAGATATCAATATAAAATTTGAACAAACCGCTAAAATAGCCAATTATGAGGAATATAATTACGCAATGTACCGGGAATCAATAGAAATAGCAACCAATAGGAACACGTGTAATGACAGCAGCGCAGTAGCTCCGGACAGAATGTGGCGCCACGTTTTGAAAAGGCAAAGACCAGCACAATAGTCCAAGTCACACACAGAGGAGGCCGTCTGACGAGAATCGGGATCCCGATGGAAAAGTTTACGGCAAACAATGAAGTTAGTAAAGGTTTTTTCATGTATTTAATTTAGTATAGTATTTTCTTTTATTATTCTTTCCATTTTAAATACTTATATAAAGTAAAGGAATTACTGTAATTGTAAAAAAATCTAAATATACTATATAATAACAGGAGACTTGGCGTGGGAATATTAAAACCCGAATAAACTACTACGTCAGAAACGCCAAACAAAAATATTTGAGATGCATACAGTTGTTTTGGTAGCCTTAAGCGTACCGTCTTCAGTGCAAAAAGAATTCTGAATCTGGAGAAGTGTTCGTATATATAGGTGAGGGACCAAATTTAGTTCAACCAATAGGATTACAGGAAAGGTGAGGAGAGTGGCCAATAGGAATTTAGGAATGTTAGCTGTGTAAACAGTAGAAAAATTAAGAAAATGTGGACTGAATGTAAAATTTCCAACAATCAGACAAATAGGGAACAGCGAAATCACAATTTACAAGGTTTTTAAAGTTTTTATAAATATGAAAAGCTTCAAAGAACAGAGTCCTATTCATTCAAACGACTTCCCTGTTGTCAATAAAAATGCAATCGTTAATCTTTCCAATGCTGAAATTTCCAATAATTAATATTCTTTCTCAAACTCAATTCAAATTTTGCCATTTCTAAACCTCCTTCTTTTCCTCAGTTAATTGCACCAGTTGAAAAAGCTTTCAAAAATTCTCGACTGACAGACCAACAGAAAAAAAATCTTCATCATTTAATCCTTAATAATGCCAATTTCACCTCTAAAAATTTTAAATCAAATCTCAGCCCTGCAGAAAAAAATGCCTTGAAGGAATTAAAATCTAATGAAAATATCATCATTACTAAAGCTGATAAAGGTGGTCAGATTGTTATTTTGGATAAAAAACAATACATCGAAAGTGTTACCGAACTAATTAATGATGGGCCATATATTCCTCTGCCCCATGACCCCTCCCCTCAAGAATTAAATAAAATTAAATCTGCTATAAAATCTTACCCCTTGTTATTGGACTCGACTAAATCTCATCTTATCCCTTCTATTGCTAATTGTGCCAGATTTTATGCTTTACCGAAAGTTCACAAACCCAATATTCTATTTCATCCCATAGTCTCTAATATCGGTACTGCTTCCTATAATTTAGCTAAATTTCGTACCACAATTTTTGCTCCCCTTCTTGCTGCTAATAGTTATAATGTTAAGAATTCCATAAAATTTGCAAAAAATATTCAAAACTGCCCTCACACTAATCTCACTAAGGTTTCTTTTGATGTAAAATCTCTTTTCACTAATGTTCCAATAAGTGGCACCCTCTGCTGTCTCGAAAAAATATATTAAAAGAGTTTCATTTCACATCTTTTGAAATACAAGAATTAATTTCTGTTACCCACATTTGTTTATCACAAACCACTTTTTCTTTCCAAAATAAATTCGATCGTCAGTCTGAAGGTTTAGCTATGGATTCCCCTCTTTCCCCAATTCTCGCAGATGTTTACATGCACTATTTCGAAAGCAAGCTTTTTGAGAAAATATCTTTTCCTTTTTGGACCCGTTACATTGATGATACCTTCACGCTTATCGACATATCTCGTCACAATATTGACCATGTTTTAGAAACTTTAAATTCAATTGACAGTAATATCCAGTTTACATATGAAATAGAAAATAATGGCTCCCTTCCATTTCTTGATACCCTCGTCTCTCGCACTGTAAATGGATTTTCAACCACCATCTATCATAAAAATTTTGCAGTTTCCCTTCCTCCCCATGTGCGTTCATGTCACCCACCTAACCAAAAATTGGCTGTTTTCTATAATTTTGTAAACCAAGCCCTTAATATTTATCCAAATCCTATTTTATTAAAATCTGAAATTAAATACCTGAAAGCCATTGCAATTGACAGAGGTTATGACCCTTCCATTATAGACAAAGCTATCCAAAAATTACAACTCCCTCATATTTCCTCTACTAAATCAGTCTCTTCTAATATCAGTATTGTCTTACCCTACCCTATTTTCCTAAATCCAGTCAAGCCATAGCTAAAACTCTCAAACAATATGATTTTAAAACAATATTTTCGCCTTCCAATAAACTCACCTTTTCTCAGTTAAAAGATCCCATTGATATGCATAATTCTTGGGGCATTTATAGTATTTCATGTCAGTGTGGTTTATCATACATTGGCCAAACTAAACGCAGTCTTAAATTTCGTCTAAAAGAACATATGAATTGCTTCCGCAAACAAGAAACAAATAAGTCGGGTATTTCTAATGAACTAGCGGACTCTCTTGCAAAATCAGCAACAAAATCTAGTGACATAGCCTATTCACTCCCAGCTCCCCCTTCCTTCATAAAATATCACCTAAATCAAAAACTAATTAATGACTGGCAGAGTCTCTGGAGTGTGTCTCCAAAAGGGAGATACACTCACGAGCTAATACCAAATGTCTCACTCAATATTTGGGACCTCTCTCCGGAAATCTCTGCCTTTCTGTCAGGTCATGGCCCCTTCCCCAAATACCTCCACAGATTTCATTGCCGACGATCACCCTTATGTTCATGCGGTGAGGAGGGGACTGCACAACATTACTACTTTCACTGTCAACTTACAATACCTTACCATTTAAGGAACCCTTATCCTAGACCAGCAACCTGGCTGAACAATATAATAACTAGAAAGCCCCTAAGGTTCAAATTAAAGCGCATCTATGCCTTCCTTCAAGATTTATCAAATTCAACAAACTAAATTCCTTCTCTATCTTTCCTTAATTTTTCCTCCTCTCCTACATAGCGAATACTGGTCATGTCTGATGCTACAGAATTCCACTGAAGTGCTCTCGGAAAGCAATCATCCTGCGCATGATGTTGCTAACCAACATTGTTCTTAGGGTGTTTGGGCTTGATATAAAGACTGCGAGAACATTGTATAAAGACTGTGAAATTTGTACATTACCTGAATGAACTTTGTAATTAGGCTTCCACTTGGCACCGGTCCTCTTCACTTTCATGCAACTTTGTCGCCTTTTGTCGCGGAAGAGCTCTGCTCTGGCGACCTTTGTAATTTTTTTTTTTTTTTTTTTTTTTTTTGTTATTTGCTATGCAATAAACAACGGGGGAGGCTTAACCTTTGGAGACGGGCTCTTCTGAATCTCCACAGTGGCTTTGGAGCCCCTCTCTAAAGGTTAAAAACGCTCAAAACCACTGCATAGTGGTGAGCGGCTTCTTTCCGTCTTAGAATCTTAGAAACATTGTTGGGAGGAAAATCATAATTTTAAATTTAATTCAGCTAAAATAATTTGCAGACCTAAATCCATTCATGAACTGGATTTCTTTGAAGCTTTTCATATTTATAAAAATTTTAAAAACCTTGTAAATTGCTATTTCGCTGTTCTCTATTTGTCTGATTGTTGGAAATTTTACATTCAGTCCACATTTTCTCAATTTTTCTACTGTTTACACAGCTAACATTCCTAAATTCCTATTGGTCACTCTCCCTACCTTTCCTGTAATCCTATTGGTTGAACTAAATTCGGTCCCTCACCTATATATACGAGCACTTCTCCAGATTTAGAATTCTTTTTGTACTGAAGACGGTACGCTTATGACAACCAAAACAGCTGTATGCATCTCAAATATTTTTCTTTGGCGTTTCTGACGTAGTAGTTTATCCGGGTTTTAATATATTATATCTTGCATAACTCAAAAGCGGTTAGATTATAGACTGTTAAAATTCTGTATTTGAAATTCTTATAACATCTAGTTGTGAATCTCTATTTTTGGCCACCAGATAGACCTCCTGTTTTATATTTATTCATGATAGTATGCTTAGTTTCTTTAGGTATTTCTACATACCTACATATTTATGTGTGCTTATAAAGATTTCACCTGACTCAAAAATAGTTAGCAATGGAACACTGAAATTTTGTATTTTGGGCCAGTACAATATCTGATTTAGAACATCCCTTTTTGATCATTACATGATCCAACTTTTAATAGATATCCAAAGAAACTCAAAAACGGTTGTTTGAAAATTAGTATTTAGAACTTATATAAAACCTAGTTGTACACTTCCTTTTTTGGCCACTAAATCGTAACGATCGGACAAATATTTCTAATCTATTTTCCACTTTTTCTGCTTTTAACTCTGTTAAAATATCTTTTTTTCTATCAATAGTGGTGAATTCTCAGTCATTGAGATTGCTTTTTGATTAGACATAGGTCGACATTTTAATTAATATCTCCACAACTAATTAAAATTTTTAAATTCTGTTTTCAGGAGCCTCTCGGGAAGGCTCCTGAGCATCTGTATGTCAGTTCTTGTACTTTTGCGTTCAATAAGGGCTGAACGTATAGATGCACTGACAGAGACATCTTCTTTTATTATTATAGAAGAGTTACAAGCAGATTGAATTTAAAAAAAAACTTAACTAAACTAATTAAAAACCTTACATTCTTCTTAAATTGAGCCTTAGTACTTGCGGGAAGGGGCCCCTCCCATCGTCAGAGGCAGCACGCTGGTGGCTTGCTCAGTTGTGTTGACACATTTGACTTGTTTTCTTGCAGTCTCGATGGTCCTACACCAGTTACGGTTAATTTCCTGTGCTGGGTCGTTGCCATTACAGGTAAGTGGATTTAATAAAATTTCAATTGTTTCGCGATTTGCGGCGTATATTGCGTTATTGTAATCTGCTAGTTCACGAGTTTCGTTAAAGTTTATGTTGATGGGTTCGGTCACGTTTGTCTTGGTGAGCGCGGTGGTCATTTTTCCAAATTTAATGCCTGTAGAATGTTCTTTAATACGGTTTTTTATTTTACGTTTGGTCATGCCTATGTAGTAACCGGTTTCATTGTTTGTTTTGGAGTAAGGAATACTATAAATTCCGGAGGTTTCTAAGGGATCTATTTTGTCTTTTTCATTTCTAATTGTTTGGTAAATATTTTTATTTGGTTTGATTGGGATTTTTATATTAATTTTGTTGGCTGCATTTTTGATTTTTTGGGAAATTCCACGGTCGTACGCAATGGCGGGAGTGAATTTTTGTTTTGGATTTTGGAAGTTGTTTATAGTATTGAGTTTTTTTATTCTTTTCCGGTATAATTTGTTAATTAAGTCTTTTTTGTAACCTGCTTTAGTAGTAAATTTTCTAATGATATTGAGTTCTTTGTTTAATAAATTTTTATTAGAGCAAACGGTGGTGGTGCGATTCATATAGGATTGGATAGTATTTATTTTATATTGATAGGGGGTTTTACTATTGCAATGAATTATTTCAGTACTACTATTTGGTTTATGGTAAACGGTTATTTCTAGGGTAAGATTATTGGTTTTAATTATACTGACATCAAGGTAATTAAGAATATTGTTATTTTCAATTTCATGGGTAAATTGGATATTATTATCGAGTTTATTTAATCTTTCAAGAATTGTCGGGATATTATATTGAGGGTTGATAATTGCAAATACGTCATCGACGTATCTGAACCAGCAGAATATTTCTTTGTTAAACGTTTCTAGTATAGATTCTTCTAAAGCAAGCAAGTTATATTATAATTATATATAGTTATATATAGTTATTTGCTAACTGACAAAATCAGAAAATTAGTTATTATGAACAAATCTGACTATATTAATAAAATGGAAAAAACTATTCAGGAAATAGGTTCGGAAAAACTAAAAAATGATCCTAACAATAAACTAAACGATAAAATTAATAAACTTATAAAAGAAGGTAAATGGCCGGATAATAAACCCCCCTCTTACAATAACCACGCATCTAATACTCCCAGAATCTACGGTAGATACAAAGACCACAAAAATCCTCCTACTATGCGACCCATTGTAAGTAAATGTGAAGGCCCAGGCTATTTCCTAGAAAAATATATGGATAAAATTTATAATTCCATTCTCCCCCTTCAGAAAACAGTTTACATTCAACCGAAGACTTTATCAAAAAACTCTGCAATATCAAAATCAACCAGTATCAAATTCTTGTAAGCTTCGATGTAGTTAACTTATATCCATCAATTAACTTAGATGAAATCTCTGAAATAATTAATTTAAAAATCAAAAATAAATATAAAGACCCAGAAATTGTCAATACTTTAATCGCTGCTAGTAACTTAGTTCTAAGAGAAAATTATTATCGTTTCAATGACATATTTTATAAACAACAAAAAGGCGTTCCTATGGGATCCCCTATATCGGGTACTGTAGTGGAATTAAAATTGCGAATTTTAGAAGAATCTATACTAGAAACGTTTAACAAAGAAATATTCTGCTGGTTCAGATACGTCGATGACGTATTTGCAATTATCAACCCTCAATATGATATCCCAACAATTCTTGAAAGATTAAATAAACTCGATAATAATATCCAATTTACCCATGAAATTGAAAATAACAATATTCTTAATTACCTTGATGTCAGTATAATTAAAACCAATAATCTTACCCTAGAAACAACCGTTTACCATAAACCAAATAGTAGTACTGAAATAATTCATTGCAATAGTAAAACCCCCAATCAATATAAAATAAATACTATCCAATCCTATATCAATCGCGCCATCACCGTTTGCTCTAATAAAAATTTATTAAACAAAGAACGCAATATCATTAGAAAATTTACTACTAAAGCAGGTTACAAAAAAGACTTAATTAACAAACTATACCGGAAAAGAATAAAAAAACTCAATACTATAAACAACTTCCAAAATCCAAAACAAAAATTCACTCCCGCCATTACGTATGACCATGGAATTTCCTAAAAAATCAAAAATGCAGCCAACAAAATTGATATAAAAATCCCAATCAAACCAAATAAAAATATTTACCAAACAATTAGAAATGAAAAAGACAAAATAGATCCCTTAGAAACCTCCGGAATTTATAGTATTCCTTACTCCAAAACAAACAATGAAACTGGTTACTACATAGGCATGACCAAACGTAATGTTATAAGTCATATCATAAATATTTAATTATATCTATATTTTTATAAAGTGAAATTAAAGTTAATTTGTTAAGGTATTTATATATACTATAAAGTAAATTATTTAAATTAAATTTAGTTTGATATGACTTACGTTTTTTTTTAATCGCTCTCGTGGCCGCATTTTTGTTTATCTTCTTGCTCTAGTTTATTCCACAGATGTGAATAGCTGAAGTTATAAACATGTGAGTAATAGCGGTGAATCACAGTTATTGCTCTTGTTTCTGTTCACTCTCATCAAAACGATGTCCATGGTTGTAAGATAAATAAGCCAGTGATGAAGACTAGTTTAGTGATTGCCAAGTGGCAATGGCAAGATGCAAATTGGTTTTGTTTGTATTGTATAAAAGACGTTTGCATCTGTTTTCTCTCTCTTATTTTTTCAACGTTATAAGATGTAGTTTTGACTTTCAGTTACCAGCAGGGTATGCTGGTTTATTTAATATTTTTCTGTTTCATCTGTAAATACTCATACTTAAATAAATTATGTTTGTTAATATATAAAAGTTTTCTTTATTGAGTCTTCCACATCAAACGTATAGCTGCCATGTAATTTTTCCTCTTAAATTTTTTATTAAAGTATCTCTGCTGTTTTAGTATATTTAAACTTTAATTCAACAAGGTTATGGGCCCAGTTAATGCCCCTCTAACCATAAGATATATAGTTTGAGGAATTTATGGTTTAATGATGTGGAAGTGAAGAGTAATGTTTACATCCGGACTTCAGTTTTCCAAGTTTTTATGAGCCGTTCCAGTTGTCAAATGAACTCATTAAAGTGTTGAATATGCTCGACTGTTAAGTTATCCACGAAGAAAGGCCCAGATGAACATTTTTTTCTCTTGTCAAAAGTTTGAATTGATAAATTGAAATGGAGGAAAGGGAGTTCAAGGGGACTTTACTGACGTCTACTAATTGGGATAGTTGGAAGACCGAAGTTAAAGTAGCTTTGATGCACTATGGTGCATGGGTCTTTGTGGAGAATGAGAAATACTTGGAACAACAGGCTAGTGACAAGGAAGGCCTGACTTGGAGAGAAAAGTATGAGCTGAATTTAAGGAAAGATAGAGCTTTTACAATTATATATCAGTCTTTAAGCCCTGAATTAAAGCCAATAATCAGCAATTTAACAGATGGTTACAAGGCCTGGAAGGTTCTGCATGAAAATTTTGAAAGGAAAACAAGAGCAAGGGTAGTACAGCTGTTGGATGAATTTTTTGAAACAAAGTTCTCTAGTGGTGAACCTGTCAATCTTTTTCTGTGCCGAGTAAAGAAAGCTGCTGAAAGGTTAAAGGACGTTGGACACCAGCTACAACCATTGTATATTGGATACCAGATGATTCGTACCTTACCAGAGGAGTTTCAAGCAACGGTACAAGCTATTTATAGATGGAATGATACAGACTTTGTTCCACACAAGATTGAAGCGGAACTTCTTTTGCAGGAGAACAGACTAAATTTTGTTAAAAAAGACTTGATGAGGAACTCTGAATTAGCTTTTTCAACTCTTTGTAAGACAGGTAAAACTTTAGATACTAGTAATGTTAAAAATATGAGTTCTAAAAATGTTAAAGAGAGTAATTATAAAAGTAAAAATTTTAATTCTAATAAATGTAAAAAATTTAATGGTTTTTCTGCTAATGAAAATTTTAACAAAAGTAAAATTGGACCCTGTTTTAAATGTAAACAGTATGGTCATTTAAAGTCTCAATGTGTTAATAGAAGTGCTCATTCCCGAAATTTTAATGAAACTAGTAATATAGAAGTTAATGAGAAATTTAGTTTTGCTTTTTCTGAATGTAGTTTAACAGAAATTTTCCCTCAGTTTTTTGAGGCAAATTCATCAGTTGCAAATTCTGATAAAATAACCTGGGTATTTCATACTGCAGCGACGGCACATTTTTGCAACAATAGAGATTTATATCTAGATTTTGAGCCTGTAACTGATGTTCAAATGTCTCTTGCTGTAGGTGAAAAAGAGAGTAATGTTCTAGGAAGGGGTACTATTCAGTTTAATGTTAAATGTAATAATAACTATAATCAGATAACTTTAAAAAATGTTTTATACAATCCAAAATTAAGAAGAAATTTAATATCAGGTGTTAAGTTAGAAAAATTAGGCTTAAATTTTACAGGCAAAAATGGAAAAATTAGAGTTTTTGACAAAGATGGGAATGAGTTATTCTATGCATTGAGGAAAGGTGATTTGTATTTTTTTAAACCAACAAAATATGTAACAAATGGTGGTGCAACTTCGGCTAGTCTTACTGTTCAGGAAAAATCTAAACCTATTGATTTTTGGCATAATAGATTTTGTCATATTAATGATGACTATTTAATTAATACTAGTAAATGTCAAGCTGTTAAAGGATTGCCTATTTTGAGTAAGATGGCTGAAGATTGCATACCATGTAAACTTGCTAAAAGTAAAAGAGTATCTTTTAAAGCTATTCGTCAAGTAAGATCTAAAAATGTTCTTGAATTGTTACATATGGATGTTTGTGGACCATTACCAGTTTTAACTCAGGGAGGTAATAGATATTTTTTAACTGTAATTGATGATTATTCACGTAGAGTTGCAGTTTATCCCATTAGAAATAAATCTGATGTTTTTGAAACTTTTTTGAGATTTTCTAGAAGGGCAGAGAGACTTTTAAACAAAATAATTGCTATTAGAACTGATGGGGGTTTGGAATTTTGTAACAAGGATTTTGAAAATTTTTTGGAAAAGCAGGGTATTAAACATGAAAAAACAAATGTTTATTCTCCAGAAATGAACGGTGTGGCAGAAAGGTTCAATCTAACTGCTTTAGATGGTGTTAAGACTTTGCTTGAATCTAGTGGTTTACCTCAAAAATTTTGGGGGGAGGCTTTGATGTGTTTCACTTATGTTTGGAATAGAGTTTGCCACAAGAAGGATAAAACTCCTTTTGAGTTGTTCACTGGCAGAAAGCCTTCTGTTTCTCATCTAAAACCATTTGGTTGCCATATTGATTATTTCAGGTTTTTTAATCATTTTAACATATTATTAATTATTTTAAGCATGCATAAATGTGGACCTCAACCTTTCGTTAAAAAATACGAGCAAATTCAGCAGCAGTCATTATGAGTAGAGCAGTAAGAGGAATTATGAGTCTTCGATCTCTGTAAAACAACTCTGATTTTGCATCAGATCTCTCTCCTATCTAATCAACAGTTCAACGTTTGATCACATTTCCTTCAGCAATTTTAGATCTTCGAATTTCATTAGAAATTCGGCAGATTGAAATTATCCTTCCACTTAAAAAACACATTTATCATACTTCACTACATGAACATTCTTTTTTTCGAGGAATTATCAGTAATGTCCATCCAAGAAAAATTGAAGGCTTATATATGAATTAATCTAGCCCAGTAGTTAACAAATTCGCATGCCAACTGTAATTTATCAGCTAGTAATTTAAATAAAACGAAAAAATCTGGATTGTCCCTATAATTATGAACATCTAAAAACGTGGAGAAAAACACATTTTGCATTATTTTTTATTAATTTTGTTTCATATTAAAAAAAATATAGCAATTTTGGTTTTTAGAATAATAGATATATTAAGTGCACTTAGTTAATCTTGTTGACAATTACTTTTACATTCGTTATTTTAAAATATAAAGTGTCCTTATAAATATGTGAAGGACTGTATATCATCTTCAACCTCAGCAAGCATACATTTTAAAACATAGTGTTAACACATAAAAAATACATTTAAAAAATAATGTACTCTCTTCTTGAAAATAACTCAACAATCTAAAACTCTTGAAACTAATTTAAAAATGACAAAATAATTCAAAATTTAAGCCACAAATGTAAGCTGAAAATCTATAATAATAAAATATTCAATAAATGAAACAAGCAAACAAGCAAAAAAAGTACATTATTTTTCAATTTATTTGTTACTATAACAAATCCCACTTGCCTAATTTTACAACTCTGTAACAGATGGTTTTATATAAAAAATTAAAAATACACATAGACAGACTTAAAGAGAAACATGCTAAATTATTATTAAAAATAAATCCATAATTAAAAAAAAAGTACAGAAATCATGAACTTAAATGTTGTATATGTATTACATATACAATCATATGTAGAATAAAATTCACTTACTTATATAATAGCTGAATTTCTAATTCCCGTTCTTTTTCCATGGCATTTTGTCTTTCTATTTTGTTTTTAACATCATATGCACACTCTAAATTTAATAATGCAAGAGCAGTATCTTCAGCTGCTGAGTTATTCATATTACATATGCTTGACAGCATCTTTAAATCTAAATCCTAAAATGATAATAATAATAACAAATAATAATTATTTCAGATAAATTAACATTATTATTTTATTTATGATAACATATTACCTAACAAAAGTACTGAGAAAAACCTAGAAAACTTGTAAAATATTCAGTATTAAACAGACTGTTCAACCTAACCTAATATTCAATGAACTGTATATTTAATGCTAATTTAAAAAATCTGGTGTGAAACAACTACACGACTTCCATTACCCACTATTACATGTATTCTATGCATTTTTTGGCAATAATGTGATCAGAAGGCATAAAATTGTCCTAACAAAGTAGAAACCTAAAAATTTTCTGGTAATAGAAACTTGATACACATGTAAAGACATATAAAGCAAAACTTACATAGTGAGTTAAAAATAAGAAAAGAAAAGAAATGGTAGAATTATTTTTGAAACACCAATTTTCGAGATCTAAAACTGACTTACCTAAGAACAATGATGGTTAATTTTCCTCTAATAACCACGTAATACATGAGAAAGGATATCAAAAATGGATTTACGTAACAATTTTTAAGAAAATCATTAGAGCCGTTTTTGAGATAAAAACTTTTACTAAATCTTGGAATATTCAATTATTGACCGAAAAATAATAATTACATGCAAAAGAATATTTAAATGAAAGTTAATATGGTGAGTTTGAAAAAAATCCATACAGCAGTTTTTAAAGGAACACACTTGCAAGACCTGGAATTGAGCTTTTAATACAGGACGTTTATCGATTTTCCTGAACTAACCAACTATATCATTCAAAAAGACATCTAATAGAGTATTTATATAGCAACTTTGAAGAAACTACTCTGAGCAGTTTTTGAGATACAGACATACGGTCCCACTTCCGGTTTCCGATGGCCCACTTCCTTTTTTCCAATTTTCACCAAAATTTGAAAAATTCATCAGTACACCAGACCTGTATCAATTCTGAAGTTTCATAGTAGTTCTATCTTTATTTTTATTAGTTTCGGAGATATAGCCAGAAGATTCTGCACATACATACACACATTGACCAATTGCCAAAAACTACTTTTTTGGACTCAAGGCGTCTCAAAACATGTAAATCATGTGAAAACACGATATCAAATTTTCGAACCAAATACAATACTTTCATTACTTACGGTAGTAGGGTAATGGAAGTAAAAATTATTAGAAAAATATCCATCTTTAATGACCAACCAATTCATTTCTAAAAATCTTTCTGTCTCTCTCTTCTGCCGCATGATCTCTCTAATCATCCTCCTCAATGAAAAATGTCTGCTTTTTATTCAACAAAGCTCTATAAAAATTCAAAAACTAAATATTCTGTTTCCAAATTGAATGATCACAGTCTCAACCTTGTAGTTTTGTCTTGCAATTCTTCCTTTTCTTTTAAAATTCTTTCACAGTTTGGATTTAAAATAATTTAAAAACCCATCAACAAAAATTAAATTATCATCTTTTAAAGATCCCATTTCTACTGAAAACCGATTTGGTGTTTATTTTATCCTTTGTTCTTCATGTAATTTATGTTATATAGATTAAAATAGGAGACCTTAAAAATAATGACAAAATGAACTCTGACAGAATGTTCATAATGAAGAGATCTAGAAATCTTCTAATGCTTCCCACTGCGGGTTTCATAGTCATTGTTTTAACTTTTCTAAAGTTAGCATTATTTCTTCTCCAATCTTCTCTTTCCATATGGATTTCCATAAAGCTTTTTACACACTTAAAAACTCAAAAAAACCTTATTAATGATATTTCTTCCATATCTTTCTTGTCTGATGCTTGGAAATTACACAAATGACTTTCTTTTTTGTGTTTGCTTTTGATTTATTTTGCTTTAATTATTATTTTAATTTTTTTATAATTTTTGTCATACAATTATTTATATCGACTTTTGATTTTATTTGTTTTGGCTGATCACTGAAAATGATTTTGTGCATTCTCCCTTTGTTTATAGTGCTCATGCCTACATTTCTCACTTGATGAAGAGTCGTGTTTCCTTTTGATTTGAAACAATTGCTGGCTTTTTTTTTTTTTTCATTTCATGGTGTTTATTCAAAGTTTTTAAACTATTATTTATGACCATGTGATAAGTGTGGACTGGATTTTTTCAGGTTTGTTAGAAAACATAAGATAACTTAAAAATCATGCTTCATGCACAAACAGATCCTGTAAAGATACATCATTATACAAAATTATACAGGTCAAGGTCATGCTTTCCTATACAAAAATATGATGATAGATTCACAATACACATAGAAGATTTTATTATTAGTAGAGATATTAGTAAATTTCGGAACTGATAATAATCTCAAAAGTTGGAACTAGGCCTGATCAATGCACTTTGATACCATAAGCCTGTAGTCATTTAAAGGCCCTCCCTATCGATTAAACGAAAAATGTTTAAAATAATGTCATAACTAAAACCAAAAGTAGCATAATTAAGAATTTTAGTACTGTTTAATGGTCAAAACTCTGTCATTTTTTTTAAGTAAGCATTTAAATAATAAATATAGAAATTCAAGTTTCTATGTAAACATTATTCTTAGTAATTAATTTATCCTTAAGGGAAAAAAAAAAAAAAAACACTATTAGCATTTTTATTTACATGATTTACATCTCTATGAACTTCTCTATCTAATTTACTCAATTTGCCTCTCAATCCGACTAATCAGTTCTTTATCTGGGCATTTCAATAGCAAAGAATATTGTCTATAATGAAGCAATATATCAACGATTTGAAAAAATTTATATTATACTCACTTTTGTTGTTAAACAAATAAAAAATAAATCTCCAAAAATAAGCTGAATCACGAGCCATTATATTGCATTTTTAAAAATGCACATTCTGTTTAACAACTTTCTCCCAGAAAAATATTAAATACAAAAGGTTACATGTATAAAATGAAAAGTGCATAAAAATAAAGGTATTTTTTTCTGCCTTCTTGGCCTATATATATAATATATATACATATTTTTTTTTTCCCTGTAACCCACAATAACTATACCTTTTGAACAATAACACTAATCTATATTTTTTACTAATCATAAAGTTTTGTACTTGCTGTTGCACTGGATATGTAAAGATTTGAGCAAACAGATAATTTTATGGTAAGATAGCATAAATAAAACTTGATTTGAACACGTTAACTATGGTAGACTGTAGATAATTATAATTAAAGTATACTTGTTTAAATACTTATACAATAGATGCTACAAATCACATAATAAGTGAAACTCATGTAAGAAATTAAATAATCAAAAATTGCATGAAGCAAAAATTTAGTTTTAAATTATAGTAATTCATATGTAAAACTGGATTAAATTTATGTTTTAGTTGTTTACATATAATAATTTCATAAAATGACAGTGAAAGAGATGTTTATTATATTCTAAAATGCAAAGCATAATATCAAACTACACCAGTAGGGTAATTTATTACACTCATTAGTAAAATAGAAATGAGCTACTTCATTAGTGCATTGTATGAAACAAAAATAATCCTCCTAATGTATTACTAATACTGAAACACTTCTTAAAAAGTAAGCAGTTTTAATATTCTTATATTTTTCAAATAAAATAGCAAATCTGTACAGAATTAAATACTGTACAGAATTAATTTGATTTTGAAAGACAGACAGAGGTGGCGCTAGCTAGGGGGCCGGGGGGCACAGGCCCCCCCGTCGGGGAGTCCGTGACCCCTCATCGGGGCATATTACTAAAATCTCTCGGGGAAAAATTATGAAATTTTCAGTTTTTCTCCTATTAGCAGCACTTTTTTTTCCTTTTACAAATTTCGAGCAATCCAGTTTTTACTTTCTATATTCAATAGAAGAAAGTATTGGATTCGTAAAACTTATCGACTTTCGGTTTTCCATGATGTTACACTTTTTGAGAGGTCCAGAACACGTTTTTACTATGACATTTGTAGAAAATATCTGTCTGTCTGTGTATGACAAAAATTTTGTTCCAACTGTATCTCAAGAACTACTGCACAGTATTACATATAAATTTGTATGTAGTTGCTCCATGACACAAATTAGTGTCCGTTAACTTTTGTTCCAAATCACTCAATAGGTGGTGCTGCCGTACAGCAATTTCTTTCATTTAAGGGAAGGCTACATGTCAGGTTCTATTTTGTATGATCGAACAAAACTTGATAGATGAGGGGGCCATTATAAAACATTAAGCTGATTTAATTTAGGTGCATATGAGCCAATAGTTGGTGCTGCTGTTATATAATTTGCTCCGTGAACAGGAAAACAACTTCTGTTAAAAGGCCACCTCTCTGGATAGAGAGCCAATTTTCTACAGCACGATAGGTGACCTTCTTAGGAAAATTTGACTGTATCTGTGATCAATGGATACAAAGATTAATTTTTTTAAGAATTTACCTTCATGTACCCTGTACATATTTTATTCTATGGAACAGAAGTAGTATACACTCAGAGAAAGGCACGATAATCTCCAAAACCACAAATGGAATGGTACAAATATTAACAGTAATTTTATTGATAACAATATTGCTGTTTTTGGCGAATAGTCATATAATAAACTCTCTCTATAGAGTGCCCCCCTGTCGGGGAGGTGGTGTCCTCCCGTCGGGGAATTTCTGGTGCCACTACTGAAGACAGATGAATGATATCAAATTATAAAAGCACTCATTTTAAGAAAAATCAACAGATGCTAAGTTTTAAAAATATAATTTTTATCAATGTTTTGAAATTTGCTCTAAAAATAAGATACTCTAATTGTTTTCTTTATAGAATTCAAAAAAATATTTGATGTCACTGAACTGTAATTCTTACAGTTCTATTTGTAATAAATTTGTAATTTCATAATTGAATTGTAATTTCAATACTCATTGAGTCTTATCTTGAATAGGCAAGGTATTCAATGATTAAGCGATCTTTAATAAATAAACAAACACACATATATAAATTAAATTAAATTACTAACAAGAGCATGTTGTACTTCACTTGACATTCTTCTCAGTTTCTCTTTAGGCTGCCAAAGTGCATGTATTCTAAAAATAAATAAAAAGTAAAATAAACACACGAAATATTTTATTCTAGACCAAAAAAAAAAAAAAAAATCCACTCGTCACATGGTACTAAACAAAATAAAGAGATGATTTTAAAAAAATAATCAACTCAACATTTTTCTTTTTCTTTTTTCATAAACTTGAATTACATTAATTGACCAAATAAAAATATATAAATAAACTGTTTACACTATTTTATTTTTATTTATTTATTTATTTTATTATTTATTTATTTTATTTATTTATTTATTTTTATTTATTTATTTATTTATTTTTATTTTTTATTTTTTTTTGCGGGGGGGGGGGGGGGTACTTACAAATAAATAGTTTTATTTTTGTGCAAGTAACAAAATTTTGAAATTCTTCTGATTTATGTTTTACTATATACTTTTGATGAAATATACAAAAATAATAGACTGTGCCTTAAACAGGGTTGCTACTCAAACAGGAGAATGAAATTCCCTGACTTTTCCAGGTTTTCCAAAAATATTCTAAGACAACTCCAGCCAAACCGTATATTGAGCATTGGCTGTGTTAAGAGCAAAATAATTATGGAACCACTTGAAAACACAAAAGTTACATACAGTGATAGCATCTGTCGCTTATAAGCAAGATAAAAAATTTCTTTCATGAGTGGGAAAGAAGGGTTAGGGTGTTTAAAGCAAACGACGGAAGTTAAAAAAAAAAAAAAAAAAAAATGGAAAATATAACCCTACATTGGCAGAAAAATTGTTTATTTTTTGGTAATTACCATATGAAATTCCCTGATTTTTCCAGATTCTGGTTAAAATATTCAAATTCTCTGACTTTTCCCTGACATTTATAGTCAATTTTCGAATTCTCTGACAATTCCAGATTCTCCAGGTAGTGTGACAACCCTGCTTAAAGTATATTCTTTACAACTACTGGCATATTTAAAGATTAGAATTTTTAAGTTAACATTATGTAATTTTTTTCATAGTTAAATTACACTCCAGTTGTATTATGTGGTGCTAAGATTAGTTATACTCAAACACCATTACACAGAAATTTAAAAATAAACACAAGTCTAGTAAAAATTCTGATTAGTTCTCTATAAAACTAAGAAAAATCTAGTATGCATCTTTTCCTTAGTGAAAATAAAATTCAGATAAAATAGAAATGTTCTTATGGGAACATCTTATCTTAATAAGCCTAACTAGAAATGTAAGCAAAGTTTATTTAAATAATAATTAATGCATTTTATTCACATTTTATCAAAGTGACTTCTGTAAGGATGTTTTAGCTTATGCTGAATAATGTAAATGATAAAAAACCATAAAAAGTATTATTTGCTTGCTATTTGAACATTCACAGAAGTAAACATGTTGGTAAATTAAAACAGCAATCAAAGGTTGATTGTTTGCTTGTTATGTACTGAAGCGATTTTTCTAAAAATGACTACCATATTAATTTTCTAAGCTTGTTCTGCTTGTCAAATATAATTAAGTTGCTAAAGTAACATGTATTGTGTATGAATGTGACTGATACCAGTTATGTATGTTAATGTAACTGTTAATATAATGAATTTAGTTTTATATAATGACAACTAGTATCTTTACTGTGATTAGTCAACTGCTGTTGATATTTGGTATAAAAAATTGTTATTCAGTTATATTAGTGTATTGTTGTTGTGGTTGCTTATACAGTCAAATCCTATTATTACGAACTTCAAGGGACCAAAGGTTCTGTTCGCTATAGCCAAACAATTCAGAAAATGACAGAGTTCACAAAATGTATAATTTTTTAAAAGTGATCATTAATGAAATAAATTGACTAAAATCGCTCACATTAAATCCAAACTTTTCTTGACATAATGCTAATTTCAAAACACATTATGAATTTTTTTGTCCAACACATTGACTCCAAGAATCCTTCTTCTATTGTTTATATAGACAAATACTTATTAATAACATGCATCACTGTTGTAGCATCTAGAAAGGTGTATATTTTGCCATATGCTCCAATTCATCTGCATCAGATGCAGAATCTTCAATTTCAGATAGATTCATTTTAATTTCTTCCACAGTCTCTTCATCAGTCGGATCTTCATATGCAATGACTTCATTATCACATATTTTGAACAAACGCATGTCACATTCTGAGAATGATGAAATCTTGTGCTTTTATATCTGCATGATGATAGGTAAATCAACTTCTTTAACATTCTTTGCCTTTTCAACAATTGTTGTATCTTCAGCATTCTTTGCTAGGCCAGCATGTTGAAAACATTTTCTGATTGTAGAATCTATAACAAACCGCCAAGATTTTTCGAGCATTATAAGTAGATCAAGAAGAGAAACATTGCATTTTATATTTTTATCATATCTCTTTAATATTTGTAAAATAAACTATTTTCTGTAATGACATTTAAGGCTTCTGATGATATCCTGGTCCATAGGCTGTACGACAAAAGTTACATTCGGAAAAAAGAGTATGATTCTAATTAAATGAAATAGTTTATCATTGAAGTGTGCAGCATAACTGTCAAGCAGAAGTAGAATCTTCTGCTTTATAGCTTACAGTTCACGATCCCACTTTCAAAGTTCTTATCTAAACAATTCATTAATCATTCATGCCTTACAGATGACTTCATAAGAAACAGGAAATCATTTGATATTTTTGAAGAATCTGGGGCATTTAGATTTTCCAATCACTAGAAGCTTATAACATTCAGTTCCTTTCATATCAGCACCACATAAGAAATGCAATTCCAATTTTCAACAATTTTCTGCCATTACATTTCTCTCTATTAAATTTTAATGTCTAGTTATATGTCAACTTGTAAAAGAGTGCAGCTTCATCAGCATTAAATAGGTCATTCTCGTCATATTCACTAGAGATGCCATTCCAAACATTTTCTTTCTACTTATCAATGTCCAATGTATATATCCAATACCTCCCAATTCTCTGACGATTTTTTTAAAAGATACATTATTCCACTTTTTAAATCTATCTAACCATCCATTCGAACACAAAAATGGAATTCCAAATTTATAGGCAAATTCACCAGCTTTTGAATGAAGCATTTGCCTGGACATTGGTACATTTCGGCTTCTTTGAATGTTGAACCATTTTAATAAAACCTCTTTCATTTCTTGATGTTCAGTTTTTCTGAATTTTGGGGGGGGGGGAGTTCAAATGGGGATCCAGAATTTATGTCCCCAACATCTCACCCCCGGGAAATTTCGCCCCCAAGCGGTGTAAAATATAAATATAATTACAAATAAAAATATAAACATACATGCAGTACTTTCCAAAATATTACCATGTTTTTATTAACTTCGATTCTTCTTTGTTTGTTTGTGTGCCCAGTACAAATCTTGCAATCAATTTTTAACTAACTTCCCGACTAGCTAGACATTTGAAACTTTCAGAAAAGCTAAGAACATGGTGATAATGCATTTTTAAAATATTTTTAGCCAACTGTTTCGGGTACCTGCTGCCTTCGGTAGCGTTACCAGTACAAATATTGCAATCAATTTCTAAATAACTTCCCAACGAGCTAGATATTTGAAACTCTCAAAAAAGCTCAGAACACGATGACGATGCATTTTTTAAATATTTTTAGCCAACTTTTTTGGGTCCCTGCTGCCTTCGGTTAGCGTTTATATAATTCAGCAGAAAATTTATTTAACTAACTTCCCGACTAGCTAGACAATTTGAAACTTTCAGAATAGTTCAGAACATGGTGACGATACATTTTTTTAACACTCTTAGACAATTCTTTTGGGTCCCCGCTGCCTTCGGTAGTGTTTATATGATTCAACAGAAAATTTAAAAACATGGTGTATAAAAAGTTCTTTTTATCTTGTAATTATTTATTGTATAAAAATATGAAGTTTATACAATATTGATATACATTTTGATTTTGGTCATAACAAGGGTTCACAAATGCTTGGCGATAAAAATATGTGTGAGTGAATATTGAATATATTCATTCACGCTAAAAAATTTTTTTACTTCTCTTCGAACATCATTCATAAATTCTGGTCGTTTTTAACTTTCAATAAGCAAAAGTGCTTTGCTCCTCAATCACTTCCGTGGTGGATCAAAATCGTGATAGCATGTCTTTGGACCACCTCTAAGGGTGAGCCCCAGACCGTCACCAATTGCCCATAGCGGAACACTAGTAAAAGCCCAACCAACCAACTCTGCTCCTCAAAGGGTTTAGGAAGTAGGAACCCCTAACTGAGAATCGAAACTGAGGTTGTTTGCAAATAAAGTACATTTTCAAAAGTAACTGTTAACTCTTATAGAGTATAGAAAGTTTTATTATGGATTTACATTTATTATTTTGCACTATTTATTAGTAATGGAGCATATAATTAATTAAATTGCATTAAGCCAAAATAAATAATGCTCACTTACTCTACCTAAGTATATTTTTGTTTGTTTTGTAATTCATAAACAATTTGTCTTTTATCAATATCATTACAGGATTTATCTACGGGCTGAATATTCATAAATAAAATACATTCGTCAACTAGAACATATTTCTGTCTTAAAGAATCAATTTCAAAACGCTACAACTTTAAAATGTCGACAACTTTCACAACAATAAAATTATGGGCTCTATTTACAGGCTGTCAATGTTTTCGTAACAATATATATATATTTCAATGGGTATAAAGGAAGTCATGTGGTGTCCACATTAGATTTATTTTAGTAGTTTTTAAATTATTGGTTAGCAGATTTATAATCTAATTTTTTTAACATCTACACTACATGAACTGCGATAACATAGAATATGAATGTTGGCTTTTACACTTATAGTTAAAAATCCTAACTGCAAAATTTTAATTAAAAAAATAAAATAAAAAATACATTATGACACGACTAAAAGAAAAATAAAAGATTAAAATTCATAAGTCTTCTGATAAAAATAGAACTGGAGGTAAGCGATTTAAGAACAAGAAGGTTACTCAGCATGAATAGCATAAAACAAAATTTTATAAGTTAAGAAGGTAAATAAAATTACTTTAGAACTCCTTTCTTTTGAATTTCTCTAACAAGATCTCGTCTTTGCCGCAGAGACAATAAGTTTTCTGTATGGCCCATTAGAATTTGTTTTTCAATCTTGAATTTCTTTTCCTGAAATATGCGCATCATTTGTTATTATAATTAATATCAATTATTTGTAGAAGATTAAATAATTGTCACAATTAAATTTTTCTATTCCATTATCATCTTTATCACAGTACTGTATTAAAATTTACATTTTTATAGCATATTATTCTACAATACGACATCCAAATATGATTTAGAAGTTATGCTTTTTTACCTCCATTTCTCTATTCAAAGTAAAAATATGGAATTATGGTCAAAATTTCTGATATCAAATTTTTACCTGATTTATATGTTAATGTCTCTTGAGTCCAAAAAAGTTTTTTTTTTTTTTTTTTTTTTTTTAATTGATCAGTGTATGGGAGAAATCTTGTACCTAACCCATACTTACCAATTTTCCTGTTTTTCACAGAAGGCTCTCATTCAGGCCCGGACTGGCTCTTTTGGGGGCCCTCGGCTAGAAATCGAAAAAGGGCCTCTTACTGAGGAATTTAGAGAAAATAGGATATTAAAATATGTAACTTTTGAAAATTAGGCTTATATGTCTAAAAAACACATTTAGCTTTATTGCCATTTCAAAAATAGTCGAATAAAAAGTAAGTTTTTTTTTTTTTTTTCTGATATAATTTACTTATTTTCACAATAAATATTTATATGCATTTTATATACCATATCTAAACTAGTACCATACTGGAAAAATAAGTATACTAATTAATTATGAGTGGTTCATTATTTAAAAATGAGATTCTGAAATATTTTTAGTTTTAGACAACCAAATCACACTGTTGAAACCATAATAATCTAAATCCTACAGTAATACCTAAATAATTGTTAAAAAAGGACACAATGCTAATAAAATACCAAGCGTATTGGGGGAAAAAATGTAGGCTATATTTGAATATTGCTGAAAGTGAATTTCAAGCTGTGTTATATATTTTTCATACTGTGCTAATTGTAAGTACACTATGTGGTGTGTATATAATTTACAGACAATACAAAGGGTTACCAAAAAAGTAGAGAATATATTCTTCTGTATTGAATGTAATGGATGGAAGTGCTTTAATATATATTATCAAGTTCAGGAAAAGTGCTATAAATGATAATTACTTTATCAGACTCACTTGGATCCTAAATTTCAATGCTGACTTATTGTTGTAATCAGGCATTTGGAAGTCCCTTAGATATGAAAATTAAGTTTCTAACAGTTGATCTGTAATTAGCATGGTTTAAAAACTAAAAATAAAGCAAAAACTTCCAATTTTACAAACAAATGAATAAAAATAGTTTTTGAATTTAGGCGCTGCATTTTAATGTTTTAGAAAATACATTAGAACAATGTCAATTATATTACTAAAAGTAATAAAAAGAAAAAAAAATGCATATGTATGTACTACATAAGTTATTAATTAAAAAAGAAAGGAAAAAGTTATGTAATTTACTTCATTCTCAGCAATATCAAGTTCTTCAACTTTTCCTTGGATATAATTTGAGCATTTTTCCTGATCTTCAAGAAGTTCTATTTCAACCTCTCTGGCTTCCTTAGTGGCTTTTAACTGCTCTAATTCGAAAGTTTTCATTCTTTCTCGTTCTTTCTGTTTCTTTTCTACACTTAACTAAATAAAAAATACAAACTAAATATATCACTGAGAAAATGTAATTGTTTTAAAAAAATATGAATGAACATCTAATTTTTCAAAAATAAAATAATGAAAAATATTTAAAAAATCTGCAAATGCTGCATATTTTAAAAGTTTCCAATTTAAAAAGTAATAAGAATTTTAACAAAAACATCAATAAACAATCAGAAATATTTTAATATTTTAATGGATTTTGAATTTTCCTTAAAATCAATCGCACACATCTATACATATAATAAAATAAGATGTTTGTGTGTGTGTGTGTCATTGTGTATGTATATCCAGAGCCTTTTAAGAAAACGGCTGATAGCAGAGCTACACACATTTGCATGGATGTTCGTAATGACCTCTCCTGATGCACCTTGAAGCCTGATTTTCAAATTTTTGATTAGTTTTTTCTTAATTAATTAAAATGTGAAAATAATAGCCTTCTAATTTCTGATAAATAAGCCATTGAAATTTTATCCATAATTTAATTGTTGCCTCTTTTTTTTTTTTTTTTTTTTTCGACAGAATAAATAATAATAATAAAAAAAAGTATATTTATTTAAAATGAGGAATATAAATTAGAAAAATTAGAAAATAAATTAGAAATATCAATCGTATTGTTACAAATAAGGTACCAAATGAAAGGGGAAAATTTTGTGAATCCGATGGATTAAACAGCTTATCGATCGGACAACTAGATTTTTAAAAATTGACTAAAGTGTGAATTTTAGGTGGCAACAGAAGAAGATTGTATGGAAACCGTTAGGAGAAATAAAAAAAAATCTGCTTCACATTAAGTCACATGTTTTTGAAATGGGATTAAAAATTGCAGTTTTCAATTTTTTTTTTTTTTAATTTTCTCTCACGAACACAAAAATATAATATACAGCCTGTACCCTACAAGACTAACTTGCATTTCACATTTCATCAATTTTTTTGGTTAATAAACAAAAAAGTTACTTTCTTTTTTTTTTTCAAATTAAATTTTATTCTAACTTCGAAAAGATTTATGTGATATGATACATTAAGAATTCGGGCTTTAAAATTTTTTTTAAATAGATTATTTAAACTCTATGAATCATATTTTTATTTTATCAGTTTCATTAATAGATCCTGCTGAGTGATTTTTTAAATTTTTGTATTGAAGTACACCAAACGTTTTTTGACAAGAAGTTTAATATAGCAACAGCCCTTTTAATCTAAGTAGCGCATCAAAAATATAAAAACATAAATGATTTATTTTTATAGAAAGTTTACAGAAAAAATGCAGTTTTAAAGATAGCAAATTTAATTCAACAAGCATTATTTTAAACCTAAAAACCATAAGCAGAATATGAAGGATTCTTATGTATAAACAAAAAGGTCTCTGATAAAATTATTAGCAAAATAGTCTTCCCCTTTTCATACAAAAAAAAAAAAAAAAAAAATCCATCGCTAATATGGCGACAAAAATTCAAAAGCTGCCAATAGCCCTACAAATAATAAAGTTGTGTAGCACGATAATGTTTACCTATTTATTTATTTTTTTTATATAATTATTGAATAGTTTTTTTTTCTTTTTAAAAAAGGTCTTTTCTGTTGACATGAAATATATTGGATTAATTGGAAATGTTGAAATGTTTTTTTTTTTTTTTTTTTTTTTTGTTAAAAAGCTATTTTGTTGTTAGTGTTTAGTTTGAAAATAAAGTTGGATTTTATTGTATTTATGAGTTCTTATTGAATCATTTAACACACTTGAATTGGGTATATTTTCAGCCAAATACTTTCAGCTTCCAGTTACTCTGCTAATGACATTTTTAATGTCATTTACTTATTGAGGTTATGGGCTTATTTTGTTTGGCTGAATGCTTAATGCCCAATTAAAAGTGACTTTACTTAAAGTATGTTTCCCCTCAATAGCATGTTATTATAAGTGCTTGTGTTTTTTTTTTTTTTTTTTTGGGGGGGGGGGGGGGGGAGCTATGGTTTAAATGTGGAAATGGTTCAATTGTTTTGCTTTCTTACTTTTGTTTAGTTGATTTAGTGGTTTATTGGTTGAACATAAAAGGTGTTTTTTTTTTTTTTTTTTTTTGAAGAAAAATGGCTAGTTCTTTGACAAATATCCCTAAGTTGAACTCTAGAAATTTCTGTAGTTGGCAATCAGACATTAAATATGTTCTTATGGAACGTGGTTTATGGGAAATTGTGTCAGGAAGGGAGGTTTCACCAAAACCTGATCCTGCAGATAAGACTGGAGAAGCTGAAAGGGAGATTTTGGAGTTTAAAAAACGTAGTAATGTGGCTTTGTCGGTTATTTATCTGAACATTGAGTCAGACTACAGAAAAATTATTGAAGGTTTTCTCAGATCCTGTTAAAGCATGGAATGCCATTTCAAAACATTTTTTATCCAGATTCAAAATCATTTCACATGGAACTTTTTTCTAAATTATGTAATTGTAAAATTTATCCTAATGAGCCAGTTGACTTCTTTGCTGCTAGATTGAGACAGATTTTTGAACAATTGAAAGGATTAAATAAAGAGTTTCAGGAAATATGTCAGTTTTCAATTGTTGAGGTCAATGGCGGATCCAGAACTTGACTTTGGGGGGGGGGGGGACACTAAGATTTTTCAAAGTGTTATTCTAGACCAATAAAAAATTTACAATTGCAATATTCAATTGTGAATGTCAGTGTTTTTTTTTTTTTTTTTTTTTTTTTTTTTTTTTTTGGGGGGGGGGGGGTACTTCAGCCCCCTAGCCCCCCCCCCCCCTAAATCCGCCACTGGTTGAGGTATTTGCCATCTCGTTTTGATAGCATCGTGCAATGTATTTTGAGATGGGAAAGTAATAAATTTGTTTTTGATGATATAGTGAATGAGTTGGTGGCTGAGGATACTAGGATTATGTTACGAGAAATGGATTTAAATAGTGAAAAAATAAGAGATGTCAATTTTATTGAAGGTAATGGTCTTGAAAAACACCGCTATGGCCTGGGGGGAGATGAGCCAAATAATTATTTTTTTAATAAGTCATCCATAAAAAATGTAGTAAGAAATAGATCTAGGAAAAGATCACCTTATCGCAATGGAGTTCGAGGTGGATCGTACCACAACAGTTCATCATTGCCTACCAGAAACGTGGAGTCTACAGATTTTAAGACTGGATCTCGGAGACCTAGATTTTGCAGAGGAGACAGACAGCATCAGTGAAGATTTCAGCCATTAGTGTATGTGTGTGTTAGTTTTTATTTATTTATTTATTTTTATTTTTTCTCCAGAAATGATAACATTTTTAAAATAAATTCTTCAGCATTTATCATAAAAAGTTATAGTAAAATAAAAATTTAAATTCATATTTGAAATATAAAAATTAAAAAATATATACATATAAAATTATTCCCTTTCATTCTTCAATTCAAAAATTAATTTACTTTTATCTGTAATGTTTTAGCCACAGACTTTTTTTTTATTTCCCTCAAAATTTGTACATAAAAAATTACTGACCTAAATTTGTAATTTAAATTCCTTTCTCTTTTCCAGGAAGAGGGTATTATTTAGACAAAGAAAATTTGTGTTAAGGACACAAAACCATGTGGATCTGCCATTTCTTTCTTCTTTTTCCTTTAAAGATTATATCTATGTCTAATAGATTAATATATATAAACTAGTATATAACCCCGTCAAAAATGATGGAATGCCACTGGCCACTATATTTAAAGGAAATTCTTTTCTATATCGCTTTATAAACAAAATAATAATAATAATAAATTCATAAAATTGCTCAAAAGCTCGCTTCCTATCCCCACGGCCTTCAGCAGCGACCCCCTCATTCACAGACTCTCGGGTGCCTATCCCTATTATCTGTGACAATAGCTTACCAGTGGGCTTCCATTTGGGTGCTTATCAGATGACAGTTTTGAAATGGACAGTATCGAAGAAATTGAAGTAGCAATTTATATTTAAATCAGAGTTACATATGAACAACACTTTACGTGGTGATATTTTCTAGATTTATTTGATTTATTTGATCAACTATAAAATGACAACAATTTCACGCCAAATATAATATTACAATATGCCATGATCGGCTACATCTATCACATGAGACAATTTTTTGTGGCTATAATAGTAGTTGAGTTAGTTAATAGTAGTTGGTATATAGAAAAATAAATAATTAATTAATTACGTAAATCTAATCATAGTACAGCCTTAATATAGCTCCCCTTGTCAACTTTTGAATTTTTATTGCCATTTTAGACAAAAATACGTAATTTATGCGATTATTTTTTCTGTTTCTTTCTTTTCTTTTTCCTTTTCTATTTTTCAATATCTTATAATTTATTTATATTTTTAATGCGCTAATTTGGCTTAAAGTGGCTTTCACATAAGTAGAGTCCTTGGTGAAAAATGTCTGATCTATTTCAGCATTAAAATTTTTAAATATTACCCAGGATTATCAATGAATTAGCTTTCATGCCAAGTGTGATTCATCCATGTCAAAAACACACTATTTAAACAAAACAAAGAAGAAAAAACTCTAAAATTGAAGTATATTAAAAAAGGTTATGGTAGTTTTTTTGCTCCATTTTTATTTTTTCACATGCATGAACAAATTTAATATTTTATCATTTTTTGTGTGAAAGCATATTTCATTTTATGCTTAAAAAAAAAAAAAAAAAAACTGGTAAATTTTTTTGCAACAATTATAAATTTAAATCATAGATATAGTAATAATATATAGATTGATCATTGGGAAGAAAAAAAGTGATTCCTTTTCACTTGGGAAGAGGCAGCGATTTTACCAAAATATGACTGTCTTTTCCCAAGTGAATACACACAAATATTTAGCAAATAAAATTTATGAATAATTTATTTACTAAAGGTGAATGAAAAACTCCAGATACAGTTTCAAATTGATTTTTCTTTTTTTAAATACCACTTAATGGCTGATTTCAAAGCTTTTTTCTTTTTTGGCACCAAAAATCTTTGCACGATAACATGGGGATGATAGATCTATATATATTACTATATCTATGATTTAAATGTCCAATTTTGAAGTTATTACCAGGTTATTATTTTCATATTTTAATTAATTTTAAAAAATGAATCAAAACTTTGTTACAAATAAGGTGCCAAATGAAAGGGACAATTTTTCTGAGTCCGCTGGACAAATCAGCTTATCGATTGGACAATTAGATTTTTTAAAATTAATTAAAGCATGAATGGCAACTTGCTATATAGATGAGTACGAACCGAATCGTCACCTCTTTTGCAAATTATATAAATAGATATATGTTTGGGAAAATAACACTTTTCCCACTTTAATACACATTTAAATTTGATCTAGAAGGCCCGTAAATCTATCACAAGATACTATTTGGGTCTGATAAACTTAAATAAATAAAAATATATTAAATGAAATTGCCAAATTTTATACTTATTTACTTTTTCAAGTTCTTCTTTTCGCTGTTTCCAAGCTTCTGACACTTCATTTTTGAGCACCTCATCTTCCTCCTATAAATATTATTTTAATTTCAGAAAAAAAAAAAAAAAACTAATTGATGACACTCTAATTCATTTATGTAGAAATGCAAAAATTACCTCTTTTGAATAAATGCCATTTGATGATCGATATAAATGATGCATATGTCTTCTTTGCATCTAAGAAGAAGAAAAAAAAAGATTTAATTTCAAATTTCTGTGAAATAACAATAATAGAAAGACACTAAAATTAATAAAGTAGAAATGCAGATGCAGATAGAAATACAATCACAAAAAACAATGTCATAAAACTATACAAATAAGATTTCAAAAGTAGTAAAAACATGTGCTTACAAAATAAACAGAGAACTAAAACCAAATATATTATATTAGTTTTTAATGATTATATTAGAATGCAATCTAATACAGAACATTTTCTGAAAACACTAACAAAATTTAAGATGCTATGCACTTTGAAAAACTGCATGCTTTTTCAGTAGGTACTTGGCAAAGACAAGTCCTACAAGAATCAGATTGTTTCATCAATAATTATTCTATCTCCAATCACTCTGTTGCTTTTTTCATCTATGTGTATTACATTTTCAGAATTTGTTTTGAGCTCCCCCCCCCCCCGTTTTTTTTTTTTTTTTTTTTTTTTTTTAAATGATGAACTAAATTATAAAAAATTTGTTCCTGTTAAGAGAAGTTTCAGTTTTTTCGTTAATTTAATACAATGTTTATCGTCTATTCAAACTAAATCTAGTAGTTTGTTGTCTGGCATTTTTATCAATTTTGTGTTTCTACTAAATTATTTTCTTTTTAATGAAATTTCAAACTTATAAACAAACTCCAGTTTCCTTTTACTAAATCTCTTGTTTCTCCCCTTTGAAAATGACTAATTGTCCTTGTAATAAACCTTTGCGATAATTTTCTAACTAAAAGAAGTCCTGAAACTAGTTATAAGGAACACTCTCTTTATTATAATTTAACTTTGATGTTTCTAACTCTTCATAAGCCAAACACTATTGGAACTTGGAACTCTGGTCATAATTAAAATTTCGAAAATGCTAAAATTATCTTCTATGGCAGTTCCTGTTTTGATTTAGAGTTTTCTTGAAAATTTAGTTCATTTTCTTAATTATGATATAATTGTTAATGAAAAATATGATTCTACTTTGTTCTCCATTGCTTGGAAGAAGTTGTTTATCTTAGAGTTTGTATTTGATCGATTTTTACAAGTCAAGATAATTTGTAGGATGATTAAATTGCAGATTGACAATAAATGAAAAAGTATCAGTCAATTCAGAAATAAATCATTCCGGCTTAATCAAAAGAATAGGTTGATTTTTTTTTTTTTTTTTTTCTGCAAGTAGTTACTGCATTCAAACAAGAAAATGAATACAGTTGATTAATAAATTTTGTTGAAAAATTGATATGGGTTACATACATACTAAGTTTCATTCAAATCAGTTCATAGATAGATATATATTTAATGTGAATTTCAAATTTTCAGATAGCTGTCGTTTTGAAACAAGATGGTAGATCAAGTTTGATTGAAACCTTGATATGGACTATGTACATACCAAGTTTTTAAAAATCAATTTAACAAATATCAAATTAATTTACATACATTTATTGTAATATTTAAGTTAAAAAAAAAAAAAAAGAGGAAGGTTTTTAAAAATTAAATAAAATTAATCCTAATTTAATGACAATTTAAAATTTTTGTCATAAAAGCTAAAATGGAAAAACATGAGATCTATTAGAAAATTTAAAGTAAAGGAATCAAATGACCGTTATTCTTAGTGCTAGTGGAGTACTAGAAAAAAAGAACATTGTGAGCTGGAATCATTCCTGAAAGAATATCTAGAGAGAAAATCTAAAAAAATAAGATAAAAGAAATAAATGATTCACCATTTATGAAGAATTCAAACTCTTTTTATTTTACGAAGTAATCCATATTGTAAAAGGGCTTGATGGTACCATCACACAAAATCACACACATAATTCTGTTACACTAACAGATATTCTTGAATAGTAAAGAAAAAAAAAAAAAAAAAACACTGATTACATATAATTGACATGGCAATTTTAAAACGCCTAACTTGTGATCTTTTGAAAAAAATGTTCGAAAGTTAATCAAAATTGTCTTCAAATGTCATTAGATTAACACAGGACACCGAATTTAAGATCTTTTGAAAAAATGTTGTCATTAGATTTTTTAGCATCTTGCAATCGGTAAGAGAGTTTCTTTTATGTACAAGATAGCCATTATACTGCACAAATGTTATTTCAGCACCAGTCTTCAAGGTGAGTACAAACGTGCCGTAAATGAGTTTATTCGCTGTCTTTTTCTACTTCTTTGGCCAACTGGTCTTCATACATTACGTTAATTTTAAACTTAGGTAACATTCATTTGATTTGTGCCGAGCGAACTTAAAAGGGAGCTGACACTTTACAAGGATAAAAAGTAACTCTGGTTTTCATATGTTAATTTTAAACTTAGGCAACATTCATTTGATTTGTGCTGAACGAACTTGAGAGGAAGCTGACACTTTACAAGGAGAAAAGGTAGTTTTGGCTGGATCGCTTTCCATCATCAATTCATATGCAGAAACACTTGGAAAGATTCAATTCATAATGATATAGATCTTGATTTCAAAGTAGAAGTTGTTAAAAAGAAAGTCTGACATCTATTGAACTTATGCGGCTCCTGCTTCATTACGTACATTTGTAAAGGAAAAACAATAAATGCTACATTATTTGCGACGATCAGGAATCATTTTTTGGGCTCCTGTACCAAGCTTTGGCATGGGAAAAAATCCCCGGCCTTCACTGGCACATACAACCTCTTCCCCCGCAATCACCCGCTGTCCTCACCGACAGCGATCGGAATTTCGCTCTCTCCTCGAAGCGAGCCAATCAGCACTCTCGAATGAGACACTATCGACGTCAGAGGTGATGATAACTATGTCATGGGGAAAGATCTAGAAGCTTCTAGAAGGAATCTCCCCCTCTGAAAGTGCGGGAAAGTTCGAAAGCTTTAAAAAAACATGGCTGACTTCCAATTTTAAGAACTTAGTGAATAAAAAAAGCTCTTTTTGAACTTAAGATTTTTGGAAAGGAAAACTATTAAATTTTAAGCTATTTTCATGAGTGATCGCTCAAAATAAATGAAATTCAAAAAGCAATCTCATGAAATCAGAATTACATGGAAGTAAAACTTAGAAAAATAATTTTAAATGCAAAATCTGACTGCTGACATAACAATTTTGGATTTATCTGATTTTAGATTTTCTTTATTTTATTCATTTACTATTTTAGTAATTTCTCTATTATTTTTTGGTAATTTTCCTGCAAGGATAATCAATTAAATTATCGTTTTAATCCGGAATTGTTGGATTTATTTATTTATTTACTTTTTGAAAAATGCTAATTTTCAGAGTGAAAACGGAAATATTTTTAATAATTAAATCGTGATCGATTTTAATTAAAATTTGTAAAGTATCAATTGCAAATGAGAGAGCTTTTTAAATTAAAAAAACCTGAAAACCTATAATTTTAAACAAAATAGTGTTAAACTATTTGAAACATAAGAATAAAAGAAACATATAGTGTTATGCTTTTTAAAGCACAACATTTATATGAACAATTAATATATTATCATCATTATATGATTAAAATTATACCTCATGAAACTATCTTCATTCTTTAATTTATTATTACTAGGGCCTATAAATTATGCAGTAATAATTTCGAAATTATATGGGGTTAATGTGGTAATTTATTGAAATTATGCAGATAATGTGCAGACGACTGATAAAATGCTGCACACAGACTAAAATAAACTGAACGGAGTTTTATTACATAACTCTTTATTAGTTTTTCTTGATACAGTTACAAACAAACAATTATTATTGAAAGAGTATTTTGGTAATAAAGTAATTCTACAATCATTATTATTTAGTGATTATTACAGTTTTTTAAAGTACAACGATGCTAGTCCAGCAGTCAAAATTACTTTAAAGCATGTTGTTTATTTGTAAATGTTTGACTGCAGCACTGCTCTTTCGCAGTCCGATACTGTTTTTTCTTAGTCTACAGACTAAGGTAACAAAGAGAGTACAGTGGTGGACATAATTATAAGACACCTATCTAATTTGACAAATAGTGAAAGAAAAGATTCAGAGCTTAAAAATGTTTTATCAAATACGTCAAAAACATAAATTTATTCTGTTATTACACGTAATTGTTTTACAGAAATGGTATTTTTATAGAGTTTAATAAAAAAAATTAAAAATACCATGGACAAAATTATAAGATACCCTAACATTTTAATTAAAACACCTGCTTTTTTTAAAAATAATGTGCAATATGCAAATTTTCTGCACGCTGTTATGACATCAGCAGTTAACCAAAGCAAACGATAACCAACTTAACGCATTTACAAACATGCCATGAGGTACAGAATTAAAAGAAAGTGAAATTCGCGAAATTTGGAGATTAAATGGAACTGGTGCTTCAATTAATAATATTTCAAAAGTTATTAAATGCTCTAGATGTGCAATTAGAAATGTTTTGAAAAGAGGAATTAATGGATCGGTGATTAAAAGATCTGGACGTAGTCCTTGTCCTCGAGAGACAGACGCCATGTGCTTTCGCTAGCTACACAGAATAAGATGACCACTACAGGCATTAAAAATGCTTTGAAATTGAATTGTTGAAGGAAAACCATTCATAGAGTATTGCATAATGCTTCCTATGTGAAAAAATCTGATGTGGGCACCACATGACTTCCTTATACACTTTTAGAAATATACATAATGTTAAAAAACATTGACATTGGACCCGAAACAGTTGGCTAAAAATATTTTTAAAAAATGAATTATCACCGTGTTCTGAGCTTTTCTGAAAGTTAGCTAAAAACCGATTGCAAGATTTGTACTGGTAACGCTGACGAAGGCAGCAGGGACCGAAAAAATTGGCTAAAAGTATTAAAAAAAGGAATTTTACCATGTTCTGAACTATTCTGAAAGTTTCAAATGTCTACCTAGTCAGGAAGTTAGTTAAATAATTTTTTTGTTGGACCATATAAACGCTGCCGAAGGCAGCAGGGACCTGAAACAGTTGGCTAAAAGTATTAAAAAGATGCATATTCACCGTGTTCTGAACTATTCTGAATGTTTCAAATGTCTAGCTAGTCGGGAAGTTAGTTAAATAAATTTTCTGTTGAACCATGTAAACGCTGCCGAAGGCAGCAGTGACCCAAAACAATTGGCCAAAAATATTTTAAAAATGCATTGTCACCGTATTTTGAGCTTTTCCGGAAGTTTTAAATGTCTAGCTAGTCGGGAAGTTAGCTACAAATCGATTCCAAGATTTGAACTGGTAACGCTGCCGAAGGCAGCAGGGACCCTATACAGTTGGCTAAAAGTATTTTAAAAATGCATTTTCACCGTGTTCTGATCTAATCTGAAAGTTTCAAATGTCTAGCTAGTCGGGAAGTTAGTTAAATAAATTTTCTGTTGAATCGAATAAACGCTGCTGAAGGCAGCAGGTATCGGAAACAGTTGGCTAAAAATATTAAAAAAATGCATTGTCAATGTGTTCTGAGCTTTTCTGAAAGTTTCAAATGTCTAGCTAATCGGAAAGTCAGTTAAATTGCAAGATTTGTCTAAACCGTTTTTGAGTTATTACCGATTTTTGATACATTATGGCCAAATTTTTGTCATTATGAACCTAATTTTCCTAAATATCTCCAAAACGGAAAATCATAGAAAGTCCAAAAAGGGAGGTGCACAACTAGATGTTATAACAAACCTATGTACCAATTCGCAACTTTCTACGTCCAACCGTTTTTGAGTTATGCGACATACCCACACACAGACACACACACACACATACAGACGTCACGAAAAATCGTGTAAAATCCCTTATATCTCTAAAACGAGAGCTCGTGTTAAGATGACACTTGCAGGTGTGCAACTAGACATCATGAAAGTCACACGTATAAATTAGCAACATTCAGCGATCATTCGTTTTTGAGCAATGTGAAATACAAAATCCATTTCGCAAATCGGGATTACTATACTTCCTTATACTTTGTATAAGGAAGTAATATAAAAAATTGAAGAAAAAAACTACCGCTTCTATGCCGGCACAAAATGGAGCGTCTAAACTTTGCTAAATAAACTGTGGCCTGGACCTCCAAATGGTACTCTGTGTTATTTTCTGATGAAAAAAAGTTTAACCTGGATGGTCCTGATGGGTTTCAATATTATCGGCATGATTTATGGAAGTCTCCTCATGTACTAATGAGCTGCCAAATGGGTGGAGGCTCAGTAATGGTTTGGACTGGTTTTTCAGCTCAAGAGAAAATGGATATTGTTTTTGTGCATTCAAGAATGAATTCTGAAAAGTATAAGAATCTTCTTAAAGATCAACTAGCCATATGCAGTGAACTTCTTTGTGGCGAAAACTACACTTTCCAGCACGATAATGTGCCGATTCATGCATCTCACGAAACAAAAAAGTGGCTTTCAGAGCAAAGTATCAATGTTCTCCAATGGCCTTCTCGCTCCCCAGACTTAAATTCCATCGAAAACTTATGGGGGATCTTAGCTCGTGCGGTTTACCGAAATGGGAGGCAGTTTATATATGTCAAAGTCCTAAAGAATGCTATAAAATGTGCTTGGGAAGAACTGTCTTGCGATATTTTGTTAGAATTGATAGATTCGATGCCGAATCGCATCTTTCATGTTATAAAAACAATGGCGGCTCCACCAAATATTGAATAACCATGTTAGAGGATTTTCTTTTAGACCATTAGTGGCTGCTAATTATGTTGACCACTGTATTTGGAAAAAATGGTTGGTGTCTGGTAATTTTGTCCATTATGTTTTTAAGTTTTTTCATTAAATTGTATGAAAATATCATTATTATAAAATAATTATACATGATAACAGAATAAATTTATGTTTTTAACGTATTTGATAAAACATTTTAAAGCTCTGAATCTTTTCTTTCACTATTTGTCAAATTAGATAGGTGTTTTATAATTATGTCCACCACTGTACTTGCTTCGCTTTTCATGTAACATTTTGCATATCTGCAAACTGTGGAACAGCGAGAATATGAAGAAAAAAAAATTGTCTTGGTCATTGCTGCCTTTTTTAAAACCAATGCAAAACAAGTCTGTTGACCTAAGAATTTCTTTAATTCCTTTCTGATTGGCTTAAAACACTTTGTGCAATTAGTTTTAGTGTAGAGAATTGATGGAAGGTAAGTCACCTGTTTTCAAGAGATTTTCAGAAAGAATTTTCTCATTTTAGGTGATCCAGTTTTTTTGTAGGAACATTGGCACTTGTGAACATGATGGCAATTTCAAAGGGCACAAAATTATGAAATTCACTATATTTTGTCTTTAATCATAGATGATACTCTAGCTTGATATTTCTTTTCTCACTGTCCTCTCGTTCATTCTCTAGCCCCCTTTTATTTTGAAAACTGCTGTTTAAATGTTGATCCGCCACAGATTTTCGTGTATGATCAATCAAATATTGCACTTTGTACAAAATATTATGCCATCAACAACGTGAAAAATATCTTAATGTTTTTTAAATCAATCCTAGGCAGAAGCATGTATGACATTCCTCTTGGGTTTTTGTACAAATATTTGTGTTTATAAATTTGGAAATCAAGTAGGATATATAAATTATCACTAAAAATGTTAGTCCTATTACATTCTACAAAACAGAGCACACTGGCAGTGATCTAAAAGATAAGAAACAACTCTAACTAACATCCAGTCTGACCCACAAACAAAAAGGGGAAGAGAAAATTAGCAGTTTGGTTCATTCACAAAACGAAAGAAAGGGCTAGGAGTGATTGTGGTTAGGTGATTTACCTGATTTCATGTAATTAGTTCATTTTCAATATCAGAATTCCATTATTCTGATAGTTAAATTATTAAAATAAAACTAAAACACCAATTTTATGTGACTGTTAAATCTAATTAAAATATTAATTTCACATTGAGAGGATTTGGATCTTCATGCAATAAATTATATGCTATTTCCCCTTACAAAATTTTTTTCTCACTGAAATTTCAGATATTTTTTCCTGAATTCACAATCACTCCTAGAAGGGATGATAGGAAGGATTGCAGACTGACTAAATAATTATTCGATCTAAAAACCTGGAGTAATTCCCCTCAACTTTTCGAACATTAAGTAATTAATGGTTGTATAAATAAATTAAAGCAAGAGAAGTCGTTAAATAAACAAAAGAGAAAAATATAATATGTGTTTCAGTATTTTTCTCCATGTAGTAAATTTAATTTAACACTATTGCCTTTCAAATAATTAGAGTCCATAGATAATAATGATAAAGAATTTTTCTTTGTGTCATTGTAAAAATGTGCTAGATTCATCAAAATCTATACAGCTCGTGCAACTCTGACCTATAACATGTATATAAATTTTCAGCTCAATCAAATAAGACATTTAGGACGCTATCGCAATTTAAATAAATTGAGCCTACAAGCTATAATAATAAAGATTTTTTTGTTGTGTCCTGTAAAAAAACTATAAGTGATAGATTCTCCAATTAATACAGTTTGTATGACATGATCTATGATATGTATATAAATTTTCAGTTCATTCAATAAATGCATTTAGATACTATCACACTGTAAATAATTTGTGCTCTTAAGTCTTAATGATAAAGAATTTTTCTTTATGTCCTTGTAAAAAAACAATATGTGCTAGATTCACCAAATCAATAGAATTTGTGCTACTGTGACCTATAACACACGTACCAACTTTCAGCTCATTTGAACAAATCATTTAGACACTACCATGTTCACTCACACACATACATCACTGAAAAAATAACAAAAATGAACTCAAGGGACCTCAAAATGTATAGAAACACTAAAATCTAAAGGCTAATTTTTGTCATGATTACGATACTTTTCTTATATAGTATGTTTAGAAAATAAAAATGAAGAAAAACGACGGGAAAACACTCATGAATAAAATACGCGGGAACTAAAGATTACACAAAATACAGGCAATTATTTGGAAAATTAGAGATTATGCAAAAAGTAGCAAATTATGCAGAATTCCACATTTTTGCATAATTTATAGGACCCTAATTATTACAATACAGATACAAACCCTTACATTAAAACTATTATGATATTAATATCAATCACATTACTTATTTTTTTTCTATTTTTCATTTTTTTTTTTTTTTTTTAAAGCCTAAGCATTACCACACAGAAAACTGACCACCATATTTCAGACATACTTAAAGTTATTAATACATATATGCTGTTGTTTTGTTTAAATTCTTTCTTTATATTTTTTTATAATAAAAGTTTATTTTCATGCTGTACTACTGAGGTGCATAATTAGAGTAGTTAAAACATGAAAATTACAAAATATAATTAAACTTCCTTTTTCACGAAATTGAAGACACACATTCTTATGGCCTTTCAGACCGCTTATTATTATTTGTTGGATAGTGAATCATTTGTTCTTGATGCTTTGTTTTTTTGCCAATCAAACTTTCTGGAATTTTGGAAGACAGGAAGAAATTTGTGAGCCAGTTGTTAATATTCTGTTGTGACTTTTGAGTCACGTATTTTAAAATTTTCTGGGATTTATGCATTTAAAAATGAATAACTATACATATTTCAACTTAACTTCAAAAGAGATGAAATTGATATTAATTGACTGTTTTTCTATAACAAAATTAAATTTACTATTTTTTTTTTTTTTTTAATAAGGCATCTTTTCTTTTATTTTGCATTGGGTTTTGATTTCAGTTTAGGCATTTTTGGGCTTATGTTGATTTTATGTTATGACGTTAAGAGTATACCAATTTGGCTTGGTTATAAGCTGAGGAAAATTAGTCTAGTCTATTAAATTGAGTGAGATTTTGAGCTAGTTTTGTAACAAAATAAACTGGTATCACAATACATTATGAACTAAATATATATGTAAAAATTTGTGGTTGTTCAGATGCAAAAATGCGAACAGTATAAAAAACATGCAAAATTTTGGAAGAAATAATATTTTCAGCAGGGGTGATTCTGAGTAAAACAACATTTTCTGAACTATACATAAAATTTTCTATACTCTATTTCATGCATACATAAGTTTTTTTTTTTTTTTTTTTTCCCCTATGTGTGTATACTTTAACTTGATTTCTAATAAAAGTATATTGCTACAAATTAAAATGTCCACGCATTATATGCAAACTATTTTTAATAAAAGAAGAAAAGCTTTTTTTAAATTATTTTTTATTTATTTATTTATTTTGAACATGCACCTTTCAATTTTAGGAATTTTCTGAAAATTCTGAATAGAATCACCTCTGATTTTATGTAACTAATTATTCAGATGATTAAGTGATTGTAAATGATATTCTACAAGATGAATATATATATATATTTCCTGTTCTGGTTGTGGCAGGCTGGGGGAGTGTTGCCGGCATAAAACTAGTGAAACCCCACAGGCAAGTCACAAGTCTTGCCGCCTGCCTCCTACTTCCTACCTTGTGTTTCTTAGGTTGTTTTTTCATTAATTTTGATAAGTTTATGGTTTTAAGTTAAGATTTGTTGTTTTACTTTATTGATTCATTTGTTTTGCAGGCTGTTAATTAATAGATATGGTTTCTTTAAGTTAGTGTATTTCATCCACTGATGATTTTTTTTTTTTTTTTTTTTATCTTATTGGTCATTGGTGTTTCAGTGATCTTCTATCTGTTGCTTGGCTTCTACTAAGCTTAATAGATCATCTTTATTACATATATATATATATAGCATATAACAAAATACTATTAAAATAGATAAAACAGTTCATTATCCTCAAATAATGATAGCTATAATTATTACTCGAACACTTACATTCAGTTCACCTTCTTTTCTCTTCCTTTGCAGATCTTCAATTTGCTCTTTCAATTTAGTTATGTTCCAGGGATCTTTTTCTCTTTCTTTTTCTTTCAATTCATTTAATTCTTTCTAAAGAATTTGGAACATTAAATATGTCTAATTATTAAAATTTCAATTCAAAACCAAAGTCAAATTTAACCAATGAAAACTGACACTAAATAAAAAATACTTTAAATATTAAAAATTTTGTAAAATCAACTTTAACATTAAGAAATGTAACATATCTTTTATTTTGATATATTTTGATACATATATATCATAAAAAACGGCACTTTTTCGAGTGACGCAAGCAGAAGGACAAACTGAACGCTCCGTACTCATATATATGGCTAGTTTGACATAAAAGAGATTTGTAAAAGCCGACACTTAATATCTCAGCAAATATGCCATATTTTATTCAGATCTTTTCAAAATAGCCTTTTATCTTCGGCCTTAATCTATCCTGAAAATTTTACATTTCTACATGCACTATGTTTTGAGATCTGAATCTCAATTTAAAGCCAAAAAGGGAAAAAGAATGGTGTAATGGACTAAAATCATGAAAAATATCTCTAAAATGGCAAGAACAATTTTCATTTAATTAATATATGTTGTTAATGGAATCTTTCTGAATCTAGTAACTTTTTTTTTTTTTTTTTTTTTTTTCAGGAAAAATTTTGTTTTTTATAAAAGTTGTTTTAAAGAACTATATTAATCCGCCAATTGCATGCTTTTCTTCGGCGTATACATCGTGATACGGTTCTTACTTGCAAGGCTTGAGTTGGTCCCGTTGGTTGGTTGAGCAACATGAATGCAGTCAATGTATTATTTAAATTTAAAAAACAGACAAAATTATTACATCTACTTGAAAATAAGTTTATTCTATAGAAGCATTGTTTGCTGGGGCAATTGATTAGCAAAATAATGTAGTTCAAGTTCATTGGGAAAATGCAGTCGAAGTGCTATTTCTTTTTCATTTTCTCCAAGTTTGAATTTGACATTTCTTGAAAGTCAATCACATAGAAATTGCTACACACACACATGTCCAAAAAGTTTTAATGTGGATTTGCATTGATCCCAAGATTAATAATTTTCAAGCTTAAAAAGGCTGAATTCAGCCTTAAGGCTGAAAAGTAACATGTCTGTAAAAAGAAACTTACAAAATGTAAATTACGAAATTCTAACTTAAATTTGAAATTTCCACTTATTATTATTATTATTATTATTTTAAAAATTTGAGAATCCCACTCAATATTTTTTTCTAGTGCGAAGCTTCTACATTTTGTTTCCAACTACTTGAAAATTTGTTAGCATGATAATGTTTGAAATACTGAATTAATTCAAACTAAATTTGTAGGGTAGATTTATCCCAGAAATGTATTTGTTATGTTCATTTGCCAATTTAATCTACCCCCTTGTTTCCCTGTGCCAGTCCACTGAAAGTTTCAAATTTACATTATAAAGGTTCTATGAACTGATTTGCTTAAAGCTCCATATATACATAGCCTTCATTAATAAATCCACCAAGTCCATTAGTAAATTGTAGCTGCCATTTTGAAATAAAAAAATGGTGGCAACTTCATAATAAAAGATAAATCATATAATAACAGGAGACTTGGCGTTGGAATATTACAACTCGAAAAAACTACTACGTCAGAAATGCCAAAGAAAAAAAATATTGGAAATGCATACAGCTGTTTCGGTAGCCTAAAGCGTGCCGTCTTCAGTGCAAAAAGGATTTTTTCTTTGGCGTTTCTGACGTAGTAGTTTTTTTTGAGTTGTAAAAGATAAATCAGTTTACCCTTCCTAGGAGCCAGAAGGACTTGTTTTAATTTTTTGATCAATAACCCCTAAAAAGTAATGATATCAGTACAAAAAACCCTTAACAGGCTAAAAGTTTGTGACGCCGCTACTTTATGGCTATAAGAATTTGAAATATGAGTCTTAAAAATAATGATATCAAATTTTGAATGACACTTTGCAATTAGTTAAAATATGCATAGATTTTCTTATGTGATCATTTACTTTTTACTTTTATTTATCAAGGATGAAAGTGGGAAATGGACAAAAAGTCTGAAGATATGTGCAATACTCAAAGATAACTTAAATTTTTTTAATAAAAGAAGAAACAGAGACAATAAATCATACTTTCCATAAGCAAATATGAGAATAAATTAAAACTAACTGCTCAAGAACATGTTAAAATAAAGAATATTAAACAAAAATAAGAATGTTTTGAAATAAAAAAGTCTGAAATTCCTACTAAAGTCTGAAGAATCTCATCTCTGATTTATATTTATAATGCAAGCATAATATTTTTAGCTTCAAGATCAGACAGATATATAAAATACACTCACTGATGCTTTTTCATTCACATTTCAAATTCAAAATAACAGTTTTAAAAGGAATTATATAAAAATTCCAGTGGCGCCTCGGTGTTATTTTAGAAGATTTGTTTTTAGATTGCATTAAAATTACTTTTGTTTTGTCTAATAAAGTATATTTACACATTGAAACAGTGCTTTTAATTTTCAAATATACTGTCAAATAATTATACTTTCACCAAGTTTGCATTATAAATTAAAATTATTTATTTCAATAAATTGATTTATCTTTTGCGTCACGCTATCAAAAATTGCAAGTAAAATTTGTGTAAATGTTTTCTTTACGTCACACTACCTCTTTGCGCAAATTTTCACTTAGTTGGATACTATGATACTATGTTTTGGATAGCGTGATGCAAAAGATAAATCAATTTATTGAAATAAATAATTTTAATTTATAATGCAAACTCAGTGAAAGTATAATTATTTGACAGTACAGTTGAAAATTAAAAGCACTGTTTGAATGTGTAAATATACTTTATTAGACAAAACAAAAGTAATTTTAATGGAATCTAAAAACAAATCCTTTAAAATAACACCGAAGCGCCACTGGAATTTTTATATCATTCCTTTTAAAACTGTTATTTTGACACATAATAAATATAAAATAAACCTATCTTTACTTCGCAGTCATTCTGAGATCTTTCAGCGCCGGGCAACCGGGCCTCTTCGGAGAACGTTAACACTGTGACGGAGTCTTGGGTCTCTGGCTGCTTCCTTGTTGATCTTTCAACAGGTGGTTCCATGCCCTATTTGGGGCCACTGCGCCGCTTTCGTTACAGGTGTCGTCATTGGTGGATATTTCGATGGATTCGCGATGGAACCACCTGTTGGGCATGGAACCACCTGTTGAAAGATCAACAAGGAAGCAGCCAGAGACCCAAGACTCCGTCACAGTGTTAACGTTCTCCGAAGAGGCCCGGGTGCCCGGCGCTGAAAGATCTCAGAACGACTGCGAAGTAAAGATAGGTTTATTTTATATTTATTATGTGTTAGTATAACTTCGTTTTTCTTAATTAATTTAAAAACTGTTATTTTGAATTTGAAATGTGAATGAAAAAGCATCAGTGAGTGTATTTTATATATCTGTCTGATCTTGAAGCTAAAAATATTATGTTTTTATTATAAATATAAATAAAAGTAAAAAAGTAAATGATCAAATAAGAAAATCTATGTATATTTTAACTAATTGCAAAGCATCATTTAAAATTTGATATCATTATTTTTAAGACTCATATTTCAAATTCTTGTAGCCATAAAGTAGCGGAGTCACAAACTTTTAACCTGTTAAGGGTTTTTTGTACTGATGTATATATACAGTCGACTCACATTATAACGACCTTGTGTTAGGATGACCCAACGCAATATAGAGACTTTTTGAAAAGTCCCAATTAACTTCCAATTAAGATAATGTTATTTCATATTTGATATAACAACCAGGAAAAGACAACACTCCTTACATAATGACTCAGTAAACGACTGTACTTCCTTCAATTTATAGTTTAAAATGTGATCTTCACTTAAATTAAAAAAAAAAAAAAAAAATGAAAGAAAGAAGAAGACAGAGAGAAGAATCTGACAAATTTTACTTCATCAGAAAAATGAGATGCAGTTTGATGTTAGCTTTTTAATTGCAATCCGAACCACATAAGCTGTTTGGTTGGAAATTTCCAAAGAAACCATCAGAAATCACTCTGAACAAACAGATTTTCTCAAATTCAGGAAGTGTGAAGAAAATTCACCGAATGTTCCTCGTAAAGGTTATTGACAGTGAAAAGGCAAAATTGATATTAAATGTAGAGAATAATGAAAACATCAATTATATTTCAAAAATTAGTAACCGTACAATCGAAAATGAGCTGCAAAAATATGTAACAAACTTTTGAAAATCAAAATTACAGAAATGAATAATTTGAAAACACTATTCATTTTAAAAATGCATATTTCGAATTTCAAAATTACATCAAAACTCGATTACTGCTTTCTTCATAAAATATTAAACATGTAATTAGTTGTTCATAAATAGATAGGAGAATTTAATTTTTGTACAGTATGTACCCAATTCCTACCCCTTCTTTTCTTTTTTATTATGTAAATTTTATCAAAATAAAATTATTCTTTCATTTAAAATTTTTATGGTACCATCTATACTTTATGGTACACATAGTGCATAATTAATTCAAATGGTCATCTGGAATCATTATTTTCATTTTCGTCAAATTTGAGATTGGCTAGTATTTTTAACTGATTTCAATTTAAAAATTTTATTTCACTTATAAACTTTAATACAATTCTATTCATATTTTACAAGCAGTATGTTATTTGCAACCATTATCAAACAATCAAACCAAATTAAATGAAAAAGGCACCATTTGAAAAATTATTTTCAATTTATCTGATATAGTGACCATTTGATATAACGACCCAAACTGAGTCGTCCCAATGGGGTCATTGTAAGATGAGTCGACTGTATATATAAAATTAAATCATATCTATTATTATACAATGTACTTAATTATTTTTATACAATATAAATAAATTAAACAAACAAATAGACTTTTATTTTTCTAAATAAAATGAAAAGTTTACCATATACTGATCATTCTCAACTGCCAAAACATGAGCAAGTCTTTTCCTTCGATGTTCCAGCATATCTTGTTTCTCAGCTTTTAATTTTTCTTTTATTCTAGATTCCTCATTTGCTCTAAAAAAAAAAAAAAAAAAAAGTAATTTTATTCAGCGAACAATACTCTTTTGTTTATTTAAAAAAATATTAACTAAAGTTTAAATTTTACAATCAAAGATATAACCCATCAGTCATAGATATTATAATCCAAAAAATTTTTCAAATAAATATTAGTTTATTATATTTTATTAATCTTAATAATTATTTCACTCATAATTCAGTTTGACCATGAAAACAAAATTACAGAGGTGGAAAGATTATAATCTATACAGATTTCCAAAATACCACAATTATTTTCTTAAAATGTCAGTGTAAAAAGAAAACTGAGATCATGAAAAAGTAAGTCCTTAATAATAATCCACTCCACACTAATATATATATATATAAACTAGGGCTGCGTTGATTAACTAGACGAGATCGCGTTCGTCAACCTAGCCGTATGGAGTTTACTCCGAAACTCGCACAAAAACGTACTAGAACCCCTCAGAAAGGCCCCCCACGACGGGCACTCAACCAGGGTTGGGTTTCTTCCAGGACTGTGGAAGAAAGTGGAAAAAAACGGAAGAAACCGGAAGAAATGGAAGAAACCAACAAAAAGACAAAACAGATGTTCAAAATTGAAACACATTAACTGTATATTAACTCAAAGCATAATATAGTGTCAAATCAAAACTATAATTCAATTAATATTAAAAATATTATTTTTAGAAAAATAATTTTAAATATATACAGGTGATGTGTTCTTACTACTTTATCGGTAGGGTATTTTTTAACAATTTCTACCATTTCTGAAAATAAGAAATCCCTACAAGTTTTTTTAAGTATAAAAATGTGTAATTTTATATGTGGAGAAAAAAAAAGATGTAATTAATTAAAGATTAGCTATTTTTTATATGTACTAGCATTCATATTTCAATGCTAACTTTTAAAGACTGATATTTTTAGAATTTTTTGCATATATACTATCTCATATTATTATATACTAGCAGGCTACACCCGCTTCGCTGGTCACTATATTTAAATGAATTTTCGAAAGAATTGAATTAATATTTATTTTTTTACACCACATTAGAGACAAATACTTAGGAAAAAAGAAGAGAAGAATAAAAAAGAAACTGAAATTACTCCAAACCTTGCTTCGGGTACCCGCTGTCTACGGCAGCTCTTTTCCCGCCCGCACTGCATCAGGTCTAGGTTTCCCATGCCTGCAGAAAGATCTTTCCCGGGAACTTCAATCTGGATATTTTTCGACGACAGGGGGGGATCTGCTACTATTTAAGAACTGCGATTTTAAAGATGACTGTATTTCAGCATCTATTAAATATTTTAGTTTTGAACCATGTATTTTATAGACCATGCTATTTGCACTATATTACGATTTGATTCTGACCAATGTAATAAAATAAAATAAAATAAAAAGTAGATTAATATATATATATATATATATATATATATATATATATATAAACAAATAAATTTTAATCCTTTTTACTAATATACTACCACTTTTCCAGATAAATACTGTAAATAAATAAAAAAATTAATGAATAAAAGTTTTTTCTTTTAAAGGAATTAATTGAAAAATGAAAAATAAGAAGTTGTTCTACTATAAAAAATTAAACATATCTGTTATAAATACGTTTATAAATTTGAAACTAATTATACTTAATTTTTTCTACTGCATTACGATTTCATTTTCAATAAATATAACAAATTAAAAAAAATATATCGCCTTGTGTAACAGCCGTTGCTAAGATACGCAGACGATTGAAGCAAAAGAATAAATCTATGAAAATTAAACAAAGAAGCCAATATTTAAAATCGGAAAAACATTAATTTAAAAAATTCAAATTCGAAATTTGAAAAAATCTCGATGAGGTGCACTCCTGCAGGGTTCCATGTACCTATATCCCAAAATCTAAAAAGTTAATATATTTAATTTTTCTACTGTATGTGTATAACTATTTGATTTCAATAAATATAATAAAAAAAATTTCTTCCTCAAATGAATTTAAATAAACAAATAGTTTAATAGCCATTGCTAAGATACGCAGACTTTTGAAACGAAAGAAATTTCTGAAAAATGAAACATTGAAGCCAATTTTTAAAATCGAAAAAACATTAATTTAAAAAATTCAAATTTGAAAAAATCTCAATGAGGTGCACACCTGCAGGGTCCCAGGTACCTATATACTAAATTTGGAAGCTCTGCGATCAGTAGTGTGAGCAGCAGAGCGCAGACAGACACACAGACACACACACACAGACACTTCTCTTTATTTATATAGATTATATGTTCAAGTAGTACAAGTGATAATACTTATGGAATTCAGACAAAATATTTATTCACTTAAAAAAAAAAAAAAGAAATCTTTGTATGGCCTCTAAGCTGGAAAACCAATAGATTGTATCAATAAGTCCAAATACTTTTAAACTCCTCTGCAAGTTCTCCAGGATAAAAAAAAGAAAATTTCTATATTTTCTATTCATCTATTCTAAGTTGAGAAACAGATAGCAATATTGAACTGCTAAAAAACTTTTCATTTTTTATATATTGTATCTATGGCAATAAAGAAAATGAGTTTTTTGATGACATTTTGTGATAAATTAATTATTGCATACCCGTTCCCTTAATTAACTGAATGTTAATTAAAAGCTCTTTTATTAGAAAGTAAGCAAGTGATCCTTACTATTTACTACCAGTTAAAGAAACAAAATTGTTTAAATTTTAAAACTTTATTCTGATTAAATTGAAATTGATTTCTTTAATGGATTTTGAGTATTTTAGAGAGCGATCTGATCTTGGCTAAAAATCTCATGTAATTACTAATTTAGTATATATAATTAATAATTAGATTTTTATAGGCAAAATAAAGTTTGCTTTAAGTTATTTATATAAAAAATGCATCCATTGTATCTTACAAAGCTGCAACTTATTACTATATGATAATTTTTAAAGAAAAAGTTTCTTCCATTTCTTCAACTTGGAAGAAACCTATTTCTTCCGGCCGGTTTTTTCCCCCTCGGAAGAAACTTGCCAACCCTGCACTCAACATACAGTCCTAGGAACCTAGCGAAGTCAGTTGCTCTTAATCCTAACACTCCTATAATATTATTTCACATATTCGCTTTATATATGCATGAAAGGGATAAAAATGAATAAATTTAAATTATTAAAAACCCCAGTTTAAAAGTGTAAAAATCGCTAGTCAAAATTATAATCGCGAATAACTCGTAATAGCTCCTTTATAGATTGTTTTCCAGCAGAAGACTTTATCACTCAGAAATCAGAAAAGGAACAAAATTATAAGTCAAAATTCGCTTCTTACAATTCTTACAATTGAATATCATAATAAAAATAAGGTAAGATATGATGCTCGATTCCTCCCCACTAAATTTAAAGTTGGTGCTGAAGTATTATGAGATATAATTCTTTATAATGTAATTTAAAATTCAACATAGGTTAGTAAAAAAGTTTACAAACATCAAAAAATTTTATGACTATACATAATAAAATGATAAAGAAGTTAAGTTATCAAAAATACATTTCATTGTTTTAAACATTTGATAATATATATATATATATATATATATATATAAACAAATTAGGGGGAGTGCATGCAACCCACATCAAATTTGATTCACTAGGGTTCACCCATATTAAAATTAAAAGGACGGAAGAAACAAATAGGACTACTGTATTTAGAAAACCCACTTCAAGCCAGGAAATAGCTAACTACAATAGTAAAACCCCTTATCGATAGAAAATAAGAGCAATACAAGCTTATATAAATTGCACCATTCTCATCTGTACCGAACTTGAAGACCTAAAAACAGAAATATATAAAAAATTTAACTACGCAGGCAAACTATCCTAGAAATTTATTAGATAAACTTTACAAGAAGTGCTTAAAACAGTCAAACCACATTCCCAACCATCAAAAACCATGCAGAAAATATACTAACGCTATCCCATACAACAAAGGAGCTGCTGTCAAAATAGGAACCAGAAAATTAAATGTTAACATCCCGATTCAAACCAAATCCTAATATTTATCAAATTATCCGTAATGATAAAGATAAAATTTTCCCTCTTGAGATCGCCGGTATTTATGAAATCCCTTTTAAAAATCAAGACAAAATTCCAGGCTACTATATAGGAATGACCAGAAGAAAGATAAACACCTGTATTAAAGAACATTATAATGACATCAAATTTGGAAAATACACCACCATGTTAGCCCAAACTCACCAAAACGAAAGTATTGAAATCAACTTCAATAACATTAAGAAAATAGCCAATTTGTACAATAGTCAATATGCTCTTTTCCACAAAACAATCAAAATTTTAGACTAATCGCATGCATGCAATCACGAAGAATCGAAAACAGGCATTGATGCCAAATGGCGCCACCTACTCAAAAAGAGAAGAAAATGATTCAGTTCAAAGGAAGATTCACAAGAGAACAGAACCTTTAAAAGAAAATCTACTTTTTATTTTATTATAATGGCCGGAATCAAATCATAATATAATGTCAATAGCGGAGGCTGTAAAATACATGGTTAAAAAACTAAAATATTTAATAGATGTTGAGATACAGTCATCTTTAAGATCGTAGTTCTTAATTAATAGCAGATCCACCTGCCAACAATAAATAGACTAATTTAGTTTGCCCGGGAAAGACCTTTATTCAGGCATCGGGAACCTGGACCCGATGCAGTGCAGTTGGAGAAAAAGCTGACGTAGGCAGCGCAAAGCTTACATTTCAATGTAATTTACATTTCATTTTTCAATGTAATTTACATTTCAATTAAGCAAAGTTTACATTTCAATTTAATTTTTTTATTTTTAATCTGATTTAAAAAATGAATACTGATCCAATTCTTTTGAAATTCATTTAAATATAGTGACCAGCGAAGCGGGAGTAGCCTGCTAGCACTGTGGCAGAAAATTTTTTTTGCTTTTTGCGACAAGCCTCGTTCATACAAATCTTTTCTGCAAGGTGTTGTTACATAATGATATATTTTCTAATTTACACATAATATGTATATTTAATTATAAAGATATCAATATTATTAATCTATTGTAGAAGAATTTTTATATATAAGATATGTGAGTTCCTGTTTTCTACTGAAATTAAGAATATCTTTAATTTTTATGAGAAAATGTTTCTGCAAGTGACAATTTCTTTTCTGCGACAATGTCACTGTGTCGCCAAAATTCTGTCATGGGGTCTGCTAGTATATCAATAATTAAGAGGCAACAGCACTAAATATCCTAATTATATATCTTCACAATTAAATCTAAGTTTAGCAGGAAATGTATTTCATAAAATAAAAAATTATCTATAAATGCTCAGTCACATATGGATATTTGTAGTTGCTTTTTGAAGTGTTGTATTATCTTTGAACTTAAAATATTTTTTTATTCATTAGAGAAAATTAAGAGGTTTTCTTTTTTACTTTCTTCTATATGTAATATAGAGAAAGTATTGGATTCGCGAATATTTTCGACCTCCATATTTTGACGGATCTACCCGTTTTGGGATGTCCTGAACACGAATTGATAGTTTTTAGAAAATGTCTGTCTGTGTCTCTGTCTGTGGTTTCGTGTTTTCACCGCATCTCACGAACCAATGAATGAAATTCAACCAAACTTGGTATATAGTTGGACCCTGGCGGGGAATTGTGCTGATTAGATTTGGGGATCAATAGCCCAGCAGGTGGCGCTGAGATCGCATTTTATGTAAATTTTTAACATGGCAGTATAGGACAAATTTTTGTATTTCTCACCGTATCTCACGAACCAATGAATGAAATTCAACCAAACTTGGTATATAGTTGGAACCTGACGGGGCATGGTGCTGATTAGATTTGGGGATCAATCGTCCAGCAGGTGTTGCTGTGATCGCAAAATTTCATATTTTTCACCGTATCTCACAAACCGATGAATGAAATTAAACCAAACTTTGTATATAGTTGGACCCTGACATGGAATAGTGCTGATTAGATTTTGGGATCAATCACCCAGCAGATGGCGCTGTGATTGCATTTTATGTAAACTTTTAACATGGCAGTATAGAACAAAATTTCGTATAAATGTACTTGTACATAATGAGCGTTATTTTAAACTTGTGATTGTAAAATTAATATGAATTATTGATAATAGTAGTAGTTAACTACAAAAAAAAAATTGTGCATGTGGGAGCACCGGTTCTCCCCCTGCAGGGGGGGGGGGTAAATTTTCAAGATGGGTATTTTTCGAAAGATCTCGTCAATACCTTTAAAACGAATGGTTGAACTATAAATCTGCGACAATTTAAAACAAAGTTATTGATTTTTTTTACTTTTAACAAAAAAAAAAAAATTAGAAAAAAAATCTTTTTTTTTTTTTTTTTTTTTTCTAACGAAATTTAACCAAACTTGGTATTTAGTTGGTCCCCGACATAAACTGGTGCTGATTACATTTGGGGATCAATAGCTCAACAGGTGGTGCTGTGATCGCATTTTTTCTAAATTTTTAACATGGCAGTATAGGACAAAATTTCATATAAATGTACATAATGAGAGTTATTTTTAACTTGTGATTGTAAAATTAATATGAGTTATTGATAATAGTAATAGTTAACTAGGAAAAAATGTCTGTGCATGTGGGGGCATCGCTTCCCCCCACTCCCACTTCCCATCACCCCAAGATGGGTATCTTTCGAAAGATCTCGTCAATACCTTTAAAATTAATGGTTGACCTATAAATCTGTGATAATTTAAAACAAAGTTATCGATTTTTTTTAACTAGTGATTGTAAAATTAATACGAGTTATTGATAATAGAAACAGTTAACTAGGAAAAAATTTCTGTGCATGTAGGGGCATAGCTTTCCCCCCCCCCCCTGTGGGGGAAGTACTCTCCGGGAGGGGTAAATTTTCAAGATGGGTATCTTTTGAAAGATCTCGTCAATACCTTTAAAACGAATGGTTGAACTATAAATCTGTGATAATTTAAAACAAAGTTATCATTTTTTTTTTTTTAATTTGTGATTGTAAAATTAATACGAGTTATTGATAATAGTAATAGTTAACTAGGAAAACATTTCTGTGCATAGGGGGGTATCGCGTCCCACCCTGGGTGGAAGTGGGGGGGGGGTAAATTTTGAAGATGGGTATCTTTCGAAAGATCCCGTCAATATCTTTAAAATGAATGGTTGACCTATAAATCTGTGATAATTTAAAACAAAGTTATCAATTTTTTTTTTCTTTTAACAAATTTTTTTTTTTTTTTTTTTTTTTATTGTTACTGATTGAATATGTATATAGGAAAATATAGAAGAAAGTCACGTGGTGGCCACAACATACTAGTTCATAATTTATTTGTATGGTTTTTATTATTATTATGTTTATTGATTGAGCAACTAGTTAAATTGACAAAAATCATGTAGATGTCAATAATTGACATCTACATGATTTTTATAGTCTGTCATGTACTATCTGAAAAAAAAAAAAAAAAACATATAGGAGAGTTTTATTCATTGTTGAAATAAAATTTCGCAAAGAAAAAGGAAAATCAATTAATCGATTAATGAATGATGATTAACCCAATTAAAACTGTTAATCAATTCCCACCCCTAATATAAACAAAGTCTGAAAAATTTATTAGTTTGTTGACTGGTTAACAATTCCCTTTACAATATATGTTCAGAATTTTCATAAAAATGCATAATTCTTACTACTTTAAAATTGTGTTTTTGATGCTTGAGAGCTAAATCAATATATAACTGCTAACATTCAGCAATTTAATGTACTGTTTATGAGTAAAACCATTATTTAAAATTAACCAATACACATTTACTGTTTGTTTTTTATTTTTCTAATAAAAGAATTTGAATTTTTTTTTATACATAAAATTGTTCTGGAGATACTTTAGAGTGAATATTTTTTTTTTTTTCCTTTCCATTCAGTTTTTAAACTCTAGTCTTTTGTTTAAAAAATTGTTCTAGAGATACTTCAGAGTGAATGTTATTTTATTTTTTATTCCTTTTCTTCTATTTCTTTCCATTCAATTTTCATCAGAGAAAGAGTTTAAGCATTCCTTCTTCGAGTATCCGGCTTAATATTGCTGAATATCCATTTCTGGAATGCCGATATCTAGTACATCATCAAATATTTAGAATTCAGCTGGATAGGCTGAATATAAGATATTTACCAGATATCCATTTGATTTCATATAATTTTAATGCTAATCTCAAACTGTGTATTTAAAAAAAAAAAAAAAACTTTCTTGATTTTAAACATACATATGGAGTTCAAATACATAAAACATCTGCATTATATATGCAATATTTACTTAGATGTTAACCTAAGTTCACTTACAGAATTGTTAAATAAATAGAATATCTAACAAATTTATAAAAAGGAATTAAATTATTTCACATAAATTTTTTAAATTACCACCAAAAAATTATACAATAATACAAAACCATATCCAATCATTATGTTTCCCTTATTTACATCAAAATACATAAATATCATAAATTAAAAGAGGAAAACAGAGACACTTTACTCACAGTTTCCTATATTTGGCGAACTAGCGCACTCAGACAAACACGAAATATACTACTGATACTGAATGAAATACATGCAAATAGATCCTAACTTTACAGTAAAAGAAATACACCTTGTGTAAAGCATGATTAAAAATAATAAGATGAAATAAATAAAATGTAGATAAGATGAAATAAAAAAATTATTTTGATTCATTTCTAAGTTTATGATCCGAAGAAAGTTATTTTTTTTATATACATTATTTGAAAGAAGTGAAATATTACCGAACAACTTTCAGCGCTTGGGGATTTTCTAAACTTTGGTATTTTGATGATTTACGAGCAAGTTCTTGATGATAGGATGCTACTTCTTTACATTTTTGCAATCTGGAAGCTTCTTTGTCTCGTTTAGCAACAATTGCTTTCTCTGCTAAATCTTTTCGGTTTAAGGATACCCAATAAGACGGTAAAGCCATTCAGATCCAAATATTAAATGTCAGAAAATAAGAATATTAACGTGTTTATCAGCTTGAAAATTAAATAAATAAATAAATTACATATTACATGATATAATTAACAATACTCGCAATTAAACTATCAGTTTTTAAAGATCTTCAACAAAATTTAATCTACAGCTGTCTTTTTCTTGTTTATAAACATTTAAATTACGCGAACATTGGTTGGTTGGTTAAGTAACAACTAACAAATGGAGTTAAATCCTGAAGCTAGAGTAAATCCACGGATAAAGAGTTTAGAATGTATTACGAATGCTACGGAAAAGTAGTAATTTTCATCTTACAGATAAAGGGCGAACAGATCTTGACAATTTACCAATCAGCGCGTTTGTTTAAATTTGTAGCGATTCATTGGTCGTTCTCGGAAATCGGATGATGGCAGAATCATCATCATCATCATCATCAAAGTGCTTGTTTTAGTGTTCCTGGGAACGACGTTTCCTGACTACTAGTACTAGTATGTGAATCCGAAAAAATAATGACCATTGCTTGCCGATGCTTAGTTTCACATATATTTATTGAATAAAAATGAATAAATCCGGTAAAAAAGATAACATTTACTGTTGTATGCCACATAGAGATGTAAAAAACCCGGGAATTTTGATTCAGGGGAATAAACATGGGAATTTTCGGGTTTAAACCGGGAATTTTGGGAACATTGGAAACTTTGATGGGAAGAAACTAATACTGAATGTTTAGATTTAATTTTATTCTTTTAAGTGCCCAAACAACTTATTTGAATATCATTTTTATTCTACTTGCTTAAGGTTGCTGTGTAGTGAGAAAAAAAAGTCATTCCTAATCATCACTTCACTTCAAAGAAGGAGAAATGAGCATACAGTCTAGTTTGCGACAGTTTGACAGTTCCCCCCCCCCCCTTCTCTTATTACTACTAATTGAAACCTGAAAGAACTAGTTTCTCGAGACGTTTACAAAAGAAGTTCCTTACCGGCGTATTTCGTCAGGGCTATGTACTGTTGGTTATATTTTGAAGATTTGGAGTATTTTCTTTCTTCCTCTTTTTTTTTTTACTTCTCAGAATATGAACAGAATTAAATATTTCTAAGCGACTGTGCGGTTGCAAAATTCAAATAATCATGTATAAATAATTCTGCTTGCATATTGTAAAAGGTTGGTATGCGATGGAAATATGGATTTTACTATAACACGTTAATCGCCATGTCAGTCATATGTGTCTGACGCATTTTTAACTAGGAAATAACCCTAAAAGGAATACGCCGAGTAATTATTAACACGTTAATCGCCATGTCAGTCATATGTGCCTGACGCATTTTTAACTAAATTGTCTAATAAAGTTACCATGGCCCATGTGAAAATTTTTCTGATATTATCGTGGCGATTAACGTGTTAATAGAAAAACGAGATTTTTTTTTTTTTTTTTTTTTTTTTTTAAGTAATGAATAAAATTTATTTGATATTCTAAAAGATGCCGTCGGTTTACTTCCATGTGTCAACACCAATTGTGTATTAATTCCTCCCCCCCCACAAATAATTTTTATGTATAATAAAAAGGAAAAAAAGAGTTAAATTATTTTATTGTTTTTTAATTAGCTGAATTGATGAAGAAACAATATTTTTAAGAATATTCAACAGTAACCAGTTCATAAATCTTTTGAAACAATGGTAGTATTTTATTCCCCAAACTGGTAGCAATTAAAGAATTGCAATCCTTTTTGTGTACCTGCAGCATCAATACATGAAAAAATACCCTCCAAGGATTTTTTTTTTCCCTCGAGTGTTTCTAGTCTGTATTTAGACGAGTTTCTTAGAAAACCACGGAACATTCCCAATGGCTAAGCCGATGCACGTGTGGGTTCGAACGTGCCATCTCTCTTTCAAATCGCTGATCCTTTGCGCCAGTGTTTTGTGAAAAGTTATTAATTCTTAATCATTTTAACCTGCACAGAATTTTCTAAAACTTTATATTTAACATTGACAGAGAACTTAGCGCTAGATAAACACAGGAATAATAAACGTCTTAAACACCAAATGAAATATTACTATTAATAGTAGTATTAGTAATTATTAGTTTATTATTTAATTTGTCGTTCAAGACGTTTATTATTCCTTTGTTGAAACTTATATTTCGTTGAACTTTAACATAAATTGCTACCTATTAACTTTTGGTACATATTATTCCACAGGTGGCGCTACTAGACTACTTACATGTGTGTTTATATGTGCTGTGTGCCCATTTATGGGAAAGCTATATGTCAGAATTTATGGTGTATTACTGCACAAAATATAAGATATAAAAGGCTATGAAAAAATATGTCGATTCACTTTGGGTGCATATCAGCTGACAAGTGGGGTGCTATGCTGCAATTTTCTCCGTTCACGGAAAACAATTTCTTAGTTTCTGTCGCGTATAAATACACCAAACTTTATAAAAAAAATGTCCATTATAAAAAAGAATGTTTAATTAATTTGTTGTGCATTCACAGTCAAGTGATGCTGTAATATTGCAATTTTACCTTGGGAAGGGAATATCTGAGCTTCTATAGCGCATAAATGCACTAAACTTGATATATGAGATAATTGATTGCGGGAGGGGGAAAAAAAAAAAAAATGCTGACTTTATGACTATTGTCTGAAAGAGGACATCTCCATTACTCACCTCCTGAGATTTTCCTTATGGCTACATCTTAGCATCAATTGATTCAGTTTGCCCCAAAACTACATATGTAAAATCTTTACTGAGAGAATCTTTGCTTATCATAATTTTTTATTTATTTATTTATTCATTTATAAGTTTTTGTATATTAAAACGCGTATTAAATATCAGAATTCAAAAATAATAAAATTGATATTTAAAAAAAAAAAAAAAAAAAAAAAAAGGAGAGAGAGGGGGGGGGGATATTTTATGTGACTGGAAGACTTTCCAAAATATCGATCATTATATATCCCTATAAAGCATGCCTAAAATCCTTTCCCCCCCCGCCCCCGCCCGTTTTTTTTTTTTTTTTTTACTTTTTCTTACTCGTAAGGTAGAGAAAGTTTTTTTTCCGGGGGGGGGGGGGTCAAATTTTCGAAATGAGTTTTTGTTATATTTAGACGTCTTGAGGTCACCTGAATCCAAAAATAATGTTTTTAGCGGTTGGCCTGTGTGTCTGTTTGTTATCAGCATATCTCAAATACAAATTATAGCAGAAAGTTCGAACTTGATATTTTAAATGTGTATCATATAGGGATGCTACACTAAACTTTTCGTTGAGTTCAAGCAAATGGTTTGTGTACGAGAAAACCTCATATATTTCAGCAAATGTTTTTTTAGATCACCCTGTAAAAGTAAGGCTTGAAATGTGTTTTCACTGTAGTATGTGATTATGCGGATGCTTTTAATTACCTGTATAAATTTTTATGAGTCTGCCATTTATATTCATAGAAGTATAACAGTTTCTTTGAAAAATTGGGGGAAAAAAGGGGGAAGGGCACATTTTTAATTGTAACACATAGGGTATTAGACCCAACGCAAAGCCATTTTTAGGAAACTTTATTCACTACATTCACAGCAAATAGAATGCAAAAATGCTAAATATCTTACGACACATGAGCATTTTTAATAAATTATATTTGTAACTACGCATGCAGAAGTTTTTGAAAAATTTCATCGGTGTTATTTAATAGCCAAACCTATTGAACTACTTATATGAAAGAGCAATCAGGTTGTGAGCGACGGAATAAACAGAATTTTAGTTCCTCTCAAAATAAAAGCTATATATTATGAGGGGGATTTTATTCAAATTTTTATTTTTATTCAGTCAGGGTCCAATCACAATACAGTATTTGCTGAGTATAAATAAATATTGATTAAACCCCTTATCACCTTTCTTTCTTCCTTCTTTTTTTTCTTTTTATTATTATTTATTGGGTTGGGGGGGACTGAAATTCTATTCATTCTATCTCTCATATATATATATGTATATATATATATATATATTTTTTTTTTCACGATATCTCTTTGGAGTTTTCATGTAAGTAGCTCACTGTTTTTGGCTGCTAAATTATGCAATTGAAAGAAATTTTTTTTTTAAAGCTTGCGCATACGAAGTTAAAATTATTTACTAAAAATGCTCATATTTTGTAAAATATGTAACATTTTTACATTCTGGTTGCAATACACTAGGTCTAATTTTGTATGCCAAGTTTCCTAAAAATGGCTTTGCGCTGGGTCTGACACCCTACGTGTTATGATAGAAAGTTTTTTTTTTTTAAATATTTATTTAAAGAAACTATCTTATTTAAAATATATATCTTATTTAAAATTTAATATGTTTAGTTTTTTCTACTGTATTGCCATTTGATTTCAGTAAATATAATGTATAAATAATAATAATAATAATAATAAATCGCTTTCACATGTATGAATGAATTAAATAAATAAAAAATAAAGAGTTTATAGCCTTAAAATAAAATTAAAAAGAAAATTAATAAATTAAAAACACTTAAAAGTCGTTAAGATACACAGACGATTGAAATGTAAGAGTAAATTTTAGGAAATGAAACCGAAATATGAATACATAAGATCGGTAGAAAAAAAAAAAATTTCAAAATTCAAATAAAATCGCGATGAGGTGTACATTTGCAGAATCCCGGCTATCTATTTGCCGAGTTTTGTAACTCTGCGATCAGTTGTGCGAGCACCACAACGCGCGCACACACACATGCTCACAGAGATACACACACACAGACACCTCTCTTCATTTAAGTAGATTATGGCTGGGATTGCGGTGCCTCGCTCAGCACTATCTTACGCACAAACTCTGTCTTAAGATGTAAACAAAACGCAAGTCGTATTGCAGTGCCTCACTATCTTACGACAACCTCAGAGCTATCTTACGTGGAATCGTAACTGGATGCGCGCGCAATCACAACAGAACTCGCTCTGCGTCTCCCATTGGCTGGCTGGCTTTCTCTTACGAGGACACGCGGAGGACTTACGCTTGAGGCACCGCAATACCAAGTTAAGATCGTTCTTAACCACGCCCATCTAAGAAAGTTCGTAACATTTAAGATAAGACTTAAGAAACGAGGCACCGCAATCCCAGCCTATATTTATTAAAATCAAATGACAGTACATTAGAAATCAGAATACCATTTTAATATATTATTTATAATTATACTGTTATTTATCCTTTTTAATGTAATTACAACTACGCATACTTTAGAAAAAATATTTTTTCTTCTTTACTCATTGTGAAGCAGACTTCAACTAAAAATTTTATTTTTAGCAGAAATACTAAATAAAAATTTGTAATACTATTGGTATGCTTTATTTAATTTTATTACTTCTATCTAAAAACCGTTTGATTTATCACTCAACATGAGTTGGAAATTGCTTGCAAATTTTCAAATATCAGTACTAAGTGCCCCGAAAAAGAAAAGAAAAGGAAAACACACACACACACACACACACACACATTTTAATTATATTAAAATATTTGTCGAACAGATTTTCATTACACATAGCTAAGAAATACACCAGTAACAAGCTTTCTAATAAAAATATCACACTGAGAGCGGCCTATTCGTTTTGGAGTTACAATGTCTGACACATCTCCTTTTTGGTCGGAAATTAATAATGGACATGGAGTTACAGTCGGCTGCAAAATTATTCGAGCACTAGCCAATAATTCCTATATTTAAAAAGAACACTTAAGACTGTTTTGCTAAGTAAATCCTTGTCGAATCATGTTCTTAGACTGATTAAGAACATGACTCGACAAGGATTTATTTAACAAAGCTGTATTAAGTGTACTTTTTATTGGCAAGGATTATTGCTAGTGCTCGAATAATTTTGCAGCCGACTGTAAATAAGACAAAATAAATTTCATTCAAAAGACTGCATCTCTATTCACAGAAACAGAAGGGAAAATTCAGTCTCTTGTGAGAGCGATTAGTGTAGTTTAGGTTAGGCACTGGGGAGCTTAGTTTATGAGCACTTATGCTAATAAAACACAGGTTCGAAACGTGGGATCACTTTTTCTAGCATTGCTGAAATTATTTTGACCTTTATATCATAAAAGTGTGTAATATATATTGTCAAAGTTATCATTTAAAAACTATTATTTGATTTTATTTATTTATTTTTTTCATTTTAAAGTGTTTGTAAGAATCTAGCGTTGCAGTGGAAACTTATTCAAAGACAGTTCTGTTACAAAGTGATAGTTCGAAAATGCTCAATAAATAATATTGCCATTTCGTATCCAGTTTCAACAAAATCACTACAGACTTTTGAAAGTGATACTGTAAAACATGTTATGCCTCCCTCTTTCCCTGATAGAGGGGGAAGGGTTTTAATCTTAAATATGATTCTTAGGTATGTATAGTTACATATAAAAATCAAAGTTTTATGGGTATATTTTCTCCTTTGATTTATGAAAAGACATATTAAATATCTTGTTTTTCTACTCTAGTGATTTTTTATTCATTTATTTATTTATAGGGTGGGGGAGCAATTTAAAGTGTTGGAAATTCGTATTTAATACATTTTAATGAAATGATCCTATGTATATAGTATGTGTTTTATTTCTTTTTTTCTTTTGACATATGATGGATTACATGAAAACAAGTTTTACCCCCCACCTTCCCATTTCTGCCACTACCCGCCTCACCAGTGGCCCAGCAGTTTTGCGCTCAAAACTTGTAAAAGAGAAGTACTGGGTTCGATACCAGGTCACGCTCTACGATATAGCCGTTCGGAGTTTTCCTTGGTTTTCTCCAAAAATCGCGTAAATACGGTCTGGTACCCAGTACAAACATGGTAGGGTGGTACCAATTACGCCTAGGAACCTAAATTAGCCGTGAAATTTATTGACCTTAATCCTAACACCAAACCATCTCCTAACTCCTTTGGAAAATGAAAAAAAAAGAAAAATATATAAATAAAAATAGGATTTTTATTGTTAAATATTCATGAGTTACTTTTTAAAATAAGAATCATATGAACATTTATATAGAACTGTATATGTATATATACATATATCTTTTTTCCCTGGAGATGGAAATGAATATATGAAAAAGATGCTTTATTCCTTATCTTCTTTCGAGATTCGGGGTGAAGGGAAAGAAGGAATAATTTGTTTAAAACTCTGAAATCGGTAATTTAGGTATTCATGCCTGTAATATTAAAATATATATATATATATTTCTTTCTTTCTTTTTCTTTTATTTATTTTTCTTGACATCTAAAAGCTTATATGAAAAGTTCTTGCTCCATATCCTATTATTTTAATTTAGAAAATTCTTGAAATTTATAAATTTTAATTCTGTAATAGCATTTGTTACATTTTAAACGAAGATTATTATGCATATCATTAAAAAAAAAACTTCTTAGAGGGAATAGACGTGTTAAAAATCACGCTTTGACTTGACACACCCCTCCCCTTTAACTTTAGAGGACGAATTTCGAAAGATCCTGAAATTGAGTTTATAAATTCGCATTTTGCATTTCAAAACTAGAATTTAATGGATGTATTATTATTATTATTATTTTAATATAAAGGATGTGTGAAAAACTATTTTTCTCTGTTTACGCCTTTGAACAAAACACACTATTCTGCTTATAGTACAAATACATAATATGAATTATTACACTATATCTGGAGAAACATCTTTTTCTACAAGAAATACGAGTGAAAAGTGCTTACGTCCTCTTCCAATTGTCATTTATAGCCGAAGGGTTCACGAGTAAAAGTTAGCGACACAGGAAGTAATTTATCACGATCCATCATTTTCCCCACTACAGAGATTGAAAATAAAAGAAGATCGCAATATTTTTTTAATTTTTCGGCCGTTTTACAAAAAATTAAATGCATAAAAGTGAATAAAAGTGGTATGACACTAAACAAAAAAATTTTTTACACCTCTGAAGAGTTTTTCTTTTTAAATTTTCCTAACTGAACTAAAGTTATCGATGTTTAAAGTAAAACATATGCAAATTCGCCCAGAATAAATTTAATTTAAATGTGTTAAAAATCATTTCTTCAAAAAAATAAAACTGTAGAAAGGTGTGAAAAGTTGTCCTCTACAACACTGACAAATATTTTGCAAATCTATTGGTTTTTTAATTAATTATTAAGGGACAAAATTTCCCCATAGGTTAACATGGAACCTTGAATATTCAAGATGGCGGGTACACAGCAACCTTAAATGAAAGTGATATAGAAAATTATGTGACTATTTTAAAAAAATAATAAAAGTTAAACATTTACGTTATTAACAATAATAAATTATGAAGTTGTCTGCCTGTTTAAATAAATTTTAGAACTTTTCCTTTTTTTTTTTTTTTTTAATTAATGAATACCATAATAAAATATGCTATAAAAAATAATACAATGAAATTAAATTATGATAAAAATACTTTAAAAATTATGAAATTTTGTTTTATTGATTTAACAAAATTTCACATAAATTGATGACATTTTGTTATAATCAGTTAAAGAGCACGAGGAACAAAACCGAACATCAGTTCTTCGGTTATTAAAAATTACAGCAATAATTTTTGAATGCATTGGATCAATACATAAAATTTTCAATGGCTAATTATTAACAATTTGGATGTTATTTATTTACTTATTGCATATTAATATTGTTGAAATTTTAATTGAAATAATAGTTTTCAGTGTAATATTATTGATCATTTTAGTGAACACAGTTTATTTCGGAACATTTTTGTTTTATTTTTGAAATAAAATATTAAAGATTTACATTCATAGATATATACAACTAAAACATGACGAGCTTCGACTGCCGTAAAAAAGAAGTGTTACTTTGAGCTCAGTGTGTCAGGACCACGGCCTTACTAGATCACTCCTCGGCGCCAACACGCCAACGTCGTGAAAGCGGCCATAACAATCGACGATTTCTCCGGAATCAAATGCATTGAATGTTAGGGTCGGCGTGCAGCGCCGCCACAGTAAACTTGCAGAGCATTTAAATTAATTTAAAATGCAGTCTTCAGATACGCAAAAATATCTGAATCATAAAAATAATTGTGGCAATAATTTTAAACCAATTCACTGAAAAATAATAAATTATATTAGTCGTTTTCTCCTAAATAAAAGATACTCTTCTTCAAATTTTTGTTTTGCATGAAAGAAATGAAATATAAGGATTAGAAAGAAAAATAAAATAAAATAAAAATTTATATATATGTGTGTGTATTTATGTATGTATTTTTATTTTTCCATTATCATTCCAATACCAATTCTAGCTAAAGTAGTTGTAATAAAAATTATAATATCTCGAAATTTTATGTTAACAAATTAAAAATACGGCCCAAAAATTCGGCTGTATTTCTACTACTTTTATAAAAATTATTTTAAATTGTGTCTTTTTTAAATATACATATATTATTATTTTGTTGAACCATGGATGAATATTTAATGTTTCTTGGCATTTTCCACGTTTGCTAAAGCCTGGGAAAGTAGATGGCGCTTGTTGCCGACCCTGAAAATCGATTCCGCGGCATGCATTGATATTTGCAGTTTTGTTATGGCCGCTTTAACGTTGGCGCCTTTGGCGTAGAGTTATCTAGTAGGGCCATGGTCAGGACTAAAATAAGTCTGTTAATGAATGAAATTTTATACTAGTAATTTTTAATTTTGTAGACGTTAAAAGCACTATTTTAAAATCGAAAGATCATAAAAACCAATTAAATGTAAGATAACATTTTGGAATGCCATAGAACATCTATAATATTGGTAAAAAAAAAATGCTAAATTCACAACTTTTGAAAACTTTCAAAATTCCCTTGTTTCGGAAACTTTCAAAATTTTCTTCTCAAAAAACCGGGTTTATTCCCCGCTCACATCTCTAATGCCACAGTGTAACTCCAAGAAATCCAGAATTAAGCTTCCATTTACAGTCGGCTGCAAAATTATTCGAGCACTAGCCAATAATTCCTATGTTTAAAAAGTACACTTAAGACTGTTTTGCTAAGTAAATCCTTGTCGAATCATGTTCTTAGACTGATTAAGAACATGACTCGACAAGGATTTATTTAACAAAGCTGTATTAAGTGTAATTTTTTTTTGGCAAGGATTATTGCTAGTGCTCGAATAATTTTGCAGCCGACTGTATTTCCAAATGACAAATTTAAAATTTCAGTTGCTTCGGCTAATGGAAGTAAAGAATTAATCAGATGATTTGAAACTAATATTCGTTCAACTTCAGTTAAAAATCTACTTCCGATCGAACTTTGAGAAAACTGAAATATTTTTTTCCAAAAGCAATCAATTTCCATGATGTAATCGCGGAGAAATTATAGTACGAATATTAAGTAGAATAACAAATAGGACAATAATAAATACACGCTGCTATTATATTTACTAACAACAAAGGGAGGCATACTATTGTAACAATCGCAGCTATCGTAGATCACAAGTCGGATCGTAGTCGTAATTTTGATACAAATGTAACGCCATCGGCCATATTGGATCGTAAAGTTGTGATTGTTGACATAAAAATTTGCGACTGCCTGCGCTCTCCCGTAAGCTCTCACAAGCCTCTCACAAGTAAGATGGCGGAGAGTAGGGTTGATCAATGAAAAATAAAATATTTATTTATTTTTGTGTGTGGAGTGTTATTATTGATACAGAAAATGAAATTAAAACCTTTGTATAATTTTAAAATGACAAGATTTACTTCATTAAACGTGATATCGCACAAACACGAAAACGTCCAATATTGTTCATTTATGATTCATTATTTAAATAAATTGTATAATAATGTGAGATGAACAGCATATTTCTGATTTTTTATAATAATAATAATTATTATTACTATTATTATTAACTGTATGTATATTATTTTGTATCGCTTGTTCCTTGTTAAAAAAAGTCATACTATATTTTTACACTAATGGTACTGAATGCGTTAAGTACTCCTTAAATATCATTCACAGGTATAAATGAATTCTTTTAGTAATACATATATGATATACTTATTAATAAGTCTTTCCTCGCCATTCTTTCTGCAGACAAGTAGGAAGTTTTAGTGATTTTGCATGTTAAGTAGTTTGACCCCTAATTTATCACAGAAGTCATTAAATAATATAAAGCAGCTTGATACAACTACAAACCTAAATTCTAAATTGATTTTCATCAAAATTATTTAAATTGTAGAGTTAAAATTCTTATTAGGAAAAAGAAAAACTCTATATGTGGGGAATTAATTTTGTATCTAAAAGTAGATTATGAGAGAGTTACTTTCTAGAATTTTTAAGCTATTGATGAAATGCTAAAATTCATTAATGTAATTTTTTTTTATTCACAAAATTTATATACAGTCTCTTTTTTATAAGATTATTGTAACTCCTACATTCTTGAGATATTTTAACTCCTACAATATTTTAAGCATTAAAATTCAGAAATATTCTTTAAAGTTTCAACTTTCCAAATTTAGGTATATACTATACATTATGTTAACTTTAATTTTTTTATTGAATTGAAACATTTATGTTTAATAGTTTTAATGTAAGTAATGATTTAAAAGCATGGGATAATTTGGGTACACATTGCATTTTATTAATTAGGGAATGAAAAATAATCATTTTATACTCCTGCATCATCGTTACTTTAAGGTTGTATATGCTGAAAATATGCTTGCAATACTGATATTGACAAAAGTTTTCTTTTCTAAAGATAGCAATGTAAACATATCCATATATTATTAATTTAAATTAAGTATACTGATTCAAATTCATCATTTGTGATAAAAATGTTTCCACCACTTGTGCAAAGTAGCTTTTGAATTGGTTTTTATAATCATTTTCATTCAATTTTGTGTCCTCTAAAATGACCTCTTTTTCAAAATTGAATGTTTTCTATTTTCTTATAAAATAGAATTGCATATTTTCTCCTCTTTTACCAATAAAAAATTCTCATCACCTTATACGTAAAAAATAGAGTAAGATAATCATATTTTTTTGGGGGGGGGGGAACACTGCTCTGCAAAAAGAAAAAAAAAATTCGACATCTGATACCATTCTTGCTCAACTTATGTGAAATGACCTCCTGAATCCGAATGTGACTCCCGTTTTGCCTAGTCACCCACCATTTTCTAGATACACCACCTCCTCTCTGATTTTTTTCCCTGTTTGATAATTTTATGACCATGAATTTGATTTGAAGAATTAAAAATAATTTAACACCTAAAAGCAAAAAATATATAAAGTTTAAAAAATAACATTAATAACAGATTAAAAAAATATAAGATATGTAATGCATAATTTCAGTTTCCTACCCAAAATTTTTCCCTTGTTGCAAATGTCAATGTTTTAGAATTTTCCAACTCTGTAACCCCTCAGAAGGCATTTAATGGTTAAAATAATCCTCTCCCCTCCTAGAAATCAAATTCATAGCCATAAAATCACTGAAAAATGATAAAAAATAGGGTGCCATTCCTAAAAAACGGTGGGTGATAGGGCAAAATGGGCATCATATTCGGATTCAGGAAGTCATGTTACATAAGAATATACTGAAATGGTGTCAGAGGCAACTTTCATGCCGATCAGTTTAATGGAACTAGCTGTTTTTGTTTAAAAATGCATCCAATTTTAAAAGAGTCTTTTTCTGCATCACAATCACATCTTTTGCACCATAATATTTGCATATTTTAGAATCCAAGTGGTTTCAAGAATGACACATAATCCTTTAATTTAAGTGTTATAATTGCCATTTGGTACTTTCATATTAATCGCATGCTGGCAATTTATACTTTAGTATTAACTTGGCTCATGAAATACAGTCGCCTGGTTACCATAGCCAACCAGTATATTTTAACTGGCAACATGGTTTTCAACTTTGAAACTTAATTTAAGAAAAAAAAAAAATTGGTTCTAGATTCGGGCTCTGATTCCACTCACGATATAAGCAAACTCTCAGCGTTTTCATTCTCGCTTCTCTTACTACATTTTGAGACACTATGTTAAATCAATACACTATTAGGGAAGTTACACCACTTTTCTCCATATATATTTCACAACTTGATGTTAAACTGCTGCGTCATTTTAGGGAATTGGTCTAGACAGCTCCTCGTTTGCATGTGCTTTGCAACCAGGAGCTGAATCGTTGTGCTGGTGTAATGATATATTGATAGTGATAGTGTATTAATTTAGTGAAATTATTAAAACTGTTATTTGTATAACTTAAATAGTTATATTACTGTTATTAATAAACTCATTATTTAAATGTATTTCAAGTTAAAACGTCTAATAAAATTTATGACATTTCACTTAAAAAAATTTTTTTGGAAAAATGCTTACAAATAGAAATACTATATATGACATCACTTTCTACAATGTACTGTCAGTGTGACGTCAAACTGACTCCAAAAAAACAAGCTATCTTTATTTTCTATATCGTTTAATACTAAGACTACATGTTATGATAATAATCTTAAATTTGTATGATATCTTTAACTCTATTTTGTTTGAATTTCTATTTTTAAATAAAAGCATCACTAAAAAAATAATCATCTGTAACAAAAAAATTATTTCAAACCAAACAGAACAAGGGCTCGTAACCCCGATGCCTGCAGCAGCTTATATGTGGGCTGCTAATAACATGAAAAATTCTCAAAAATTAACCTTGAACCGAATGAGCCTCTGACTCGTGTTTCCGCTGCCTGTGGCTGTGGCACTGTATAGCAGGCATGCTACACACACGCTGCAAAATCCACTTTTCTCCACCAGGGGGCACAGTATGTTGTGTACAAACCACCAATTGCCTTGAATTTCTAAGACCTTTCAAATAAGGTGTCACATGGTGTTATCAACTGCAAAATCTTTTAGTTGCACTTTCCACCGCCAGGGGGCACAATCTGTTCTGTATGAACATCACCAACGGTCAGAAAATATAAAGACCTTTAAAATAAGGTGTAACATAATAGTCTACTACGAAATCACTTAGTTCCACTGTTCACCACCAGGGGGCACACTATATTGTATATAAACATCCCCAATCAACATGAAATTTCAAGACCTTTATCGCCAATCTCCTTCAATTTCCAAGACCTTTCAAATAAGATGTCACAGGGTGGTGTCAAGTACAAAATCCTTTAGTTGCACTTTCCACCGATAGAGGGCACAGTGTGTTCTCTATGAACATCACCAACAGTCAGGAAATACCAAGACCTTTAAAATAAGGTGTAACATGATAGGGCCTACTACAAAATCACCTAGTTCCATTTTTCACCACCAGGAGGCACACTATATTGTATTCAAACATATCCAATCAACATGAAATTTCAAGAGCTCTAAAATGAAGTGCTACAAGTGTGGGTCTAGACCGGATTTTCCTCTCAAACTAATCCCCCCTATGCACAATTTCTTCACCGTGAAGTAATTTGGAACTGAGTTAACTCACAAACATGCTTTTAACCTCTGCCCCCCCCCCTCCAGGGGGTGACCACTCGGCTTTTTATATTTTTCTCTTTTGATGACACATCTACAGACCAAGACCTTTTTTTAGACTCCTCAACCAAATTTTTACACCTAGCCGTTCTCTCAATTTAGTGGATACAGATAAAACACGTTAAAAATTAATATATAGATAATTGAAATTTTATTTAGAAAGATTGGAGTGTAAGGCTGATTTTTTATACAAACTATGTGAAAAATACCAGAGCCGGGAATCAAGCCCGGGTTATCTGCTTCCAGTGAGCTACCCAGGCTGATAACCAGCTCGGCATTTCTCACATAATATCCATTGGCAAGGTCACCGAGTCTGCAAACACAGATATAACAAGTGAGAATATTTTTCGTAGCACAACTCCATTAGACCACAAATTTTCCAATTGGAAATTACTAGCTGGAACCCATGTAATGTTTCAAACATTGTTGCATCATTATTTTAATGATAAAAACATCTAATATAAGTTACGACATTTCACTTACAAAAAGAAATGCGGAAAAATTCTTATAAATAGAAATGAACCTTAAATATGTATGATTTCAAATCTTTAACTCGATTTTGTTCGAATTTCTGTTTTTAAATGAAAGCATCACTAAAAAATAATCAGCTGTAACAAAAAAATTACCTCGAAGCGAACAATACTCTGCCTTGTGACCCAGGTGCCTGCGGCAGTGCACACACGGCCCACTACTAACATCAAAAATTCCCAAAAATTAACTTTGAACCGAACGAAACCACCCGGCGTTGACCAGGCCCATGATAATAACCTTATATTTCTATGATTTCATATCTTTAACTCGATTTTGTTTGAATTTCTATCTTTAAATGAAAGCATCGCGAAAAAAATAATCATCTGTAACAAAAAAATTACCTCAAACCGAATGGAACTTGGGACCATGGTGCCTGCGGCAGCGTATACGCAGGCCGCTAATAACATGAAAAAATTCTCAAAAATTAACCTTGAACTGAACGAACCTTTGACTCGTGTTTCCGCTAGCAGTGGCTGCAGAATGCTACACAAAATTCACTTTCTTCCACCAGGTGGCGTAGTATGTTGTATACGAACATCACCAGTTGCCTTAAATTTCCAAGACCTTTCGAATAAGGTGTCACATGGTGGTGTCAACTGCAAAATCCTTTAGTTGAGCTTTCCACCGCCAGAGGGCACAGTGTGTTCTGTACGAACATCACCAATGGTTAGAAAATACTAAGACCTTTAAAATAAGGTGTAATATGATGGGGTCTACTACAAAATCACCCAGTTCCATTTTTCCCCACCAGGGGGCACACTATATTGTATACAAACATCCCCAATCTACCCGAAATTTCAAGTCCTTTAAAATGTGGTGCTACATGTGTGTCTAAAAGAGATTTCCTTCTTAAACTAATTCCCCCCCCCCCCCCCAAAAAAAAAAAAAAAATCTACTTTTCCTCTTTAAAGTCGAAAATTCCAAAATCACAGAAATTGATTTTATAGTATTCGAGTCTAGTCCCCCCATGTTCAACTTCTTCACCGTGAAGTAATTTGGAGCTAAGTTAAGCTCGCAAACATGTTTTTATCTCCTGCCCCGACACCTCAGCCAAATTTTTACACCAAGCTGTTCTCTCGATTTAGTGGATACAGACAAAACACGTGTCAAATTAACCCCTTCCACTCCAGGGACGTACGTGCATACGTCCAAAGAAAGTATACGATACTATTTCAAAATTATAATCTGGTATTTCAGACATTTACACTACAGCTAGCCTGGAGCGGAAGGGGTTAATATATAGATATTCAATAATACATCAACCATGAAATTTCATTTAGAAATATTGTAGTGGAAGACTGATTTATTTTATTTTTTTTTATACCAACTACGTGAAAAATCAACCTCACACTCCAATCTTTCTAAATGAAGTTTCTAATTTTACAGCAAATTCAGAAAACTTTCTACGAATTATTTTCACACATTTATCTTGATTTATAGAAAACTGGCCCTTCAGAGAGGTGGCCTTTCAAAAAAGGTTTGTCCTATGGCACAATTTGCCAGTGTTCTAAAAATTACTACCAAATCAATATCTGACTTGCACTCGACTATAAATATGTAATCTGACAAATAAAACAAAGAGTTAAGTTGTAATGAAACTGTTCATTCTTATCCAGCAAACATTAAATAAAACCTAAGAGAAAGTACTAAATACTGTGTCTATATTTATCGAACAGGTCAAAAGGTTTCATCTTTCTACGAGTTAATATTTTAGATGTTTACCAGAAAACTTAGTTGGTATAGGGGATTAGAATCTGCGAATAATTCTGATTTAGAATCGATCAATAAAATAACTGATTTAAATAAATGTGTGATGAGTGAGAAAGAAATTAAAAATTGTTAAATATTTTTTTATGTAAAATTTTGTAGCAAGGAAGAAAAAAAAAAAGCGAGAGGAGATGTGTTATTTTCTTCACTGGCAACAAAACAAAAAAAAAAGTTTTAAAAAGATAAATTACAATTTTTTAGCCATCTGTAAATGTAATATGGTTAAAAAGAAAAAAAAAATGTAATACTGCATTTGTATTTACATAAAGAAAAGAAAAATCTATTTCATGCGAATGCTACAGTAAACTCAAATATTGAATGAGAAGATCCCTTTGCAGAACAAGTTGCACAGCAAACTTACTCCAAATATTTGAACTGTAAGTTTACTTTCCAACGTTGGTTTAAATCAGCCTAGTATTTCAAAAGTTATCATGATGGCATATTTTCTAGTGACTGCAACTTGAAAGCAAAATGGCAGAGCAAGTTGTCCAGTGAACTTATCATCAAAACATTTATATAAGTTCACTACCCAACTTTGGCTTGAATTGATTGATTAATTCAGTGTTTCAATAGTTATTGTAATAATAAATTTTCAATTAGCCCTAATTAATTTAATGTATCCGGGTTTTTTTTTGTAAGAAAAGAGCGGATGAATTTCATTAATAAACTTGGTTGAGACACTTATATGGCCTATGTATATATCAAAATTCAAGCAAATCCAACATTAAATACACTTATCACAATGTGGATTTGTAATTTTCAAGTGAACTCTTGAAAATAAAATAGCACAGCAACCATCGTTAATGAACTCATCCTAGATATTTGTAAGATAAGTTCGCTGTCCAATTTTGGTTCGATTTGGAGTATTATTTTGGAAGTTACTGTGATGACAAATTTCTATTATATATAGATTTAAAAAAAAAAAAAAAGTGATTGTAGTAGGTTGATTTCTAAAGAAATCAACCTACCTTTAAATCAACCTTGATTTCTAAAGAAATCAACCTAAAACTGATTTACGTACATGAGTGCTGGCAGAGAAGGAAATCTAAATATATTTAATACTATTTATTTAATGTTTTGCAAAAAAAGAAAAAATCAAGTTTTTTTTTTCCCTTAGCTTAATTCAGGATAATTTTTTAAATATAAAGTTTTTAAATTATAATATTTAATATAAATAAAGCTTAAAGCTTTTAAACTTTCTTTTAGGCTCTTTCGGTAGATTTTACCAATTGCCCACTGCATAGCTCTGCTAGATTAATATGTAATGTCACAGTGTAAAGTAAAAGAAAAGAAAAAGAAAAACAGCACTCGCTGTTGATTTCAATAGATAATTTTTGGATGTAATTGTAATATGCACTAAAATGGACAGGTCTATATTATGTTCACATGTTTATTTATTTTGGCTTCAAGACACTTATTACATAAAAATACATTTCAATATAATATCTACAAGATCTGGTGAAAAATCTAAATCTAGCTGTAATATGGACATATCATATTATGTACTTTGACCTAATCTACATGAATTTGTGTTGACTGGGTTCTTTCTTTAATAATAATGTTCTATATACTTTTTAAAAACCAACTTCAAACTAAAAAATAACTTTTTGAAACACTAATCAGTAGAATAATAGTTGTAGGGATTATATAATTATATATATATATTAGATAACAGATGTATAAAGACATTAATTAGAATCAATTTTTCAAAAGATGCTTTTTGATGTTAGAAAATGAAATATTACAAGGAAATATTTTTAAATATCTTGCTTTTAAACAACTTCAAAATTACTTTTTGACACTTTGTTTATAATGAAAAAATTAGACTAACCCCTCTATTTCCCATTTTGTGTAGGACTTTTACAAAATACATAAATAAAAGAGAAAATATTTTATAAATAAAACACTCTTAAATGAACTTTTATTACGAAAATAGGAAAAGTACTATATGTGTAAGTTTAACTAGGATGTTAATATATAGTTTTATTTTATGTTTTTTTCTCTACTTATACATCACATAAAAGACACTTTTTACTGAAAAATGAAATTAAAATGAAATGTAATCAATCACTTCATTCGTATTTAAAAATTGGTAAATATATCATAATTTTTTTTTTTTCAAATGTTTGTAAATATAAACATTGTATTGCACACGGCACACCGGACACACCTACATATCAGCCAATCAGTGAAGCCAATCGTTAAAATAATCGAAATGCCAGTTACCGGAAATCACAAATTTGCAATCGAAGGGTTGCCATTTGTGATAGTCACAAATGTTACAATAGTATCATAATTTGTGAGCCGATCGCAAATTCCAGGATTTGTGATCTACGATTACGATAGCTGCGACTGTTACAATAGTATGCCTCCCAAAAGCTGAAAAAGCGCCATCTATCGATCATTATAAACGCGGATACTACGGCGTCATTGGACAGTCAGAGAACACCACGGAGTAATATTAATAGGAGTTGAAGGTCCAATGGGAGAAAGCTACGAAACTGTGATCTAAATTTTTGGTAAATATTGAGGGCGCCACTTGTCATTCCTCCCTACCTCGGCGCGGATATACTACTGTTTTCAATAGAATTTTGCTGGAGTACATTTAAAATTTTTTATTTTAAGCAATTTAATTTCTTTGTAAGTTCTTAAAACTGCATAATTCAGATGTTTCAAATAAATGCTTCGTTCCTAGTTGTAAAACAGGCTATGATAGTGATAAGAAAAACAAAAAAAAAAAGCCCTAGGAGAAAAATAAAGTCCGAGTTCGTGTTTTCTGCACCTAAAGTAAGTTTATTTTTTTTCTTTACAAAATTTCATCCATTCTCCTTCCTCCCAATTGTCTGTTTTAGTTAGCTTCGGTTCATAAGAATCGTCATTTTTTAAAAGCTTTCTTTCAAAATAAAATTAGTATAAAATGGCTCTTAAAAAAAAAACATGTTGGTTAGAATACTCTATTTAATGAAATTTGCTTTCAATCGAAATTTTTTCAGCTTGATATTATTTTTAAAAAAATAATTAAAACGAGACATTTCCCCATTGAATAACATTGCGGAAGCTGGAGAGAAGGAAGGCTTGCACGCTGGCGCCCTCTGTAAACATTATAAAACAACATCACAAAATTTCAACGTTACCTTCTTCTCCTATTAAATATTACTCCGTGGAGAACACATATGACTCCTAGCGGCGAATAAATAATAGCGACCATCTTAGGACTCTGAAAAAATAATTTTGATGATGATGATCAACATCGCCATGTACTACAAACCAACAACCAACCAACAAACACTCAAGAATCAGAAAAGGTCGTTTACGAGCATAAGCTGATAGTATTTGCCCTATATTCATAGTAAATTTATTTATAATTTACTAACCATGGCCGCAATTATGACAAAATTGTATCAAACTTTATTTAGGAGAACATCTACTTTTGCCCTTACTGTACTTGTTGGTGCATTCTTTTTTGAAAGGGCTGTCGATGTTAGTTGTGATTATATCTTTGATAAAATCAATGAAGGAGTAAGTTAAATTTGTTAAATATTTCTTCTTTCTTTCTTTCTTTCTTTTTTTTTTTTTCTTTTTCTTTTTCTTTTTTTTTTTTGTCGTTTCGAAAATTTTATGAGCAAGTTGTTTCAAAATTTCCTCTGCTAAAACCCGAGTTGGCTAAACAATGACAATTTTTCAAGCAAGGCGGTCCGTAACATAAATTACATTTTTTATTTAAAATATATATATATATATAAATATATATAAACTGCGTTTTCAGTTATAAATCGGCCAAGATAAATATATATATATATATATATATATATATTAAATGAAAGGTTAAAATTTAAATATATTCTTACAGAGAGCGAAATTTAGAATGCGTTTGGTAAAAATTTAGGATTTTTTAAAAATTGGTTGTGATTTGAAGGTCTTTTCCACTTCTTATGTATTAAAAATATTAAAATAAAAATTTAATATTGAATTAACTGCAGTTGTGTTTATTTGAAGGAGAAAAAAAAAAAAAAAAAAAAAAAAAACGAAGATACAAGGGTACAACACAAGATTTCGTTAGGAAAATTGAATTTTTTAGAGCTAGTTGTAATTGAATGCAATTTTTGAAATTATCGCAACAGAGTTCCCACAGATCAGGGGGAACTTGAAAATAGCAAAGAATTTTAAATCAATAAAAGACATTTGGAAAGATTGCCAATATATTGTTCAAAAACCTGGAAAAATGGTGATATAAACCTGAAAATGTTTTTTCAACATGCAGCTTAAAATGTACCATGTTATTTTTTATGTTTGAAGCAGGGTTGGCAGGTTTTTGACAGTTTAAACCATGGTTAAAACCGTCATGTCAAAAACCCATATTTATAATTTAATTGTCATATAAAAGGAACAATTATAGTACCTCCCCACAGCTGAATTTGGCGATTATGGCTAAATCATAAAACTAAAAATCATAAATCATGTATCATAAATGCTAAAATCATAAGCTAAATTATAAATCATAAAATCCTAAATCCAAAATAAATAGCATGCAGGCTGCCATATTATATTGCAAACAGTCCAGAACGACATCGTTGTCGTTCAAATCGGCGCCAAAGAAAAATCACCAAATTCAGCTGTGGGGAAATACTATCCTAGTTGTACCAAAACATATTGTCACAACATTTTGATTAATATAAAAAACAAAACTTTAGGCTTTTAAAATTTTATTATGAATAATTATTTGTATGTTCATTCAAAATATGATGTGATACTTTTATATATTATTACGAAATGTATTTATAACTATGCTTAATATAGTATATGTTAAACTTAGATATGTGATACTTTAAAAATATAGTTGTTTTCAATAAGATATTTATAAGTACTAGAAAACCAATGACAGGTCATTTAGTGTGGTCCCTAAAGTCCCTTAACTCTTTTCAGGTCCCTAAAATTCCCTTTTTTTTGGCAAAATGGTCCCCAAGTCCCTTTTTTTTCTCTCCCTCCACTAAAAGTCATTAGAGTTTTAGTTTGGACAAAAAAAATATTCAAATGTGATAAAATCATGTAGGCACATAACTTAGAATATTAAAATGATTAACTTTTAACGGCCAATGATCTGATGAGCAACAAGAACTCTATTATTCATAGATAACTCATCGAATGGGCTTTTGGGGCTAAAATTAAAAAGACTGTTTTACTGACTCTTCCTCACCATTGCATAGTACTAGAACCATTACAGTTGTACTTGATGCATTTGATAAGGAAACAAACTGTTTTCAGTAATGAGTCCAGTTACATATTCAACCCTGGTGACCACCAAAGACATATCTGTAGACATCCAAGATAATATTATCACAGTTTTAATTTATTCTGTAACATTTTTAGTACCTGCCAATTTTTTTACACCACTTTTTTTGTAAAATAATTTTCTCCAATATGTAATTACAATTAAATTTTTAAAAAAAGGAGAAGGGGGGAGGGATGAATAAAAAAGTGAGTACTAACATTGTTATGGTATGAATTATAAATATGACAGCAGTTCTTGACTGTTGTCTGCTGCATGGTCATACAGTTGGGAGTTGTGGTATAGGGTGCAATTTTATTCGATATTGAGACTTCATTGATTCATGACACTTTTATAGCTCAGTTCTGAGATTCTATGTTCTGTTGAATCACCCCTTTTTTGATAAACCCAGAATTACATTTGGTAAGTATTACATGTATGAACAATTCACATCGCTGGTCTTTGTTGCTTGTTGATGGTCGAGTATTGCAGTGGCTGATTCTTCTCTTGTTCGATTGCTCAAGCCGAGGAGGTAGCCATCTCTGGTCAATACTATTGACCTCCACACAATTGCAACTGCACTTTGGCTAAAATCTCTTGTTTCATGATTTTTTTTTTTTTTTTTTTGCACAAGTAAGATTTTTGAAAGTTGTTATACATTTTTAAAGTCTACTTTTATATTTTGTTCCTTATTATTTTTGATTAGTGCTGTAGTAGCTATATTTAATGTCAGTTTCATGTTCTTTTATATACTATTTTTTTTCTATTTTCCTCTTAGTCATAGCTCGTAGCTATGTAATACCAGTTTGTATTTTCCTCTGTTTGATATTTTATTTCATAAATGCCTGCAGTTTCTAAGGGATTTATGGGGGTTTTGTCATTACTGATATGCTGGAAAATATCTGTTAGATTTAGTGGGGATATTTACGTCTTCGACATATTTAAACCAACATTTAATTTCATCTTTAAAATTTCAAAAATTATTTATTCTGTTAAACTAAGTTTTAATTCAGTGATGAACCTGAATAGTGGGATTCCATTGGGATACCCCCATCACTTTTTTTCATTTTACTTTCTGTGTCACAAACCTTCTGCTGAATCCGGGTTAAAAACAGAAAAAGGGGAAAATAAATTAGAATATCAGATCTATCGTTACAAATTTCGTACCAAATGAAACAGGCGGATTTTCTGAATAGGCAGAGCTGCAAACAGTTTTTCGACATGAAAATTGGATTTTTTAAAAATAACTAAAATATGAAATTTAGGTGACAACAACTTTTGTGTAATGCATAAAATAAATTACAAATATCAGTCCTATCGTTACAAATTCGGTACCAAATGAAAGGGGCGATGTTTCTGAATCATGGGGTGCAAACAGTTTTTTGACACGGCAATTAGGTTTTTTAAAATTAAATTAACTAAAGTATGAAATTTAGATGGCAACAAAAAAGTTACATTTTTATTGGGAATTTCTAACACGCGTAACCAATAGGCAATGTAAGATTAATTTTTATTTTTTAAGCTTACATTCTCTGTCATAAACCTGCCGCATCCGGGTTAAAAACAGAAAAAGGGGAAAATACATTAGAAATATCTGTTCTATCGTTTAAATTCAGTACCAAATGAAAGAGGTGATTTTTCTGAATCCAGGGATGCAAACAGTTTTTCGACACAACCATTAGATATTTAAATTAACTAAAGTATGAAATTTAGGTGGCAACACTTCGTTTTAATTCATTTCAGTCATTTTAAAAAAGTACGTGGCTCATTACAAATTTGGTACCAAATGAAAAGGGCAATTTTTCTGAATCCAGGGGTGCAAACAGTTTTTCGACACGACAATTACATTTTTTAAAATTAACTAAGTAGGAAATTTAGGTGGCAGCACTTCATTTTAATCTTTTCATACAGCTGTAAATTAGGGTTCGTAAATGTCATGATATTTTCGAAAATATAAAAAATATCCTATATTTTGATATATATCCGATATTTTCAAAATTATCAACTTATGATAAACATTTTCAGATTTAATGCAACTTAAACATATTGCACATTATATAAAAACTAATATAAAACATTATTCTAATATAAAATAGTACTTTTTTTATATATAATTATAAATAATATAATTTTTTTTCTTTTTTTTTTTAAACACTAACAAAATTTTAAGTTACACAATTTCTCTTTCAAAACACAAATTATAAAACTATATCAAATCTCAAGAATGAAATATTTCTGTTACAAAACTAAGTACAAAATGAAATTTATTTATTTTTGTTCAAAAATTTAAACAAAAATGTAAGTTTTTATATAAATAGCATTTTCAAATATAAATATGATGAATAATGCTGTTTTCAAAATACTTCACATAAATAAAAATATCAAAAATCCCGATATTTTAAAAATAAATATTGGATATATATCATGATATATATCGATTGATATATATCCCGAACCCTGCTGTAAACACAGCTATATTAAGTGCATGTCACTTAATATAGCTGTATTTACAGACACGGTGACTTTGACAACAAATGTTATGTGAGAAATGCCTAGCTTAGGGGTGCACAACCTTTTTGGTTGGTGGGCCACTCTCGCTGTTGAGTGGGACATGAAGGGCCACAGACGAGGTAATATAAAAGAATGGAACTGTGCAGATGTATTCGCTGTATAACATATATATATCTATATATATATGTGTGTGTGTTTCGTAAAATATATATAGTAAAATTTTTATAAAAAATTTTCAATCAGCGAGTCAAGTGAATCTGAAGGTGTAATAATCATAAAGTTATTGAATAGTAAGCAAAAGAATTAAATACACATATCATATAAATAAAATACAAAAAAAAAAAAAAAAATGATAAATAAAATGTATTGCTTTCCAGAGAAAGGGGAAAAGAAAGGTTATATTTAGATCCTCAAAAAACACCTAGTACAAATGTAAAGGCAGATAGAGGGTGTCAAAACAAGCAGTTTTAGTGTAGGTAAGTGGGTATGAAAATACCGCTTTGAGGTATTAGATGACACTGACGAGATCTATATGTGAAAAAGCTTCTCAGGGTTTTAATTATCATTTTCCACATGAATTTCAAACAATGTATTGTGTCACCTTCCTGTTCCGGCGTAACAGAAAGAACATGGTCTGCTAAAGTCTTAATGAATTTAATGAGGATTTGGTTGCTTAACTATTATGACAGCAACCAAGGGGACCCTTAAAACAAATTAGGAAATCAACCTCAGCCTCCAACATGCCTCCTGCTGATAACATCTGTAGTTATGTCCAGAGATATTTTTAACTCCTCGACAAGTGTATTTTACGCATTAAAATCTAAAAATTCTCCTTAAAATTTTAATCATGAGTATTTTTCACGCTTTTTATTTTTAGGTTAAATTCAGTGTATTTTGTTAAATGTGTTTGAAAAAGTTTATATTCTTTCTACAGTTCAATGCTCTGCATACTTTTTTTTTTTTTTTAATCAATTAATATTTTTTATAATTTTTTTTTTTTTATAATTAGAATTATTTTGAGTAAAACTGCAAACGTTTGCATCAATAATTGAATTTCTCAGATTCATGTATGGCCTTATCATCTTTCAATGTTCATTGTATTTTATAGATTGAGTCACATTATGTTCATATTCTGAGTTCTGATATTATATTGCACAAATTATGATGAAAGGAATATTATTACAATTGGCCAGTTCATATAATATTATAACTTGAACTCACAATTAAAACTTATGACATGAGTTTATATACATTTATTTTATTTTTGAACTTATTAAGAAAGAAGTAAAATTTAGCATGAATTAAAGAAAGATCAACCTTTTTCTCTTACACTTTTTTTTTTTTTTTTTTTTTTACTCGTAATAATGCCAAATTCACTCCTTCAAAAAAGATCAAGGCGTATTTTCACTCCTAGGAATAAATCCTAGCAATATCTCTGGTTACGTCCCTGTTAGCAATCAGCTAAATTATCATAATAGTTACCATTCGCAACTGAATATACTGATCTGTGATATATCTTATATTTTTACAAATGTAACCAAAGTATTGGCACGACCACTGAAAATCTTGGTTTTATCTACACATTCTTTTAGCCGCTGCCACATTTCTGTTTGCAACTTCATAAATCATAAATGATGGTCACCATTATCACGGTCAGTGTTTTTATCAGTTTTACAAAGTAATAAGAACCCACTGGACTTGTAATTCTTTTTTATGTCTCCGGACAGAAATAAATTTGACTAACTGCTCATTTGAAGTTTTTAATAGAAAGTAATTACTATTATAAATTTACGTTTCTTCATCATTAATTTTAACACACATAAAAGAAAGATTTAAAAAAAAAAGGGGGGGGGGTGAGGAGCTTTTACTTACTAATTGTTACATTTTTCAGTTTTTAATCTTCTCAGGTAGATAAAGATCACTTACCAATAGATTATTCCATGATTTTTCCAATATAAAATAAAGGAACATACTGTGGATTACATTATATTCATTGAGAAATTGAATGGAAAACTTAGCTCTCAAACAGAAATGTGTGTATAAACCAACAATTCCCCCCACCCTACCCCCTGCAAAGAACAATTTTTTCTAAATGCCAGTTTTGCAAATGCAATAAGTAAAATATTTTTTCTTTCTTTTTCATTTTTTTTCTCTCCTACTGATGACCAATGTGTGCTAAAATATCTGTCCTTCTGCGGGCCTCAAATTGATGGCTAGTGGGATGCAGGTTGTGTACCTCTAGCCTAGCTGGTAATCAGCCAGGGTAGCTCAATGGTTTGAGCATCCACACGTAAAGCGGAAGGCCCGTGTTCGATTCCCGGTTCTGGTATTTTTCACATAGTTGGTATGAAAAATCAGCCTTCCACTCCAAAATTTTCTGAAATGAACTTTCATGGTTGATGAATAAATTTCTAAATTACATTATTTTATGCTAGAAATTTCGAAATTTTCAATTTTTCTGGGTAGAGATAAGCCCCTTTTTTCCCAAAATTTCCGTTTTTTTTTTTTTTTCAGACCATTTCCATCTCTATGCACAATCGATTTCTCACCTTCAAAATCTTAAAATTATGATTTTTCAAGACCTTAGCTCAAATAAGTATTTCGGCAAGAAAAATGAATTTAAATAAAATTATCTGGTGATTAATTTTTTTGTTGAGTTGCTATTAATTTAATTATTATTAAATTATTAATCAGTTATTATTATTTTAGCTCTATTGGATCATACAATATCGGTCTTACAAAGAGCTTGTCTTTAAATAGAGAGAGGTGATGAGGAAAACAAAATTTCGTGCATATTACATACTACAAAAAATAAATAAATAAAAAAATCTGGTGTGAAACAACTACACAACTTCCATTACCCACTATTACAGATTACACGTATTATATGCACTTTTTGGAGATAATTGTGATCAGAAGATATAGAATTGAGCTAATGAAATAGACAACTAAAAATTTTCCAATGAGAAAAAGTTAATACACGTTTACGGTAAATGCATGAAAACGTAAAGACATAAAATTGAATTTACATAGCAAGGGGAAAAAAAGGTAGTTTATTTTTTTTAAATTATTATTATTATTATTTGATGCACCAATTTCCGAGATTTAAAACTGATCTATCTGATCAGGATGACTATTAATTTTCCTGTAATAACCAGGTAAAGCATGAGAAAAGATACCTAAAATGTGTTTATGTAACAGTTTTCAAGAAAATCGTTAGAGCCGTTTTTGAGACACCAATTTTTATCAAAACTCGGCATATTCAGTTGTTGACCAGAAAACAACAATTACATACAAAAGGATATTTAAAAGAGGGTTAATAGTGCAAGTCTGAAAAAAATCCATACAGCTGTTTTGAAAGGAATCCACTCACTGTACCTGAAATTCAGCTATGTATACAGGATGCCTATCAGTTTTCCTGAACTAACCAACTATATCATTCAAAAGGACATCTAATAGAGTGTTTATATAGCAACTTTGAAGAAAATCGTTAGAGCCATTTTTGAGATACAGATTTACGACGGCCCCACTTCTGGTTTCGGATGTCCTACTTCCGGTTTTCCAATTTTCACCAAACTTTGGAAAATTCATCTCTACACCAGTTCTGTCTTAATTCTGAAGTTTCGTAGCTGTATCTTTATTGGTTTTGGAGATATAGTAGTCAGAAGATTCCTCACACACATATATACGCACACACTGCCCAGTTGCCAAAAACTGCCTTTTTGGACTTAGGAGAGCTTAAAACATGTAAATTAGGTGAAATCTCGATATCGAATTTTTGGTCCAAATACAATACTTCCATTACCTACGGTAGTCTTGTAATGGAAGTAAAAAAAGCAGTTTATTGTATAAAGACGAAAGTAGATGAGGTTTGATTTGATTATAATGATTTCTCACTAACAGTTTTTGATTCTAAGTGATTCTTTAAGCAAATTTTTTATTTTAGTTTCATCGCTAACAGGTTTTGAAATATCTATAAATCTTTAGAATTCAACTAGTATTTCTTGATAGGAAATAGTGCAAGGAAGCTGATTTAATGTTGCATTAATAGGTACATATTGGGCAGTTGGCGTTTGTTTGAGATTAACGCATAGGCGTAAACTACGGGGGGGCAGGGGGGGCTGGCCCCCCCACTTATAAATCTTCGGGGGGCGGCCTCCCCGGGAAGTAAATTTTCAAGATGGGTATCTTTCGAAAGGTCTCGTTGATAATAGTAATAGTTAACTAGGAAAAAAATTTTGTGCATGTGGGGGCATCGGTTCCCCCCAACTGCGGGGGGCAGTACCCCCCCCCGGGGGGGGGCAAAGTTTCAAGATGGGTATCTTTCGAAAGGTCTCGTCAATACCTTTAAAACGAATGGTCAAACCATAAATCTGTGATAATTTAAAACAAAGTTATCGATTTTTTTTACTTTTAATGAAAAAAAAACTTAGAAGAAAAATTGTTTTTTTTTTTTTTTTTTTTTTTTTTTTTTTTTAAACGAAATTTAACCAAACTTGGTGTTTAGTTGGTCCCTGACATAAACTGGTGCTGATTACATTTGGGGATCAATCGCTCAACAGGTGGCGCTGTGATCTCATGTTTTCTAAATTTTTAACATGGCAATATAGGACAAAATTTCGTATAAATGTACATAATGAGAGTTATTTTTAACTTGTGATTGTAAAATTAATATGAAATATTGATAATAGTAATAGTTAACTAGGAAAAAATTTTTGTGCATGTGGGGGCATCGCTTCCTTCCTGGGGGGGAAGTACCAAGGGGGGGAGGTAAATTTTGAAGATGGGTATCTTTTGAAAGATCTCGTCAATACCTTTAAAATGAATGGTTGAACTATAAATCTGTGATATTTAAAACAAAGTTATCGATTTGTTTTACTTTTAGCAAAAAAAAAAAAAATTTTTTTTTTTTTTTAATATTGTTACTGATTGAATATGTATTACTTTTAACAAAAAAAAACTTTGAAAAAAAATTGTAATTTTTTTTTTTAATATTGGTACTGATTAAATATGTATATAGGAAAATATAGAAGAAAGTCTTGTGGTGGCCACAACATACTAGTTTCATATGTATGTATGAAAAGAAATTAGTCTCTATTTTCATTAATGAACTTATTAGTTCAGTAGCCAGGTTCAATCCAGTCATTTATCACCTTTAGAATTTTTTTAATTTAAAGTTACGGAAATTCTATTTCTCCTTATTACTTTTTGATAAGATTGATATCAGTTCGGATTAAATATTTCTTTTTCTTGCCTACAGATTTGTTTCATTATTTTGTTCATTACTTCACAATTAGATCAGTTTTCCTTTTTCTTGCCTACTGATTTGTTTCATTATTTTGTTCATTGCTTCACAATTAAATCAGTTGTGTTTTTCCCCTTATAGAAAGTTAAAATTTTTATAAAGAATACATTTTAATAGCCGTATTGTTAGTATCACATGGGAGGGGCCCACATGAGGGGTATCACATGCGATATATATAAATTCTAAAGTTTTTAAAATCTTATTTGAACATAGCTCCACTGAAACTCGCCCCCCCAGATTTTTTAAAAAGTTGACACCTATGGATTAACGCCTCAGTAGTGGTCCGAAGACTAGCCATTACAATTGTTAATCTTTTGCGGAAGGGATGGCTACCCCGCTTCGGTATCCCCCAAAAGTATTATTTGTATGGAGCATGGTGGTCATTTCAGCCACCACAGATTTTACATGCACCAGAGACTGTTGACATGTACATGATGGTCTTTGGCTGGCTCGAGTATCGAATCCGTAATATTTTCTATTGCGATATCGACATTCTATTAACCAGGCTACCACAACGACATGAAATAGCTCATATACATCAGACCATCAAACATAAAAATTTTTGGTGTAGTTTATTTCACACATACATAGTGTCACTTTATTAATTAAAATAATATGTTAATTTGACAAAAAAATTATTTTTAGTTCCCCATCATACTATAGTATGGGGAACTTAGGTAATCGTTAAAATTTTTGACCTCGGTTTTTTGACTTTTTTGCACGTTTTCAGGTGTGAGGAATCCGAAAATGACAAAATTTGTATGGTGTCAGTCTATAGGGTGTTTGTTAGTCTGTGTACACGATATTTCAAGAACAAATAGTTGCAAAGAAGTCAGATCAGTTTTAAAATATTTCTTTCGACACTAGCAAGAACCCTATTCATTTGCAACATTCAAATTAAAAAACTTCGCAAGTTATTAGAAATTTACGATTTTCTTAACATGGGAGAATAGGACAAAAATTCACTTAAACATGCTATAATTTTACAGATTTATAATCAATTTTGATTCATCTTTCTTGATTGTTTTCATCGAGAATTCGTGCACAAGTGAAATCAAGAGTGTTTCATAAATGAAGCATGCTGCTTCATCTTCATCCTGTATGTTTGTTCTCCTATCTTAAACAGCTATGAAATTTTAAATTTAGCATCTAGATTGCGATAGTTACGTATCTTCGGAGCTGCAATTCTTGTTCTTACCTAATATAACTAACCTCTTTGTCGCAACGCTCACTCTCGTAGTAAGGTTATATTTAAAGCAGTGTCAAAGCTGTGTCAACATGAAACATTTCTATCAATGTGGCGCTTCAAAAAGAAAAGAAGAAAATCTTTAGACGTTGAAAAAATTTCCAAATGCCTAAATACTTGCTTAAATATTTCACTTCTGAGTCGCAAAGTCGGCTTTTTGAGGGACGACAATGATACATTAAATACAGGATACAGGTAACTCGAATTAGTCTATTCGCTCATAAATTCAAGCAAAACAGTTCTATTATTTAATTTTATAAAATTAATTTTTAAAATTAGAAGTTCTAAATTTCAGATGAAAATTAGAGATTTTATATAAAAATAATACTTAAGTACCTTCCACATACTCTGTAATTTGAGCCAAGCTTTTATTTCTTTCTTGCTGTGCTTAGTTTTTGCCTTTAAAATCCTTGTAGTAAAAGTACAAATTAACAAATCAAGTTACTGTCATCATCGCTTCGCTTTTCTCAAAATTATTTATTCGAGTAAAACTGCATTAAATAGTGGGATTTTTTTTTTTTTTTTTTTTTTTTTTTAGAATATACACTAGTTCTCATAATTATAAAGACATTAATTTTTTTTTATTAACTAAACACTGAACACTATTATTTAAACAAATATATTTTTTATTAATTTGAATTTCATTAATACATGATATTTAAAAAGTTTTGTTTTTCTATCTTAAAAAACTTTAAATATCGTCAAAAATAAAAAAAACAATAATAATAATTTTTCAGGTGTTCACATTTATAAGGACAGCTCGAATCTTAGTAATTTTTTTTAAAGTTATTCTTTAAATAAATATTTTATGGGGTCTCTTTTTAGGGTGAAACAGTCAGATATTCTCTCTGGTATATATATATATATATATATTAATATTCAGTTTCAATACCATTTCACACAGCATAGATGATATTCTGAAAACATTTAAACTATTTAAAATTGCTTTCCACTTGCATGCACTTTTCTAATATGATAAGTTAAGGTTTTTTCAACTTTTAGGCCATGGGAAAGGCAATAATACAGAAGTTTCTTTCTTCAAACTATTTTCTATTGCTCTAGAAGTACAGCAAAAATGCAAGTCTTGTTGAAAAAAAAAATTTATTACCATGTGCATTGTTTGTACCTGACACTCACTATAAAGGAATTATCTTAGGAAATCTATATTTTGATGCGTGGGTTGGTTATGTGGGTGCTGGTGGATAAAAGAATCATGTTTCAAATTATAACTCTGCTCTAAATTATCTAAAAAAGGTGACTTTTTGGTGTGTGTTGTTGGTTATGTGTACCCAATATACACTGTAATAAATTTGGCAGCATTTCCCCCCTTTGGTGGAGGATGGTAAAAAACTGAAGTTTTCACCGATTTCAATAAATTTTTATTATATTTTTTTTCATTTTATGAGATTTTTAGTATTCATAAGTTGTATGTAATTTTGAGACTTCATTTAACATAATGGCCAGCGAAGCTGGTAAAGCCTGCTAGTTCCCTTTAAATTATTCAGTAAGGGGCCCCTTTTCGATTTCTAGCTGAGGGCCCCCAAAGGAGCCAGTCCAGGCCTGAAGTTGTTGTAGGAAAAGCTCAAGCAGCAGGGCATGCATCTGTGACGTTATGGTTCTCAGCACGATGTTGCTTAAGATGAAGCAGGTCAGAGGGCTTCCGATCTACCATTTGTTCTCCTGTAAGCCACCGTCGAATTTCTTGCGATTTACTTTCTCCACACTGCGATGTCACTTCATCTTTTAATTTTCCATAAGGGTCAGTGCTGTCAGGGGAAATAGTAATGTCACGGACAGTCATTGCAACATCTGGCAGAACATACACCACACAATAATTATATTTTGTTTTGGATTCCGTTATGGGTTTTGGAGTAGCTAGTTCAAATGTAGATTCGATCATAGTAAACCACAACGAGGGGTCTGATGAAATAAAATTAGGAATCTTGACAGCAGAAACATCACTCATAGTGAAAACTTAGCAGAAGAGATTCAAAAAAGATGCAATAGAAAGTTAAGATTTGGTTTCGATTTGAAGCCGAAATATAGCTGCACGTAAATATTATACAGAAGGATTAGTCCAAAGTCACCATTTTATAGGTGTTTGTGAGGATTAACACATTAATGAGACGTTCATAACGAAAATAATCCTTTTATAATCAACAATCAAATAAATGGGACGAGCATGCATTAGCACGTGGCGTCGTACAATGACTGACATACGACAGGATCTTTTCCTGGCAAACCTGAAAGCAGAATGCTCTGCGAGTTGAAGTACATATTCTGAAAGTGAAAGTAGTAGTTCTTGATCAGGGGTGCAGAAAATGTTCAAACCTCGGAAATTTCCCCTAAACACAGTATAAATTTCCCTCAATAATGCAAAAAATCTACTTTGCTATACAAAGTCATTTGTTCTATGTAATAAATCTTTAAGAGAATAAGTATACAGTGTAACATAAAAATATCGCTGTTAGTGTATAAGCACTTCAAAGTAGCAAATTGTTATTTTTGATTTACATTTTTATTTTCTCTTAAAAAAATATTCAAAATTTCCCCAGTCAGTTTAAATTTCCCCCGAACCTTGTTCGGGCGTTCGGACATATTCTGCACCCCTGTTCTTGATGTGTAGTGTTTTGAAATTACATAAAATATAGATGTCGCTATGATCACTACAAAGCCAACCGATTATTTTAGCAGAATTAAAAGTGTGATTATTTCCCAACAATACTTAGCAATGGCCAATTTGTTAATTTCTTGTTTCTAAATGTCACCCATGTATTCTGTAAGATGAAATTTGAGTTTACATTTTGTTTGACCAATATATGATTTTCCATACTGATAAGGAATACTGTAAATACCCTAAGAGTTGTATTATATTAATAGGGTCTTTTAACATAGAAAGGGCTAATTTGTATGTAGGTGAGAAAAATTGTTTTAAAGTCATATTGTTTGAGAATTTTAGTTATGGTAAAACTGGATTTAGGGAAAAAAGGCAAAACAATACTGATATTGGAAAAGGACTTAGACGTAGAACAACATGAAGTATAAGGATATTGTAATTTAAAAAGAGCTTTATCAGCTATGAAAGGTTGTAACCTCTGTCAACATCAACCACTTTTAGATATTTGATTTCAGTGTTGAGGGATTCAGAATCAAAACAGATGTTGAGGACAGTCGAGTTAAGGTCAGTTGTTAAGCAGCTATGCTACAAGTGGAGCTATGCCATGAGCTAATGTATGTTATTTTTACAGTGTTTTGATAACTTGACATTAAATTTCATTGCAAACTTAGTGTATTATAAATTTTTAAAAATGCTGAATTTATTTGTTATTATTATTTATTTATTATTACAATTATTTTTCAGAAAATTTTGAAGTGGAAGGCTGATTTTTTATACCAACAATCGAACCTGGTCTGCTTATCGAACCCGGGCCTTCCACTTTACGTGCTCCCGCACGCTCTGGTATTTTTCACATACATAGTTGGCATAAAAAATCAGCCTTCCACTCCAAAATTTTCTGAAATGATCTTTAAGGGTTGATGAATAATTTTCTAAATTACAATTATTATTATTTAAAAAAAGTGCTTGTTGCATTTTCATTTACTTGATATTCTTACACAAATGTGCTAAATTATTGTGCACGGTCTTTATTAACATTTGTTAGTTACTAATCATTTTCCCCTTTTAATGTATGCAATCAAAAATATTTTTTACTTGTTGTTGGTTCCTAATTACTGACATAACCCCAATGTTAATTGAAGAATATGAGAACAGATCTGTTCTTTATATCTCCAAAGAAAAAAAAAAAAAATCATGCAGACTATTAAAAAAAAAAAAAAAAAGTATACATACATACATATTTTATATATATATATATATATATATATATAATAAATTCTTCAATTTATATACATATATTTATATTCTATAAATGTAGCGTAACTTTTGAATCAGCAGTGTATAATGCCTTTTTCTTGAATCATTCATATTAAAAATTTTGCTCACATTGTGAAGTAATAAATACAATATTGATTTTTAAAAATAAACATTATGTATTTTAATTTTTTTATATAGTCTAAATTTAGGTGTAATTACGTGTTTATAAGTTTGTGTTTATTATATCTTTAGGTACTGGAATCTCATTAATCATTTGTTACCAGTTAATATTGATGTCCATGTCTGAAGAATAAGTTATGAAAATTTATAAACCATTTATTAAATTTGAATATTACAAATGATAGATGTATTAAAAAAAAAAAAAAAAAAAAAATGGTGAAGAATTTTGAACTTGAAAGGTTTTTTTTTAAAGAATAGTGTATGAATAAACTAATATCTATTAATCTTTGAGTACAAACAAATCTTGAATAACTTTTAAGTAACTTAGTTGAAAATACATTTATTTATTATGCGGGGAAAATTGAATGATTTGTTTTAAAAAAAAGTTTTGATTTTTAAAGGTTTCAATTTTAATTGATATAATTACAATACATACAAAGTTGTTTTTAATCTAAATTTTTTAGATAGTTTTTTCACATATTCAATTTTTATTAAAAATTTTTTTCCTATGATGGCACCTCGGAGAGATTTAACTCTATCAGAAAAAGTTGAGATTTTAAGAAAGTTTGATGCATTACCAAAGTGTAGTCAGAGGCTTGCATCAAAACTTCTAGAAATACCCCAGTCTTCATTGAGTCGTATTTTACAAAAACGAGATGCTATTACTGCAGAAGCATCTATTAATATGAATGTAGATAGAAAAAGAAAGCGAAGTGGTAAGGGGTCTATCATTGAACATATTCTTTTAGACTGGTATTTGAAAGCCAAGGAAAACAATGAACCTGTGAATCGTTCTGTTTTATCTCACAAAGCTGAAGAATTGGCCAGGGAATATGGCTTAAATAATTTTATAGCTACCGATGGTTGGCTTACTAGATGGATTGCAAGAAATAACATCTGTTTAAGAAAACGGGATTCAGGAATTATAACTGCAGGAAGGCACAATCTTCTCAATGAGCTCTCAAAAAATTGGATTTCTGAAAATGTTTCATTTATTTTTTCAAATTATGCTCCAAATCAGATATACAATACTGATGAAACTGTGATTCACTTTTGTGACTTTTCTGAACATCTTAAAGAATTGTCTGAAAAAGATCTAGAACCGTTAACTATTCTTCTTACATGCAATATGATAGGTGAGAAAGAATATCCTCTTATTGTAGGAAAAAATAAATATTCTGAATTTAAAGAAGGAAAAGAACTTCCATTACATTATGAAAATTCTGAAGATGGCTTAATGACAAGAGATATTTTTGCTTCATTCTTACTTAGATGGGATTCATCGCTAAACGATAAAAAAATTGTCCTTTTACTCGACAGTTCATATGTTCATTTTGAAAATTTGTCTTTAAGAAATATAAAATTAATTTTTATTCCTTCAGATCTGATATCAATAGTGCAGCCTTTGAGTCAAGGCATTATTCACAATTTTAAATCATTATATAAAAAAAGCATCAAAATGAAAGTCGATAATGTTTTCAAGAATGCTGACAGTTCTGCTGATATAATAATTACCAATGTGACTCTCGTTGCATTATTAGAGGCTTGGCTGAATGTATCATCTAAATATATATCTGACTGCTTTAGGAAAGCTGGATTTTATAAACCTGATTGTGGAAGTAGTGTAACTGAAGATATTTATAAAATTGATATAAAATCCAATAATGATGCTTCCCTAAGTTGTGTTGATACTGGTTCAACATCAATTGATGAAAGTGCTGTTTTCAATTGGACATGCCAAAGTGCTTCATATTTGGACCAAAGTATTGTTTCTGGTATAACTGAAGAAAATATTGATAGTAGTTCTAAGAGAAATGATTTAGAAAATAAGCAAAGCACACCGGTTGAAATAAAGGATACTTATTGTGCTTTTTCCGTTATTCGAAAGACCTTGGACCAAAAATGTGCACCACCTACATGCTATGAACTGTTAGAAAAACTAGAGAAAGAAGTAAATGAACTCATACAAAAACCATCATAGAAGAATGACTGGCTATTTTATGTAGTCATCGAACAAGGTATTCTAATCATCTTTTTCTCTAAATTTTATTATTAATAAATAATATAAAACTGTTGTTAAAAATTTTTTTTGAGTGACAGTTAAATATATATGTAATATGACTTTTTAAAAATAAATTAACATTTTCTTCATAGTATATAAATCTTCTGAAAAGTAAATTAAAGCTAGTTTTCTTTTAAAAATTTGTTGCGTTGGCTCAGAAATGATTTTTAATTACTTATTAAATAAATTAAAAGTGAAGCTAAGTTAAAGAACGATATAAAAAATAATTTTAAATAAAAAAAAATGTTTTTTTTTCTTCCTCAATTTTAGTTACTAGTAAAGTCATTAAAAAAATTGCTTGAGGGTATTGTGAAGGAATAATATATTAGCTCTCATACCATGTTAAAAATATTTTTGTCTAATTGATTTAAAAAAAACTATAAATATTGTGACTTTATGAGCTGAAATAATAATCTGATATAGACGATTTATGAAGATCAATATTTTAAAAATGCTGGATTTCAAAAAGTAATCAAAATTTGATATATTGTAAAGCATCAGCAAATCAGTGTAAGTGTGAATTTTTCTTCCAAATTATTCAGATACTTTGTAAAGGGGGGAAAAAAGCAGTTAAATAAAACAATATAAATTTATACATAATTCTTTTACTTTAGCTTTTAAAATCTGCATATTAATTCAAAAAGTTATTAAATAATTACTGAATATTTTGCTTTACTATTTTATTCTGAACATTTTGATCATTTCACTTAGGAATAGAGTTATGATTGGTACAATGTTATAATTAGCCAAGCAAGAACATAACTTTTTTACATTTTTCTAGACAGTTAGAAGGAATCAGAATTGCCTTTATTGTCTTTGGAAATTATTGCTGCATCAGAAATAAAACTGTTAATCTTCAGAAGACGTTTTTACTCAAGATAAGAAAGAAAATATATTTGTGAAGTAAACATAAAGATAATAGTAAGTTAGAGAAAAGAAAGGCAAAAATTGAACTCATAATTTTAGAAATGCTTTAACTTTAGCTATTATTGATCGTAAAAGTCATGAAAGTGTAAGCTTTCATCGCTGAATTATGAAAGAGTGATAATATTTGGCAAGTGATCAGATTATTATTATTTATTTATTGACACAAAAAGAAGAAAGCTAGAAGTTTATGATTTTGTTTCTAAATTTGATAAAAATGCATGCAATTTCTAGCATTATATACAGCCTGTACTATTTTAACATTTCTCATCGTTCTTGTGTGAAGCAGTCATTCTTTTATGTATTAAAAATATTTGTATAGTATATATATATATATAGTATGCAAAAAAAAATTGTGATTATTATAATGTAAATATGATTTTAAAAAATAGTCTTAAAGTATGTATTTATATGTAAGATTCTTTTGTATGCTGCATGTAGTTAAAAAAAAAAAGTGATGTAAATGAAGCATGTGTGCAGAGGGGATGGGGCTGTTTTAAATAAATAAATAAAATTTTTAATAAAATTTGTTATTGCATATAATTTTAATAAAGGAATTATCAAAACTAACTCCTCTACTAACTTTTACTGCATTTGAAAGAAATCAGTTCATATATTAATTAAAAATCTTTCTGATGCCTGATAGATTTTTTAAAAGGAAAAATAGCTTTGCTAATTTTGTATGAGTGATTGTTACTACTTTAAGAATTTCTTACTTGCATTGTGTTAAAAGTTTAATGTATTCATCATAATAGTATATAGTGATTTTTTAAAATGTGTTTCCACAAGTAATTTTTACCGTGTTACTAAATAGTTAAATACATCATATTTAGTTTGTATTTCCCACTCCTCTACTTTCTTTAGTATTTTAAAATTAACAAACAAAATCCTCTTAATATTCGTTAAAGAAAGCTACATTATAAATTTACAGTTCTAGGGTTTGCAGTGACTTGGAAAGTCAAAGAAAATCAGGGAAAGTTAGGAAATTAGAAAACAGAATATCTTATAAAAATCAAGTAAACTTAAGAATATTTGGCATACATCATCCCTGAGTTCTAAAAAGAGAAAAGTAAACAAAGGTTAAAATATTTCAAATTATTTCATGTTTAGTCAAGGAATTTTTTGAGTTTGGCTTAGAGGATAGTTTTGCTGGGAAGCATTCAGTTTTATTAAAGACTAGCAGGCTTTGCCCGCTTGATTTGTCATTATGTTGAAATGATTTCTCAAAATACCATATCAAAATAATAATTAAAAAGCCCCACCCCCTGTGTTTTTTTAGCCTCATTCTTAAAGGAAAGAAGGGGAAGGAAATTTTGCAAAATCACTTTACATTATCAGTTAGGTACATGTAAATGACCCACACATCAAAAAGGTCCTTCCTAAGATAATTTGCTGGAGAGTTACACATGAATACATGTTTTTGCCTCCTCGCCCCCTAAGACGCGGAAGGGTGTAATTTCACAAAATCACTTTCTAGTGTGTATTGAATACGTATAAGCAGTCCACACATCAAAAATTGCCATTGTATGATAATTTTGAACAAAGTTACATGTTGAAACATGTTTTTTACCCACCAACCCTCAAAAGAAGAGGGGGTGATAACACAAAATTTCAAATAATCCCTTTGTAGATTGTGTGTGTTAAGTACCCATAACCAATTGACATATCAAAAAATTGCTTTCCTGAGATAATTTGGAACAGTTACTTTTTTTTAACACCCCCCCCCCCCCCCGCAGAGGAAATTTCACAAAATCCCTTTATAATGCATGTTGGGAAAGCGTAACCAGCCCACGCATAAAAAATTGCCTAAGATAGTTCAGAGCAGAGTTGCGCATGGGAAAAATGATTTCCCCCACCCCAAAGGGGGATATAGTGGAATTTTACAAAATCCCTTTGCAGTGTGTGTCTTGAATATGCATAACAAATCCACAGATCAAAAAATCGCTATCCTGAGATAATTTGGAGTACAGTAACTCTTATAAGCGTGTTTTTGCCCCCCTCCCCGTCCTTAAAGAGGGAGAGGGAGAAATTTCGTAAAATCCCTTTATAATGCGTGTTGGGAGCGCATAAACAACCCCCACATAAAATTTAATCTTACCTAGATAATTTGAAGCATAGTTATGCTTGGAAGCGTGTTTATTACCCACCCTGCCCTTAAATGGGGGGAGGGAGAAATTTCGTAAAATCCCTTTATAGTGCGTGTTGGGAACACATAAACAACCCACACATAAAATTTAATCTTATTGAGATAATTTGAAGCAAAGTTACACTTCGAAACGTGTTTATTCCCCCTATCCCCAAGGGGGGGAAATGGTGGCTTTCGCAAATTCCACGAATGAATTTAGTGCTAAAAGAGGGGGTTGAATTTGCCTCCTCGTAACTCCCCCGTCCCAATATCGAAAATCGGAAAAAATCAAAAGTGAGTTTTTGGAAATATCGTCAAGAAGACTCTTGGCAATTTTTTATATATTTGGGCTATTATGGGGTAGAGTTTTACTCGAAAACCCATATTTTGCTAAATTTGCCTTCGAAAATAGTTTTTATCCCCCCCCCCCCCTTAAAAATCCAAAACTCAAATCTCAGAAAATGCTTTTTTTGCACTGAAATCTAGTCACTCTCTCTGCAATTTATTCACCGTGAAGCTATTTGGAGCCGAATTATGCTTATAAGGGTTTTTTTGCCTTCTGCCCCCCCCCCCTTCCCCAAGGGGGAGTGGGGGATATTTCACAAAATCCCCTGTACGTCAGGGTCCTAAAACCAACGTGCTCACCAAAATTTGCGAGTCTGTCTCCCATAGAATTGCTATGGCTGTGTTGAGCCAGTTTTACTCTTTTATTCCCTACCCCACCCCCAAAAGAGGTAAAGGGGGAGGGTCTTTCACAAAATCTTGTTACAATGGGTGTTGGACACACGTAAATAAGCCACACACTAAAATTTGTGACCTCAGTTCCGATAGATTTTCACAGATGAATTTAGCGCTAAAAGGGGGGGGGGTCAAATTTGCCCCCTCATAACTCCCCCCCAAAATCGAAAATCTGAAAAAATCAAAAATACCTTCAAGAAGACGTTTGACATTTTTTTTTTTTTAAATATCTTTCAGCTATTACTGCTAGAATTTTACTCGAAAATCCATACATTGCTAAATTTCTCCACGAAAATCTTTTTACCCCCCCCCCCCCCTAAAAAAAATCCAAAATTCCAAAATCGCAGAAAATAATATTTTTGTACTTAAGTCTAGTCTCCCCATCTGCAATTTTTTCATCGTGAAGTAATTTGGAGCTGAGTTATGCTTATAAAGGTGTTTTTGTCTCCTACGCCTCCGAAAATCATTTTCACCCCCTTAAAAATCCCAAATTCCAAAATCACAGAAAATGATTTTTTTGTATTCAAGTCTAGTCTTAGAAATATTCCAGTTGATACATTGTCTCTTTGTTTGGGAACAAAAAATTCATTATAAAATTTGAAGTGTAATTAGCATGTAAATTGATGCTTAAATTATTCAAATGAGGGAAGAAAAATCTTGTATTACTCACTAAAATTAGTTAAAAATAGATATAGGATTTATTATTATTTAAGGCGGAATCTATTTATTTTCTTTCATCATTCATTGCTTCTTTGAGTGTGTCTCTTCCCCCCCCCCCATTGAGACTTTATATATATATATATAAATGAATGCAAAGCTTCATTTTATCTTTTTTCTTCCTTTCTTTGATATATTGTGCAACACTTGCTTAGCTATGCACTTAAATCATAATACATTTTGAATAAAATGCCTGATACAGTTAAAATAGTGTCCTATTATTTAAAAAACAAAAATAAAAGTCAATAAAATTAAGTTTTGTTGTACTAACTAGACAAAATAAAAAAATAATAGAATGGAAATACATTTCAATGGTAAGTAAAATAAAATTTGTCTGTGTGTGTATCCGGTGCATTTTAGTAAAATGGCTGATTGCAGACCTACACAAATTTGTATGAAATAGTACTGACTTCTCTTGATGCACGTCGAAGCTCATTTTCCAAACTTTTGATTAGTTTTTTTTTTAAATTAATTAAAATATGAAGATAAATTTATAATACCTTTAAAATTAGCCATTTAAATATTAGCTTTAAATTTACTTGTGTCCAAAAAAGTTTACAAGTTCATTTTTTTTTTTTAACATAAAATATATTTTCTCGTGAATAATAAAAATTTTTTTCAAACATTTAAATTTGCTTATACATATGACAAAATGACATCATTATAATATTAAAAATTAAATAAGCATAATATACTTATATATAATGTGGTACATTTTTTAAAATTTGGATGCTGAAGTAGACCGGACATTTTTCGCCGATGAGACTACTTTCGCGACAGCCACTTTAAGCCAAGTAGCCCATAAAAAACAATATAAACAAATAAATTTTTTCATGAATTACAAATACTTTCGTCTTTGATGTTGATTTTTTCAGTTTACCTTCTTTGGTCAGTTTGATTGATCCCTTCATTCAGTTCACTTTTGAGATTGAAAAGGATTGCTCTTTGCCTTTCTTTGATGTTTGTGTTTCTAAAAACAAGGATCGGTTCTCAAATTGACCATTAAGATGTAATACTTAACTGTCACTTTTTCCACTGGCCTGATGAATACCTTGAGGTGAGACAAACCCAGAATCAATTTTTTAGACATACTTTATGATCGACCAAACTAAAACTCATATTGAAAATAATTCTTTTTTTTTGCTCTTTGCCTTTCTTTGACATTTGTGTGTTTAAAGACAAGGATCAGTGTTCTCAACCATTGTCTTTAGAAAACTCTTTTCTGTCTCTCTTCCACTGCATGCCCTCTCAACAGAAAATGTCTGCTTTCTACACTTATGTTTTCGTGGCTTACACAAATGTTCTGATCACGATCAGTCTAGTCTTTCAAAATAAATTAATTATTCAAAGTCTCTTGCTCTTTCTCGAGGCTATAATCCTTGTGTTATGGTAAAGCTCTATATAAATTCAAGAATCCTAAATGTTCTGCTCCCAAATTGATTCCCTGTATTTTTTCCCGTTCTCATCCCAGTATCCCACTGAAAAAGGATCTGACGTTTATTTAATCCCGTGTTTGTTGTGTAATTTAGGTTATATTGGTCAAACTAGGAGCCGTTTGAAATATAGAATAAATGAACACTGCTGGAATGTTCGTAATGAAGAGATTTCCAAATTTTCTATTGCTTCCCACTGCTGGTTCATGGTCATCATTTTTGATTTTTCTAAAACTAACACAATTTCATCTCCTATCTCCTCTTCCCATTTGGATATTCAGGTAGCTTTTTACATATTTAAAAATTTGAAAAATCTTGCTAATGGTATTTATTCCACTCCATTCTTGTCTGATTTATTTTCTTTTTTCATTTTGTAATTCTTATCACAGCAGTATTAATATTTACATTCGACTTTATTTATGTTTGCTCTTCATTTAAAACGGTTTGTGCATTGACGCTTTGTTTGCAACCTGACAAAGGGTTGTGTGTTCTTTCAAAGATTTGTGCTTATTGCAGTGGATAAAGGGTTAACAGCTGATGCAGTATGTTCCTGAAAATGCGAATAAGTCTAATAATTTTTATCCCAAACAACGCTTAACCCCAAACTTTCATCAAAATCATTATATCCATTTCTGAGTAAACCCAATTTTTGTGTACATTGCAACTAGCAGATAAAGAGTTAATAGAAATGCAAATTTTCCTGAAGATGAAAATACGCTCAGTCGATTTTTACTCCGAAAACTCCTAACCCAAACTTTTAACAAAATGATTAGAGCCATTTCTGAGTAATCCAATTTCGGTCATATGTTGCAGCCAGCAAATAGAGAATTAATATCGAGCACAAATTTTCCTGAAGATGAGGATAAGTCTAATCATTTTAGCACACCAAAAAACACTTAACCTCAAAGTTTCATCAAAATTGTTATAACCATTTCCGAATAAACCCAATTTCTGCCGTATGTTGTTACTAGCGAATAAAGTTTAACATTGAATGCAATTTTTTCTAACCAGGAGGATAAGTCCAATTGATTTAGCACTCTAAAAACAATTAACCCCATACTTTCTTCAAATTCTTTATATCCACTACTTATGAGTAAGCCCAATTTCTGCTATATGTTTCAAAAGGTGGATAAAGGATTAACAATGTATAAAAATTTTCCTGAAGATGAAGAATGCCAATCGATTTTTTTACCCCAAAAAACTCTTAGCTCCAAACTTTCATTACAATCATTAGAGCCGTTTCTGAAATCCCCAAAACAAACATATATACATACACTAAAATTCTGATAGTAGTAACCTCCTCCTCGATTATAATTCCCCTCTGGATTACAGCATACTTTACTTTTTCAGGAAATTCCATTTATAACCCCCCCCCTTCCCCTCCGTATAAACAATCAGGTTTGTTGACTAAGTTTGCGATTCTTTCATTTTTCCCATCAGTTTTTCAAACATACTTTTTTTAAAGTTCTGTAGGTCTTATATGTTTATTTAAAAATTTTAGTTTGCATGTAAACGTATCCAAGTGCTAATTTTGCTTACTTTTTTAAAATTAAAAAACTCCAAATCTGAAAATGCCACTTCATTATACTTTTCTGTAAGTTTCTGATTATTCCCCTCCCCCCAATTTTAACAAATTTCCCATAAAAAAAAAGGGGGGGGGCTTGGAATTTTACAGTTAAGTCAGGTAATTAACTCGTTTATTAATATATGAGAAGAATAAAAAATAAAATCTGAAGTAGTTGCCTATTTAAAACACTGTTCATGCTCTTAGAAGGACATTTTTGGCTGTTTTATGCAGCCACACTCCTGTTTTATACAATTTTTTACTTCAATGAATTTCGATAATGAAACTGACTAACCTAAAATTCACTTGACGTGTCTGAAAAATTACTCCCATCTGGCAAGTAAATCAAGCATTTCCCCCATCCCCTGCTCATTGTGTCCAGTTTTTGTGTTCTTAGTACCACAGAAACTGTATTCTTTGACAAGTAGATATTAATGGCTGAAACTGATCATTGTGCAAATAGACCATGATTGGGCAGCCTCCAGGCCACAGAAAATCTTATTAAACATCCACTAATATGTTACCTGTGCTTCCAAATTTCTCTCACTGTCAGCTATTTGTCCTTGTTGCTCTTAGCACATCAACTCTGAAGGTAGAAGCAGCTATTTTTGTTATTTAAAATGCACACCAGGTCCATAAAATGATGCAATGTGTGACCCAAAACTTTTTTACAACCTTAATTAACTTCAGTCTTCTTCCATTTTCCCAACAATTTTACCTCAGATAAAGTCATCAAGATGTCTCTTGAATTGCTTATTGAACATATCAAATGGTAGCAGTTAGCCGTGCCTCAATAATTATTGAAATCACTCTACATCTAGCTCTCACTTGTATTGCTGAACATACAACACCCATGTTTTTTGTACTCTTCTACATTCCTCCCACTGTATTACCATATATATATATATATTTATATTACATGACACTTTGGTCCCGATATCAGGAATAATCAAAGTATTACAGAAAAAAAGCAAAATTCTTTTTTCATATTTCTAATTCTTGTCATTTGATTTGAAAACATGGGGGTAGGGAAAAGTCAAAATTATTATTATCATTATTTTCCAACAGAAAGATGTAGTGAGAAATAAAACTGAATAAGCGTCTAAAATTTTGAGATTTAGATTTTTTTCTTTGTACGATAGAGAAAAAGGATAGCAAATACATGAGGGAACTTCGGGCAAAAGAGAACTTTGACGAATGTTTACAATTGGGGGGGTGGGGGGAGGTTAAATATCCACAACCTTTGTTGAAAATGATGTAACTGTAGGACACATGGAACAGAAGAAAATGTATTATTTCGGATCGAATTTCGAATTGTAAAGGGTATTAGTTATCAGTGAAGATTTTAAATTTTTCGAAGCATTTTTAATTTATCGAAGTCCCGAAAATTTCAGTTTAAATAAAATACAGGGTTTTTAATGTAAAACACTGTAATGCGGCTTTTAAATATCACATTCAAATTTAGTGTGTTCAAATACAAAATTTTCAGGAAATCGATGCTTTATCCAAGCATCCTCTAAATGTTAGTTTTTAATAATAAAAGAAGATATGAGGAACCTAAATAATGATCTCGGGATTTAATTTGTACAGATCTGCTAAACTTGAGTCATTTTCTTCTCTGTCAATCCAGATTCATTTGTCAAAGACAGAAAATAGTTATATATCACACAGAATTAGAAAAACATTTTTCTTCCATTATAAACCCTTACAAAATTGTTTAAAAAAATTTTGTCTAAAAGGTGCCCTCCCCCCCTTCCCCGGCTTCTTTTTTCAAATGCGCTGAAACAAAACAGTGAAATTTCTTTTTACGGTCTGTGGGAGAAACAGGTGTGAAACGAATTCCAAGATGCTACAGATTTCAATGTGGGCATTGTTTTTAGCCATATAGACATATCAGACAGATATATTTATTTAAAAAATAATAATATAATAAGATTAAACGAAAGAGATAAAAAACTGTGCATCAACATTTTTCAAACCTTGATGCTTGCAATGCGCACAGTTGATTAAGTATTGGACATACTTACATTTTTTCATTTTTAAAATAAAGTAATTGTAATTGAAAGAAAAGTAATTTATATACATGTATACATCTTTAACATAATTAAATGTCATGAACAAACAAGCATGCATTTTATTATTATTATTAATGTAACACAGATTTTGAAATAAATCCCTCTTAGATTAATGATAAAAATCAAATCACAATCAAATCAAATTAAACATCTCTTCTCCCTCTCTCACACACACACATACGTATATATGTAAATTAAAAAACTTCTTAAATGATCAAAGCTTATGCTTATGAAGAATAGTCTATGATGGGAGCAGGTCAATAATTAGTTCTTTGAAAGAAATAGAATTCTGTCACTACAAGCAAATTATATTTAATATCCTAAGGTTTTCTTTCTTTCTTTTTCCCCCTTTTTTAACAAAATTTTTCTGCATTTGTTATTTTTAAATGAATTCAGACTTTATCAATAAATATATTCAAATGGGGATATTTTTATTTTTTTTTTTAAATAAGAAGGTACTGTTATTGTTAACAATACTTTTAAAATCACAAAATTTTGTCACTAATAGTAAATTAAAAATAAAATTGCAATTAAAGTAAGTTAAATCGAAATCAAATGAAAAAAAATCTCAATTAAAAAAAAAAAAGTTTAAATGTATTAAATGTTCGTAAAAAAATCAGAACAAAATTCTCCGAATCTCAATGGTTAAAGAGCAATCGTACGTAATGTCAAAAAAAAATTATGTATTTACCTAAGAGCACTTCAATTTTCCCTTCAATTTTTCTCCCGACAAATAGGCTATTATATTAAAAAACTGATATATATTTAAAAGATAGCAAAAAATTAGTAGGACAAAAAATGTCTTGGGACCAAAATGGCGGGACCAAAGTGTCCTGCTTCGACATATACTCTATTGCACTAGTCCCTAGTCTATCTCCTGACTGATTTGTTGGTCTGCTCTATTGTCTCTTTTATGCTAATCTCTTTGCCATACTTGATATTCGCACACCTGTGTATATAATTAATTTAATTAGAATTTCCAATATTTTCTTTATGAAGAAGGTTCTCTAACACTTAAGATTCTTGGAGAACATAATTTTTCAAACTCAATTTTTATGTCTGTGACAGGAATGGAATGAAGTTCAAGAAGAGGCTAATTCTCAAACTGTTTTTAAGCTTCATTATTAGCCTCTTCTTGAAATTATGCCCTTATTTCTATTTGTAAGATACCATTTCTACATATAAAAGCTATTCTAAGCTGATTTAACAAGACATAGCACCCAATGGCCCTTTCTAATGTGCCCAAAGGCCTTAAGAAAATTTTCTACCTGCCAGGTATCTGAGAAGTTTTGTAGCACTTGAATGTTCTTTGTCATTTTATGCAGTTTTATTTCCTACTACTCACAAATATTCATATGAGAGCAAGTGTGTATATAGTCTGTAATACACAAGTCATTTCCTTTTGTCATTTACAAAAATCACATTGTAGTTAGACAAAAAAAAAAAAAGTCAGGAATGTTTTTCTTAGCACTCTCTAATTCCTATATTTCATTCTATATAATTCAGAATCAGGGTTTAAACAGCCATTTTTTTTTTTTTTTTTTAAGCATTTTGATAAAATATGTTGCTAAGAAGTTTGCTAAAAAGGAAAAACCATAAAAACCAATTTCATAAAATATTATAATATAATAACCTCTAATTTTTATTCAAATATTTGCAGACAAAAAATTATGAAGACACTGAAAATATCTGAAATTGTTAATTATTTATTATATTTGAATTTAATTTCCAATTTTTAACAGTTGAATTTAAATGTAAAAATTTTTTAAGTATGTCACAATTCAGAATTTGCTTCATAAAAGCATTCTCAGTGCTAGTGTTGTTCAATGATCTACTCTAGAGGTCTGCACAGGCCGAAATTTCAAGGCCTGGGCCAGGCCCGTTTATTTTTTACCAGTTTATGGTCTGGCCTGGACAAAAGACGATAAAATCAGGCCTGACCCAATTAAAAAATAGGTAAAATAAACAACAACAACAAAAAAAAAAAAAAAAAAAAATTATATATATATATATGCATGCCTTTCTAGGAAAAATATTTTTTAGTATGTGTTTTGCAGAGGTTTTATATAGCCAAGCAATAGAATGTTATTTAACAAAATTGCTGAACTTTTACAAGATAATTATATATAAACAAAAATTTGTTACTACAGACAAGTCACAAATTCAAATTGAAAATATTGGCATTTATCAAACAGTATAGGAAGTTATTTAAAGTGGTTAATGCTACTAAAAATGCACTTTCAACCAGAGATATTGCTAGGATTTTTTCCTAGGAGTGAAAATACTCCTCGATCTTTTTTGAAGGAATGAATTTAACATTATTAGGAGTAAAAAAAAGTGGAAGAGAAAAAAGTTGATCTTTCATGAAATCATGCTAAATTTTACTACTTTCTTAATATGTTAAATATATATATATATTCTAATGTATATGAACTCACGTTGTGAGTTTCAGTTATGAGTTCAAATTATATGGACTGGCCAATTGTAATAATATTCCTTGCAGCATAATTTGTACAATATAATATCAGAACTTTGAATATGTGACTCAGTTTATAAATTACAATGAACATTGCAAAAGGATAAGGCCATACATGAATCTGAGAAATTCTATTATTGATGCAAATGTTTACAGTTTTACTCAAAAAATTTTTAATTATAAAACCTTTTTATCCACTTTAAGAGAAGATATTGATTGATTAAAAAAAAAAAAAAAAGTATGCAGAGCATTGAATTATAGAAAGAATATAAACTTTTTCAGACATATTTAACAAAATACACTACATTTACCCTAAAAATACAAGCGTGAAAAATACTCATGATTAAAATTTTAAGGAGTATTTTTAGATTTTAATGCGTAAAATACGCTTGTGGAGGAGTTAAAAATATCTCTGCTTTCAACCATTTCCTCTTATATACTGTAATGTATCCCAATCTTTCATGTGATCCGGTAAACAAAACTTTAATGCTAATCTAACTATATTCAATAGAAAAGATGCTTTTGCACATGCTAAAAATGCTACTTTCATCCAGTGCACTGGAGAAAAGAAAAAGGAGCCTTAGAGAAAAAGTTACAGTGGAAGGATTTTTATAGCCTTCATACCACCTGAACACTACAGACCATGGGAAACAAAGCCTTACATACAGTAATGTATCTAATTTCTTTTTGTTTGTACATGTGTGCAAACTGGTAGTAACATGATTGCTGTTTTGAATAGGAAACCATCTAATATTACTTTAAATAAAATATATTAATTTCGAGACATGCTAAAAATATTTATGGAAAATCAGATCGCGAACAGACAGATTGATAGACAAATTGAAGTTGCAGCCATTTTTTAACAAAATAAAATTTTATGTGACTGACATATCAGCCTGTAAAATTATGTAAAATAAATGACTGAAGAAATATTTTATCATTTTCATTTTTTGTTGATTAACGAGGAATCTAGAAAAAGATTCAGGCTGACAGAGCCCGGAAAAAAAAATTCATTCAGGCCCGGCCTGGCCCGAGTATACACAAAAAAATTGAACCCAAGTGTGAAAAAAAAATTTAAGCCCGAGCCCAGCCCGTGCAGATCTCTAATCTACTCTACACATTACTCCCTTTTTTAATCGCTTTTTCATTTTACACCTATGGCATAGTTGTTTCTTTTCCTGTTGTTGAAATCGAAAGGAAGTTTTACTGATTCATGTCTCTTAAATCACAAGTAAGGACAATCCATTCCATAATTCATGTTTCTTAAATCACATGTGTATGGTTCTTGGTTATTATTATCAATGAACAAGAGAAATAGAAAACAAAATTGGGAATAACCAAGTTAAGAAAAAGAAATCAACTGTATTCAAAGAGCTAAATTAACTTTTGAAAAATCTAAAATATTGCTTGTGCATTTTAGCTAAAATGCTAAAAGAACTTTTTGCTAGGTTAAACTCTGATCTGAATGTGCAAGTACCTTTGGCTATTATAACACTGGTCTACAGTAGTTCCGTAACAACGGTCAAATTATTATTTTTATTATTAATTCCAACTTTTATTTAAATATCTGTAAGTAAAAGAGTCCCACCTCGTCACATTTTCTGTTGGAGTATCAGAAAATAGCAATTTTCAGGATTTTTTTATCATTTTCAGAGTATCACAGGTGGTAACCCTTCCCCTTCTGGCAACCCAGAGTCCTGGCAACTAAGAGTCCCGGCAACCATGTTTGTTCCATTTTTTTTGTTAAAGTATCAGAAAATGGCAAATTTCACTTTTTGTTTATGATTTTTACAATACAGTCGACAGCAAAAGTATCCGAGCACAAGCCAATACTTCCGATGTCAAAAAAGTACATTCAATACTATTTTGTTAAATAAATCCTTGTCGAATCATGTTCTTAGACTGACTAAGAACATGACTCGACAAGGATTTATTCAACAAAGCAGTATTAAGTGTACTTTTTTTAGACAGGGATTATTGCTAGTGCTCAGATACTTTTGCTGTTGACTGTGTCACACATGGTAACCTTTCGTGCTATCAACCTTGCCTCCTGGCCATCCCCTCTACTGGCAACCCTGTATTCGTTTTTTTTTTTTTTTTTTTTTTTTCTGGTGTTCAGTTAACAGATATTCTTTGTTAAGTATGATGGTGCTGTTTTATAGTTAAAGTTTCATTTTCAAAATGGCAAGTTTTCAGCGTAGAACTTTTAAAACCATACCCGAAAAGTTTTGCTGTATTTGTGAGCTATTCATATTAAAATCACAAGGTAGACATTTAACACAAGACGTAAAAAAGCCTATTTTTTGAATTTTGGTTTTAAAATAACAAATAATAATTCAATCATTTAGTATATTTTCCATGTTTTTATGTTCTACTTAGTCTACAATATGTATGTTATCTCCATATTAACAGTATTCCAGGCTAAATTAATAATATTGATAGAAATAATGCATGTCTTCTAAAGACTTTTGTACGTTGCTTCCAGTACAGATTAAATAATCATAACAAAAAAACTACATGTTACAGATTTTTTACTATTATTTTTTAATTCTGCACCACAAAATTAGTTGAAAATAGTTAATTTCATTTCTGTTACCCCCCAATTTTTTTTTTTTTTTTTTTTTTTTTTGTCGACTAGTGTAATTAATCAAAATGAGAAAGAAAATAAATTAGTTTATAACTGTTTCTATCTACGTAGCTAGATTTTATCAGGGTTGGCAAAAAGCCCCCCCCCACACACACACGCTTTTTTTTTTTTTTCTTCCAAGAAACCCATTTTTTTTTGTTTAAACTTTTTTTGTTGTTTAAACCTTTCTTAGTATAGTTTCCTAGTCACATTATATGTATTTGTAAAGGTAATTAATACTCCAATATTAATTATTACTTCATCTAATAAGAATAACTTAAATAAATAATAAAGAGATAAGATTTTTCAGCCTTTTGTAGGTTGTGATTTTCTTTCTTTAATAATACAGAAGGTGTTTGCATATTTTTTAGACGATTTTGATGGAGTGTAAACTGAAAAATTACTCATATTTTGTGCTTTAAATGTTCAGTTTGATTAGCCCTTGTTCTTAACTATAATTCTACATCGTAATTTCCATGATAATGTTTTTTGTAATATCGGAAGAGTTATTTTATTCCACTCCTCTTCAACAGCTTTCCAAAGTCCACAGAGCATTGTAGGTCATGTGGTGGCCACAACATACTAGATTTTCTTTGTCCATATATAATAACTTTTAATACAGCCAGTCACACATAAAATACATAATTAAAACCATCTAAGCAAGATTACAATTGAAATAAATTGAATTAAAAGTAAAAGTCATTTACGTATAAATAATTTAGAAATTCCAGTTAAAGAAAGGACAATAGAATAAAAATTTTGAATTTTTTGGAAAGAAAAAAAAAAAAATAAATAAAAGAATTGTTTTTTATTTTATGGGGGAAAAAAAACCCTGTTGGTTTAAACTGTGCCAACCCTGGATTTTATCATCCCATTTATTGAATTTAGTACTACTAAGTAACTCTCTTAAAATTCTATAAAAGTAATGATAATTTCAAGAAACAAACTATTTTTCATGTTATGTTTTGAGATACAATTAAAAAGAATTCTAATGATTTGCTTTTGTTAATAAAAGTAAGATTTTCAAAAGGAGACAAATATTGAAACCAATGTAACATTTAAAATGAGATAAAAATACAAAAATTTAAAACTTCAAAATACATTTTAATTAAAAACAAACACAAGACAGACGTTTCGGCTAGAACACTAGCCCGCCTCAGTGTCAAACATACAAGCACAACATTTACAAAAATTCATAATACATCATAGCAAGATTAAATATTCAGGAGGAATAGCTTTAGCCTCGTTCAAGGCAGAATGTTGCATTTTAGTAAAAGCGCCCTCTAGAAAAATACGGGATTCATAAATATTTACATTAGAAGCTAAAATCTTAGTTTTCAAAATCCGGAATATGATCACTATTGAGAGAATGGATTACGAGTTTTGATCTTAAATCTCCTGTTTTATATGAGCGTTTATGTTCCTTTAATCTAATTTCACCTGTTCTGCCAGTTTTACCGATATATGTAGAATCACAATTTTTACAAGGAATACTATAGATTACACCCCAGGAGCAGAAAGTGCTTAAAACTGCGACGCACGTCTCAGAACAATTGAGGCTTTTGCAGAACATTTCATCTATCCCCTAACTGGATGATGTTGATACAGCTAACATTCTAAAATTAATAAAACCTAGATATGTTCAACTGACCTGTAAATCTGTTAGTATACTAGAAAATTGCTGGAAACAGTTATTGTTTCAATGTATAGACAAAATTTATGAACATTTTGTAAGTAGTACATCCACAACCACATTAATGTGACAATATTAATGCCAAAAGCCACTGAAAAAATTGCAAATTCTGGGTGTATTCCTCAGTTTTAGATTATAAAAATTTTAAACCATGTTTTATTATAAATGTGTAATAAATATTTTACTAATAAATATTATTTTTATGCTTATTTTGCATTTTACTGTGCTTTCACAAATTTGGACAAAATACCTGCAGAACATTCGCAGATTTTAATGTCTCATTGCAGAACATTGGATATAATTCTGCTCCTGGGGATTACACCAAGACGTTTAAGAGGGGGGGACAGTGGGTTTAAAGTTTGAGAGAAAGTTACTAATACGGAGTTGAGGGTTAAAGCTAGTAGAGATATTAACTGTTCTAAGTAATTTAGAGATATTTTCAGAAATACCTTTATAATAAGGGATAGTAGTAAGATAAGTGGAATTTTTAACTTTAGGATAAACTGATTTATATGAAAAATAGAACTCTTCTTTATAAATTCTTTTAATAAAATGAGGGGGGTAACCATTATTTTTTAAATCAGAAAAAATTTTGGATAGTTCAATATTTAATAATCTGGAATTACTACAATAATGCTTTGCACGATGTAAAAGAGTATGAATGACTGCAAGTTTATGCGATAAAGGATTAGCTGAATTGAAGTTAAGATATTGACCAGAGAAGGTGGGTTTTCTATAGACTGAAGTTGAAAAATGTAAAAAATCATTGACTGTTTTATGCATTATAAGGATGTCAAGAAAGGGTAGTTCATTATTAATTTCAGTTTCAAGGGTAAACTGGATAGCAGGACATAAAGAGATAGCAAAATCTAAAATATCGTTAACATGAAGTTGCTTAGTAATTATAAATATATCATCCACATACCTTTTCCAGAATTTTTTTTTATCATGTAACTGGGAATTAATTTTGTTTTCTAAGTATTGCATTATAATTTCAGCTATGACGTATGAGACGTATTTTAATGAGACATATACATTGTTTAATTTTATTAAAACAAATATTGAAATTCATTTATAGTTCTAACGAAATGTTATCAATCCTTCCACTTTTAGTAAATTTAAATTCATCAGATTTCATGCAATGCAAATTTAAAACATTGTTGCCACTAAGCTGCTTATGTATATAAATAATGTATATTTTAACATTTTGTTGTATTTTCTAAACTGTGTTTATTATTCATTTGCTTATAATTTTATGTATCTTCTTTTATCATTACTTATTCATTGTTTCTTCTTTTTAGAAACAGTGGAAAGATATAAAGCACAAATATGTTCAAGAATGAATGTTATTTATCAGAATATTTCCATTAGTATGGAAAAATGAAGTTACTTCAATGGAATATGTCTCTTGAAAGATTCTTGTAAAAATGTTGTGCAGTTATTAAAATTTTAGTCGTACATTCCTGTTATTTTTCTTTTTTGTCATTTTGTGTAATTAAAAAACATCATTTATTAGGTTGTTTAAAAAAAAGTCATGGAATTTCTGTAATTAAAAAAAATTCTAATATTATAATAAATAAATAAATGAAATAAAGCATCAATTCATCATATATTGCTTAAATATTTAATTTAAAGGAGAAGTGATTTCATAATACAGTAAGACCCCGCTTAACGCTGTTTCGGTTTAGCGCTCTTTTATTTCCCCCTGTGGATTCCCCGAAATTGCTCGCAGCAGTACGGGCAGGGTTTAAACTGCCATTAGTTTTTTTTAGCATTTTGCTAAAAGGTATCATATTTTGCTAAAACATGTCGGTCAGAATTTCGCTAAAAAGCTAAAACTGGATAACTGTATAAAAATCTCTATATAATAAATAACTCAGATTTTTTTTTTTTTTTTGTAATATTTGCAGGCAAAAACTACGAAAGGACAAATTTTTGGGAATCATTATTTACATAGTAATTTGGATTTATTTTTAATTTTCAATGATTGAATTTAAATGCAAAAATATTTAAAAGTATGTCAGAATTCAGAATTTGCTTCATAGAAGCATTCTTAGCACTAGTATTTCACGATTATCTACCACTACACTTTACTTAATTTTTAAATTGCTTTTTTATTTTACACATATGATATGAATACCTCTTTTTCTATTGTTAAAATCAAAACATAGTTTCCCTGATTCATATTTTTAAAGTCACAAATATGGATGCTTGGTTAAAATCATCAATTAACAAAAGGAATAGAAAACAAAACTGAGGATAACAAAGCTAAGTAAAAGAAATCAATGGTATCCAAAGAATTAATTAACTTTCGAAAAAGCTAAAATAGTGCTTGCCTATTTTCGCTAAAATGCTAAAGTAATTTTTTTGCCAGGTTAAACCCTGAGTACGAGGATTCCCTGAAATTGTGCGCGCTGTTTCGCATTACGCTCTACTTTGATGAAATGTATCCCCTGCGTTAAGTGGGGTCTTACTGTAAGTTTAATTTTACCTTTATACTTCATTTATGTAGACTTTTCGCACCCATACTGCAAAGCATCTTAAGTTATTCTGATCTACTTTTGAAAATCAACGTCTTCTCTTCATTTTCTCCTCTGATTCAGCATTTCGCTCCATCTGGCATGGATGAAGCTGGGCTTGAATTGAACAAATTGCAGATGTTCATGTTAGTCAAAACAGACTTGACATTGTGGCATGAGACATTGGAGAATTTGACCAGCGTGAACATTTGCAATTTATTAGACCCTAGCCTTGAGTTGTAAAATTCTCGAGAATTTTCCAATAAAAGTTATAATAATTGGTAATTTAGAAATGTGTGCTCCTTATATATTAATTAATGTTAAAGTTTAGAAAATTATGAAATTTTGCTTTTAATAAAATAATAATATTAATTAAATTTATTTAGTTGTAGGTATTTAAAAAGAAAAAAAAAAACTCTTCAAAGTTAAAAATAAATTATTAAACATAAAATCTAGTGATAACCCAAATAATAAAGTAACAAAGCATGGAATGAGATTAGTTTAAATTTCATTAAAGGCACATTTTTTAAAAAGTGACATAAACAAAAATATTACTGATTATTTGTTTTTGCTTTAAAGTACTTATCTGTATGAGATGAAAATGAATTTATAATTCACACACTTAAAGAGTAAACATATGGGGTTGTTCACTGTTCAAAAATAGTTTGTCTGCGTAAAGAAGTGTCAAATTGATATATAAAAGTCAAAACATTACATTTTTAAAAGCCAAGGAAAAAAAAAATTAAAGTAATGTTGTGATGATTTTATAAAGTAATGATTTTTGTTAATACACTGTCTACCGACACAATTTCATGTTGGTAGACATGAAATTGTATGTTTCCATGATTAATTTTAATTAGTCATGGAAGCATACTATAAAAGTTATCACATAATTAAATGGTTGAAGAGTCATGTAAAAAAATGTGTTGGTAGACACCCTGTATTGACAAAAAATATATGTGTGATAGAAAAAAACTGGCTTCATTTTTAGTCAGCACAAAAAAAAAAAAAAAAAAAAAAAAAAAAAAAAATCAGCCAAAATTATTAAATCAAAATTTTAGATGTAGACCTCTGCATTATTCTTTATTTGCTGTTAAATGCTTTTTATCTTAAATATATAATGAATACTTAGAAAAATTACTTTATGGAACTTATTGGAGAATATTCTGCAACTGAAAATTAAGAGTTGTAAAGTAAATCTAGTGAAATAAAGCTTGTCTATTCTACACTGTAAAAAAAATGCAGCCCAAATACAGAAATTCTCTGTAATTTCAGAAAAAAAGGCGTAAATTACGAAAAAATTACGTAGACAAAACGTATTTTACGACTTTTTTTCTGAAATTACAGAGAATTTTTGTATTTGGGCTGCATTTTTTTTACAGTGTAGTTATGCATGTCAAGCTGAATAATTATGAATAAATATTATAATTTGAGTCATAAACATGAAAAATTTGTATGTATTTAAAAATAAAAAGAATATTCTCAGATTTTGAAGCTTCAGAGAATATTCTCACCTCACATCTCTACCCTAGCCTCATTGATGCCAGATGGCGTGACATGCTGAGTCAGAGGAGAAAATGAAGAGAAGACAGTTTTTTAGTGCTGACTCTAGGTTGATTTGGCAGGGTGCTCCACCCGGCGGCCCTTTAAAAAATATTTTAATATAAAGTGGCCTTTTCAAGCATTTTAAATTTTCAGAGACCAGGTACTTTTCTTCCTGACATGTAACCTTCTTTTACAGCATTCCAGGAATAACAAATGCATATAGCTCACATATATACATGTAAAATTAGTAATTTACTTTTGTCATGTACAAATATAGCAACATAGAAGAACACAAATTATGCAAACAATGCCCTTTTTATTGAATCCCCCCTTCCCCAAGAGGCCCTTTTATTCTAGAGTCAGCACTAGTTTTTTGAAAGCAAACCAGAATAGTAGAAGATGCCCCGGGGGCATTGGTTAGCAAACTGAATCTAATGATTCCAAAATACGTAATATTTTTGTGATTGATTGCCAAAATACAGGAAAAAATTATATTTAATGACAGCTAACTCCTAAAATACATTCTCCCTCCCACCTGCTGTGGATTCCCAAAATAATCAGATTATTTTGCTGCCAATTTTAACAATATTTGCAAACCTAATTATGGAAATGAAAGATTATTTTAGTCTAACACAAAATCCTGCTTTTTGGAAACAGATTTTTGAAATATGCAGTATTTTTGCAGTTGTTTGTGGAGTTATTGATCATTCCACTGCTGGCATCCTGTTATACAATTGCACAAACTTAAAGACATGTGTAAAACTGAATTACTGGCACACTGTGAAGATCTGGAAAGCATCTTAACAGAAGTTGATTCCTCTCATCTTAAGAGACCTCTCCACTTATCGTCCCCAGAAGCCAGAGCCAATGTTATTTTTATGGAGAATTTTGCTCCATTTTAACTTATTAATATATATATTTAAATTCCGTTTTCGCATTCAGAAACTTCACAACTATTAAACAATTTATCGCTTTCTAAAAATTATTTTTATTTTTAACATTTTATTTTGAAGTTGTAAAATGCAAATTTTCGCAATGTAAATTTTTTCATTTTTGAGCTTAAAAATGAAAAAATTATATTTTAGAAAGCGATAAATTGTTTAATAGTTGTGAATTTTTGGAAAATAAAAACTGAATTTAAAAATATGAATTAGTTATTGAATTATAATGGGGCAATATTTCCCATAGAGTAACATTGGCTTCGGCTTTCGGAGACGATAGGTAGAGTTTACGTTTTAGATTTGGCTGATGAAATAGACCTTATTTCTTCACCTTTTAAAAAAAGGCTGAAGGTCCAGTTGACGTTCTTAAATACATTACCCCCCTTAACATTATGCCAAATTTATGCATTGTTTTCAAAATTTTGTTAAATTTGCCCATAACTTATTACCAGAGAAAGATCTTTTTCTAAACAAAAAATAATATATTACTTAAGAACAATGTCTACTCAAAATCACCCTAATGGGTTAGCAATGTTGTCCATTGAACATGAATTGAGTAACATATTAGATATGCAAGAAGTTACTCGAGGTTTTGCTGATAACTAAAAAAAGGTTTGAAAGAGATTATTTTAATTCAGGTTTAAATTTTGTTTATTGTACTACCATTCTTTATTCCTTGCGGTTTTGAAAATATTTTCTGTAGTAGTTTTAGTTCCAAATATTTTGTTTATTTAATAATAATAATAATAAAAAGAATCGTAACTATTGTATGAGTGCGATATTGTTTTAATTCAATCAGACCATATTTTCATGATTCTTTTTTTTTTTTTAAGTATAAATATCTTTTCTTTTAATTTTAAAGTTTTTAAAGCATGGAGGGCAGCACTTTTGAAGTTTGCCAATGGCGGCAAAAACGTTAGGGCATGAATTTAGGTTTTATTGAAACTGATAATTTATTTAGAACTGCCAAAGCAAAAATTAATATTTAAACTATTTTTGTAAAATTAAATAATGTATAAAAGAAATTATAACAAATTTTAAAAGTTAAATACTTTAACAATTTTATTCAGAGAAAATATTTAACCATACAATTTCATATTTCCATTAATTGATTTGTGCATTGCAAAATTTCACTGCTTAATTTTGTAGCCGATTTCACAGTTTGGTCTGGCCCAATAATACAATTTTTTATGAAACAGACATCTTCTATAGTCACATTGCTACAAATTATACTGTTCTGAATAACACAATCTTTTCCTATTTGTACATTTTCCATGACAACAGAATTACTTATTTTTACTTTTTCCGTTAATTTGCAATTATTTCCTATAACAGATTGTCTGACTGACACTTTATTAAGTAATTCGCAGTTATCACCTAATATGCTTTCAGGATCAACTTGAGACTTTGGAAATTTATGTACTTTAGTTGCCATTCCAGTAATAGGTGTAAAATGATTTGATATCTTCCTATTAATATCTGCATATGCCACAACGGTATTGACTCTAGAACAAAGTGTCTCAGTATCCACATAAGCAAAGCATTTGATATCTTCTTCCAAATGAGGTTTTGTATAACTATTTGGGTCTCTCCATGATGACATGTTAATGGCAAGCTTTTTAAGATCAAAACAAATATAATTAGTATTAGCAGATGGAAATGAACATTCAATAGCATCAGAATGCTTTTGCTTTTTCTGTAAAAACTGTTTCTTTACTGCAGCTGGAAGAAATTCACCCTTTATAGTTGATATGTATACATTACGTACAATAAAACCAACTAAATCTTTCTTTATAATATAGAAATGAGCATCCATCAAATTGCTGTGTACTTTTATGGAAGGATTTTGTTTCAAAACACTTAATTTAAGAGGCACTCCATATTCAAAATCTGCTTCAGAATTTACGAACATCACTTGTCCATTAGGATTCAACCCAATGATATCTCGTTCAAACTTGCATTTCTTTTTAGACCCTGGCATATCCATTTCTTTCAGTGATTTTGGAAAAGGAACCAACAGCATAGTCAGAGCTGAATTTTGGGATCGGTGAAGAACAATCAGATTATTTAGATTGAATTCGGTAACAAGATCACAACTTATTACAATAACATCAGTCTTTATTTTATCTTCAATATAGCGCAAACTATCAGCGGTGCCCCAATCTTCATCTTTTAAGACAGAAACAAAATCCAGTTTTAAGTCAGTCTTGTTCTCAATCGCATTCTGTATCTTAAGTCTTTCATTTTCTTGGACTAATACAATTACATCAGTTATTCCAGCTTTTTTCAGAATATTCAGTGAGCATAGTATAAGAGGTACATTCCCAACAGGTAATAAGCATTTTGGAATGCTGGATGTTATTTCTCTCATTCTAGAGCCCGATCCAGCAGCCATAATAACAGCTTGATATTCCATCTGAAACAAAGATTATAAATATTAAACAAAACAATTATATATATATATATATATAAAATATTATTATTAAAATAAAGCTGTAATGACAATAAATAATGAATTGTCATAAAAACAGAAGTTAAAGCATTTTCCTTAATAAATAAATAAAGATTACAAAATAGATAATTGAACTGTAAAATAAACCTTTGAACATACATGTTATGCTATTTGTCAACAAGAAATAAAAATTAAAAACATAAAAAAAAAAAATCTGTAATTTTAAAACATTACCGACATTATCATAATATACAGAACTCGCTATTAAAAAAAAAAAAAAAAAAAAAAAAAAAAAAAAAAAGACTCATTTTCCTTGTTGAATTCGAGTACTCAAAAAAAAAAAAAAAAAAAAAAAAAATGAAGTTTATTGAAAAACTATTAAAAATAAAAACTTTATGTGTAAAAATAAAATAGGGAATAGTTTTAAAACACTTTTATTCAACTTTTTAGAAAAAAAAAAAAAAAAGTGATAATTTTTTTTTGCTCTTCATCCAACACATAACTAGGGCTGCCAGTTTTTAGCCAATCTACAAAGAGCCAGCTTGTATAATTTTTTTCTTTTAATTTTCTCTTTAAAAATGTTAAAATAAAAGTAATATCTCGAACATTAATTCACTTATTACAGTAATAAAAAATGAAACGAAATAAGAGTACAATTAATACTTAATGAACAGTACTCTAAACTGCAAATATAGGAAAGGAAAGCAAAAACAGCTCTTTTTATTAGAAAATCAAATTTTTACTCGATAATACTGCTATAAGAAATAAATAGCAGTTATTTGGCTCAATTTTTAAATAATAAACTTTTAACAATCATTCTGTTTTTTCAACATCTAAACTATTTCTTAGTTTAAGTACAAAAGTTTGAATAGACACCAAAAAATGCAAGAACTCTCTCAACAACTGTTTTGAGTGAGAAGAAAACACAACCTTTCATCAGACAAACAAAGTAGGCAAGAGTGTTGCAAGCAAAGTGGCAATGCACAAAACTGGTTTAAGTGAACAGCAAAAGCAAATAAAGTCGAATGTAAATATAAATACTGGTATGATCAGATTTACAGGGGTGATTGTGACTCAAAGGTAAAAACCCTGAAAATTAGAGCCTCAAATTAGAAAAAACCCAAAATATCAAATACTCAAACTATTTAGGTCAGAAGCCCTCAATCCTTTTACATTACATTTACATATCACCTGCATAACAAATGAACAACCAATGAAAGAAAAAAATAACTTTATAGGAAATATGAAAACACAGACAGGTTAGAGTAAAAACCCTCAAATTCGGGGTAAACCCTGAACACAAACACCCCTGGATTTATAAAAGGGAAAGATGAAAATAAATAAATATATAAAATTAAGAATAAAATCTAAAAAAATCAAAACAAAACGAAAGTCAAAGTTGTATGAGTAATTTCCAAGCACCAGACAAGAACTGAGAGGAAGAAATATCATTAAAAAGATATATCAAATCCCATTAAAAGGATATCCAAATGGGAAGAGAACATAGAAGAAGAAATTATGTTAGTTTTAGAAAAATCAAAACAATGACCATGAACCCAGCAGTGAGAAGCAATAGAAGATTTTTAAATCTCTTCATTACAAACATTCCAAAGGTGCTCATTTATTCTATATTTCATTTAGATTTTAAATAATTATTTAAAATCTCTTGCTCTTTCCCGAGGCTATAATCCCTCTACCATCGATAAAGCTCTATATACATTAAAAAATTCTAAACTTGCTGTTTCCAAATTAAACCATCACAGTCTCATTCTTGTAGTTTTACCTTTTTATTAATCACTTTCTTTTAAAATTTCTAAAATTCTTTCACTCTTTGCTTTTGAAGTCATTTACAAACTTGCCAACAAAATTAAATTATCTTCTCTCAAAGATCCCATTCCTACTGAAAACCGATCTGGTGTTTAACTTTTTGTTCCTCACGTAATTTAGGTTATATTGATCAAACTAGGAGGCATTTGAAATATAGAGTAAATTAGCACCGTCAGAATATTCGTAATGAAGAGGTTTCCAAATCTTCTATTGCTTCGCACAGCTGGGCTCGTGGTCATTGTTTTAAATTTCTAAAACTAATATAATTTCTTCTCCTATGTGCTACTCCCATTTGGATATCCATGAGGCTTTTTACTTATTTAAAAATTTGAAAAATCTTGTTAATGATATTTCTTCCACTCCGTTCTTCTCTGATGCTTGGAAATTACTCATGTAACCTCGTTTTTCATTTAGTTTTGATTTTTAAAAATTTTTTAAATTTATTTTCTTCTTTCCATTCTATAATTCTGGTCATATCAGCATTTATATTTATATTCAATTTTATTTGTTTTTGCTCTTCACTTAAATCGGTCTTGTGTGTTACCACTTTGCAGCACTTGTGCCTACTTTGCTCGCTTGACAAAGGGTTGAGTCTTCTTTCGACTCTAAACATTCAAAGCTTTGTACTTATTACTTTTAAACACCAGTTCTGTTTTTTTTTTTTTTATAATTTTTATTTCTTAGTATGTTCTAAATAAATGATTACGTAGAAAAAAACTGTTTCAAACGATGTTTAAGGGCAGTTTTGAAATTTAACAGAACAGTCACAAAAAATATTAGGTAACAAATTTTTTTTTTCTTCTTTTCGATCAGAAATTTTTCAATTTCAAAGAACTTTACTTAGTTGTATACAGATTCAAATAAATCTCAAACTGAAAAGAAATAGCACTTCTCAGTCTTTATTCTTTTATGAACTTTCACAATCTTTTAAAAGGGATGATTTTATAGGTTGACAGATCAGTAACTAGTCCAGTTTGATTCTCGTAATAGGAGGGGATTAGATTAATCCCCTCCTATTAATGTGAGGCAGTTGAAATTATAGTCAATTATAAAGCTTGCAATGACACAGAGCCTTCCAAAATAGATATAAAAAATAAATATGCTATCAAAATCATTTTCCCTGTCTTTTTTTTATGTAAAAAAAAAAAAAAAAAAGAAAACAAGAAAAAGTATTATTGTGGTGGTATTTAACTAAAGAATGAGAAGTACTACTTGAAACTCAAATTATTAAAAATGGAAATTAACAGTAATTTTTATGTTTTCTTCCCCTAAGGATAAATGACTTTATGATAGACACATACTTTATGATAGATAGTACAAGATATATACTAATAATCATTCAAATAATTTATGGCCTTACACATATATAATATAGGATGTTTCTATGACATTGTTTATAATTTATTAGATGGTATAATAACAAGAATTAGAATATGAGTTTAAATTTCATAAAAAAAGAATTTGAGTTCTTTAGGTTTAGACAAAACGACATAATATTAATGCATATATAAATGTGTTAAATGTATAAGATAAACAATAAAAGCCAACAAAGAGTGGTACTTGTAATAAAAGTTGGCCAGTCTGGTCTTTAAAAAAAAAAAAAAAAAAAGAAAAGAAAGATGGGGTCGGCTTTTTTGTAGCTCTACAGTATAAAACAAATTTCATTAACTATACCATCAATACCCCTAGATTCTATAAAAAATTTGAACTTTATCTATTTCTTTCTGTGAAATAGATGATGGGGAATTTATTACTTCTTTTTCTATTACTCTCTTTAGCTTATATATGTACAGTAGAGAGTCAAAAATCCACACAGCTCGGGACCAGAGGTTGTGCGGATTTTAGGATTTGGTGGATTTCAGGACCCTTAAAAAATGATTATCACTTTTAATAATAAAAGCAGAATATTATTCAAACTAAACACACACTAGTGAATAATAACACAATTTCACTTGAATATTAAATTATTAGGTACATAGGAGTAATACTGAACATTAAAAGAATGTACATAACGGAAATAGTAAATAAAAATGAAATTTGTCAAATTTTGATAAAATCTGTTCACACGTAGTTAGTTTTCACTCGTACATGCATACATACATCATTGAGATTTTCTTTTTCTTTTTTTCTGTATATTGTAAATAGTCATCTATTATTTTGTAACACAAATTATATTGTTTTAAGAATTTAACTTAGTTCTTTCCTAGGGTATGTCTTCATCAGATAACATTTTTAAAAATTATTTTGTTATTGTATACCTCATTGATGAATTTAATATACTGTCAATAATTTCATTATCAGTAACTTGGTTCTGATAGTCTTATGTTACTAATTTTTTTTTTTTTTTTTTTTTTATAATCATAAAATGCAAGTAAAGAATCTATGTTCAAGATTATTTTTAAAAAATCTGATTTGCAGTTTGTAATTTATGAATAGTAAATTTTATTGTTAATATCTGACAAGCTGTGCAGATTTCGGACTTTGGCAGATTTTAGATCAGTGGATTTCTGGCTCTCTACTGTATATATATATATATATATATATATATATATATATATATATAATATATTTACTTTTTTATATACCTATACATATAATATATATTTATAAGAAAGTAAGTATAAAAAGTAAATATATATATATTTACTTTCTTATATATGTATATACAGTGGCGGCTCGTGCCAACTTTCCTAGGTGGGGCCCGATCCATTGCACGATATGTAAAATATATTAAACTCATTATTCCACACTTATTAATATGAAATATATTCATAATTCAAACGCAAAAAGAATAAGTTATTTAATGGGGAAAATTATCATTATTATTTTTTATATATATATTCGGAGTGTTCTATGTATATTATTATTATTATAATTCATTGTGAATATTATAAAATTTTACAATGTTACAATATCAAAATTTTTAAACTGAAATTCTCCTACATGCAATTTTTTTTTTTTTTTTTTTTTACTTTCATGCATAACAACTCTAAATCTTTTATGTATAAACGAAAATATTATACATTTAATATACTATATGTTTGTTTTTAAAAGCACAGCCAAAATATAAGTAATTAAATTACAATTAAAAATTGCATAAACATTAAATATGTATACACATTTTTAAAATGCCGAATTTTTTAATTAAAGTGTTTGTGATTTTATTTTTTTATATTCTAGCTTATTTAAAAACAATGATGTAGGACAAATGTATATAAAATTTAAAATCATTAGGTGATTTTGAAATGTGTGTTAAAATTAAAAATTAAGCCAGTACAAAAAATTCAGCTTAAAATTTTATATTCCTTCAACAATAACAATACAAAATTTTATAACTGTTGCAATCAGGGTATGCCCATTTAAATCAGTTTGATTAAAATCGTGACACTTTGATTAAAAAAACAAAAATAAAATCATTGATTTAAATCAAAAATAAAATTTTATAATTTTGGGTCAATATGTAGTTTTATATAGTCTTAGAACATAAGAAAACTTGAACTTACTTGTTATTTACGTCAAAGTCTTTCAAAAATGGCAAGGATAAAGCAATTAACAATATCACAAAAAGTATTAATTTTAGAATGAAAATCAAAATTTATTTTAATGCACGAGATGACAAAATAATTAAATGTTAGCGAATTATTGATAAGATGCTTTTTTAGCAAGACATAAAATTTTTGGCAATTTAATCTGTAAATTTGGATTTAGGCGGCCACGTTGCGAGAAGCTATTACAAATAAAAGCGGTAGATATAAGTCAATTTTTCTACAATGCAGCCTTTTCTTTTTTTTTTTTTTCTTCAGGTACTGTGTATTAGAGCTGTCTTTAAGATATGAATTTGTGTTTATTTAGTTTTCCTTGCCAAATTTCCGTTTTTTTTTACTGAAAATTAAAATATGAAGTCTTTATGAAGTTTCGTCGTATCTTTAGATTCAGAAGATTCATCAGATACATGTTTCTCCCCCCCACCCCACACACACACATATATACATATACATACGTACATAATGAATAACCTCTAAAACAACTTTTTTGGACCTTAAAACTTGTAAACTATGCAAAAAATCAATATAGAAATTTTTCACCGAATGCACCCAGGAGCAGAAAGTGCTTAAAACTGCAACGCACGTCGCAGAACAATTGAGGCTTTTGCAGAACATTTCATCTATCCCCTGACTGGATGATGTTGATACAGCTAACATTCTAAAATTAATAAAACATAGATATGTTCAACTGACCTGTAAATCTGTTAGCATACTAGAAAATTGCTGGAAACAGTCACTGTTTCAATGTACAGACAAAATTTATAAACATTTTGTAAGTAGTATATCCACATTAATGTGACAATATTAATGCCAAAAATTGCAAATTCTGGGTGTATTCCTCAGTTTTAGATTATAAAAATTTTAAATCATGTTTTATCATAAATGTGTAATAAATATTTTACTAATAAGTATTATTTTTATGCTTATTTTGCATTTTACTGTGCTTTGACAAATTTGGACAAAATACCTGCAGAACATTTGCAAATTTTAATGTCTCGTTGCAGAACATCGGATATAATTTTGCTCCACGGCGAATGCATTACAGTATGGAACCGTTTATCCGGAATCCAGTTATCCGGAAAACCAGTTATCCGGAATTATATTTTCAAACAACTAACTTCCAATACATTAAAAAAAAAAAAAAAAAAAAAAACAGTTTTTTTTTTTTTTTTTTTTTTAATATTAATGGTTTAGCATTGAAATTTCAAACAATTAAAAATAAAAGAAATATTTAATAAAATAATAATTCCATTTATTTTTTTTTATATATATTTAAAAGCAGTATTTATTTGGTAGGGGGTAGTATAAGTTAAAGGTCATAGTATAATGTAAATTGAAAAAATAGCTTTTAGTTCCGAAAAATATCGATAGATGGCGCCACTACACAATATCATAAAGACGTCAATTTTATTTATCTGCAAAGGATTGGGTGAAATGAAGATAATTGGTCCTGCACTGAATTTATTTTATTTATTTATTAGGGAGAGGGAGGTAATAATTAAAATCAAATAACCTTTAAAAAATTTATGAATATTTTGCACTTTCATGGACATAAAAATAAAAACATGAATTTTCATAAGAAATAAAAAGAAAAGCCTGTAAAAAAACAGATCTTAATTTTCTAATCTTTAATGCTTTAAAATCATTGGCTAATCATGTTTAAAAACACTTGGATTTGGGCTGATTAATTTTTAACCTTTACAGGCCTTTTAACCTTTTACAGTTAAGTTTCAAAGATATTTTTTTTACATTTTAAATTTTGATTAATTTATCTTGATTAAAAGTTATTTTAATACTTAAAAAAAAAAAAAAAAATCAGTTTAATTATTTAAATTTGATTAATTGATAAAAAAATGTTAATTTTTGATTTAAAATATTTATTTTAAATGAGAAACATATGCATTCTAAAATTCTGATTAATAAGGCTTGCTTTGATGAGCAACCAGTTATCCGGAAAAACCAGTTATCCAGAATAGTCTAGTAAAAACCATTCTGGATAATTGGTTCCCTACTGTACTTCCATTATTTACGGTAATCGTTTAATGGAAGCAAAAATTGTTATTTTTGTTCTTAATTATTATGAATTTTTCAAAGATCTGTATCCGTGGATCTTGAGACAAAAAGTCCGTATCCGTATCCATGGATACAGAAAAACTTCTGTGAAAAAGATCTGTATTCATATCGTATCCACAGATCACAGTTTTTCACGATACGGAACATCCCTAATATATATGATATCATTATTAAGGGAAAGGGGCACTTAGCGCTATTTTGGACATCTGTGATAATTACAGAATTTAAAATAGTTCTCCAAAATAACGGATTGTATTTCACAGTGGCAGATCGAATGTGTACACTGCTGAAAGTAAACAAACTGAGAGAGAGAGAGAGTAGCTGACTGTAAGAGGCTGATCATCTGCTTGTTGTTTAGAAAGGAAGGGACTGAAGATTTATCAATTCTTTGCCATTTAAGGGGGGGGGGGGGGTAGAAAACGAAAATCAAGATTTTAGGTTAGTTAAATGCCGAGGAGCAGAGGGTTTATTCTATTTTAAAAAATTAATTACATATAAAACAAGTAGTAAAAATCATTCATATATTTAAATATCTTAACTGCAAAAATTCAGATTTTTTTTTTTTTTTTTTTGAAATAACATAAAATGTACTATCAATTCCTAAAGGAAAATTTAAAAGCACCTAGTCAGATTGCCTTTTTTTTCCCTCCCCTCCCTCATCACACATTACTTGATTAGTCCTCAAGTAAATATAAAAGATTATTCCCTTTCAACATTTTTTACCAAATCATTTTTCCTGCAGTACATCTTTTTAGTAGTGTATGAAAAGAAGATGATTTTTATGTTTTTCCAACTTTGTTGCTAAGCTGTTACGTGTTTCAGATTTATTATTGCAACAAATATAAGTTTTTCAGTTCTAAAAACAAGTTTCCTTTTTTTAAAGTTTTAAATACTATAAGAGAAAAATAAGTACTTTTTAAGGTACAAGTATAAAAAGTAAGGAGTTTTTAAGGATTTCCTAGAATTTTTAAGGACTTTTTAAGCACCTGTACGAACCATGTATGTATAAAAAATAAGTTAAGAAATGTTTTTCAATTAAATGTGAGGACTGAAAAAAATAACTTTAGTTATCAGATGCAAAGGCACGATCGGCGGATGCCGATTCTCTGTGGGCCGGGAGGCGCAGGAAAGACTGGAGGTTTTTCTATCAAGCGTTACATGACAAAAAAGCTCCCTCGATTACTCTGTTTTCACATTTTGATCACTAGAACTCTATTCTAATTGGTTAATAACAGGGTTGGGTTTTTGCCGGCAAAAATGCATTTTTGCCAGGACAGCGGCAAAAAGTGGAAAAAACCAGGCAAAAAGTGGCAAAAATGGAAAAAATTGGCAAAAATGGAAAAAACTAGTAAAAGTGGAAAAATAAAATTAGAACAACACAATCCTTTTCCCTTTTCATCCTTTACACTTTGAATCCTCAATGAAAAAAATGTTTGAAGATTTTTTAATTTAAAAAGTAATTATAATTAATAATAATATATAACCAGTGTCTGACAAATTCTGGGTGCCAGGGTGACTATAAATATCCATTGGTGACCAGTTACGGCAGACTGACAAAAAAAATTTAATGCATTAACAATATTTTATATGTATATTTTTGTTTTTCCTCCCACCTTCTTGTCTTGGTATAAAAGATGACATTGCTGATGTATTGAATGAATAGCATGAGTTTAATGTTTTCTGAAAAATTTAACAATTATTTCTGTTTTTGAAAGATGTTTTTCCATGAAAGATAAATTCCCATATTTGATAAATCTTCTTTCTACTATACTGGTACTTTCCATGTCAACATCTTTGTGTTAAACAAAATTTAAGCATCATAAACACTATCTAAAGCAAACTATATTCGAATTTACAATGAGAAAGTTTAAATACTATGATATTTATCAAATGTATTCTCTTTAAAGGAATTCTGTCTTGAAAAATTAATAGACAAATAGTATTTTAAAGCCAAAACTTAAACACTCAATATATTCGATGATTATATTAAAGGTAAAAATAATATTTATTTCTGGAGATTTTTTTTTCCAATAGTTTATTTTTATTTTTATCTTTATAAATAAAAAATAGTTATTTTCTTAAAAATTTCCTTAGTTCACATTTTTAACTGAATAGTTCATTTATTCAATGTAAAATAATATGTGAATGACCTGCATTAATTATACAATTATGAAATATTATTAAGTTTTGCTGTGAGTATTGCCATAGAAATAATTCACTATTTCTGGCTCCTAAGATATTGAAACTTTGTCAGTCCCTGAACATAACCATAAAAATAAAACTACAAAATTATATATTTTTTATTTTATTGAAGTAAGAAAATCTTAAGTAAGACATATTCAGAGAGAGAGAGAGAGAGAGAGAGAGAGAAAGAGTTTACTTGCAATTTACATTTCAATTCCGAAAAATGCATGATCAGTGACTGACTGGCAAATTTTAGAATAGCTGAGTCAATAATTGATTCAATATTTGACTTTTCCCCACTGTAAACAAAAATATGTAATACATTGAAAAACACAAATATTCTAGTAATTAATTATTGAAAAATATTTTTTAATAGGTAATTTAAATATTTTTAAAAATGAAAAAAGTTATGTTAATTGTTGATGTTAAAAATTTCATTTTAAAAATTTTTTAGAATGGATTATTTTAATGATTTACATAAGAATCAGTTGATCAAGAGTGTAATTAAATCTCTGGTTTTAATTTGTTAAAATTATGATTTAAAAATTAAAATCGTGTAATTAAAATCCTTCAAACCCTGTTTGAAATAGCGGTAATTTTTGCCACTGGCAAAAATTGTGGCAAAAACTATTTTTGCCGGGGCGGTTTTTTCCGCGGTTTTTACCATGGTTTTTTCCACTTTGGCAAAAATTGGCCAACCCTGGTTAATAAACTGCTGATTGCCTCATTAGATGAGATTCCAGATATCTAGGGTTAATTAATATGCAGGACTTAACCTCAGACACTTGCAAAAAGTACTTGACTCTGCTAATTTTTCTCTTACAGTTGTACAATATTTCGACTTTTGCGTTATGAAGTCTTCTGCTGTGAAATAAAGCTTAAAGGCGCACTTACGAATTATTAGCGATTTCTAGATTTGAAAATGGTGTTTTAACTATTTAAATTTAACTATTTTTTATCCCTTTCATATCCCCCGCTCCCAAGTGAGATCCCCCGGGCCGTGGGAGCTCACCTGGAGGCAGACAATATTCCAGGTAAAAAATTTGACTATTATGCAATCACTGATATTACTGTTAATGGCGTGAGAAAAAAGACAAAAATTAAACTTATTAAATCTTAAGTTTTACCTGATTAAATTTTAACCAACTCAGGATGCCTATGTTTTGGCCTGTACATAGGAGATACAAAATTTTACACAACTTTTCAACAGTGCAAAAATATATGTTATATTGGGAAAAAAAAAAAAAAAAAAAAAAAAAAACTGAATGTAAAATACACATAACTTCAATAATGTAAGATAAACATTTAAAACCATATAGATATAGAATATATGAGTTATACAATATCTTGACTTTTTTTTTTTTTTTTTTTTTTTTTACATATTGCTAACTAGAAGAACAAAACAAAACTTGTCCTAATACAGTCCTGGCGAAGTTTTATATTTATGACTATTCCTCACAGGTAAAATCTAATTCGCAGTTTCGATGCAAGGCAAAATAACATAACAATATTATATTAAAAATTTGAATTTACACAAATCTTCTGGCTAAACTAAAATTATGAACATAAAAAATAGAAATATTCATTTTATAATGTATATCAAAGCATATTATAAAGTGGCAATCCCGTAAATATTATACGAGAGGAAAAAAAAAATTAACATATAGAACTTTGATATAAAATTAACACAATATTATGACACAGTATGGCTATAAGACTTGGACGTTACTTGAGCCTAGAAACACACAATAAAAATATTTAATATGTAAAGTAATTAAAATGTATAGCCGTATATCAAAATATAAAATGATTATTTTGGAACTATATGAGAATTTCCTATATAAGTACACTAAAATATACAAACACTAAAAAAATGTGGTATATTGAAAAAATGCTATATGTAAAAATTTAAAATTAAAATCCAGATATAAACTTTGGAAAATATTATATTTAAAAATATTAAAATTTAAAATAGGAAAAAATTTTGATATTCATAGGTCCACTTATGAGTACTTTCTTTTAACAGCAACTACAGATGTCCCAATCTCTGCAGTGGCTTCAAAGTAGTATTACTTGTGACACAGGATCCTGGTAAGTATTCACGTAGAAAAATAAACATATCTTAAAATTTTAAAGGAAAAATAAATCTATTTACATCAATACACAAGCTAACAATTTGGGTTCACTACAGTTATTTTAAACAGGACAGCTTTAATGTAGAGAATGATTACCAGATGCTAGGAAAAACTTGGACATTTTAAGAGGAATGAAACACTGAGTATTTTATCGAATTGAAAGTTTTTATGGCTTTTACCCCAGATTTTGCCTGAAAAACCCTCAGTAATATGTAATACTGTGTTTGTGTTGCATTCTCGTTATATTGAGATACGAGAGCGAAAAAAAAAAAAAAAATGATATTTTTCCATGAGAGGCTTAAATTTATGATTATTAGTGTATTTTTTCTATTCATGAGGTCTCAAGCTGTAGGATTGTTTATACTCTCATCAAGGTACTCATTTGATCAGAACAATTGATTTAATTTTGCGACCAGCCGTCCCACTAAGCCAAAATACCTCAGAAATATTTATTACTCATACTAGTTAATTGATACGGGAGAAGTGCAATTTGGGTTCTTCATTTTATACTCCCGGTAAAACATGAAGATTGAAGGTTTTTCATTCTATCGTTACCATGGAAATGGAGAGGTGGAGAGTCACGTATTTTCTCTTCGCTCCTTTTCTCCTTAGCGGCACGCTTATCAGCATTACCATGGCAGCAGGTGTAAAGTCTGAGCCTTTACCATAGCGGGAGATAGTTCATTGTTTATCTTGCACATTGAAAAAACATTTGGCTTGCATCAGAAAATGACAGCTACGATATGTATTCTCGATCTCATCTTCTTCTGGATTTACTGTTCAAATATATAGATTTTTCGCTTGCATGCATTGGAAAATCATAATATCTACATAACATATACTCTGGATGTCATCGCTCTCCAACACAACAAAGTTTCGATGGAGTTAGCATTCAGAAATAACTTAAATAATCCCTCACTAGTGAAATTTATTTTTTCTTGGGTTTCCACACAGCAGGTGTACATACCTGTCGACTTCTGTAATGTAACTGGGTTCCACAATGTTAAAAGGATTGGTATTCCAGTGATGAGAGCATCTTAGAAAGGATTGGAGTCCATCAGTTAACCAATAATCTTTTACAGGGGTGCAGAAAATGTTCAAACCTCGAAAATTTCCCCCAAACACAGTATAAATTTCCCTCAATAATGCAAACATCTACTTTGCTATACAAAGTCATTTGTTCTATGTAATAAATCTTTAAGAGAATAAGTATACAGTGTCACATAAAAATATCGCTGTCAGTGTATAAGCACTTCAAAGTAGCAAATTGTTATTTTTGATTTACATTTTTATTTTCTCTTAAAAAAATATTCAAAATTTCCCCCGAACCTCGTTCGGGCGTTCGGACATATTCTGCACCCCTGATCTTTTATTAAGTTGAAGGTACAGTCTTGGCCTGAAAGTAGACACCCTGAGCAGATATTTGCTCTAGTTCTGGACAGTTACGCAACATGATGGCATAATTGGAGGATGCCAATTATCTGTGGGCCGGGAGGTCCAGCAAAGACCGGATGTTTTTCTAGCAAGCATTACATGACGAAAAAGCTCCCTTGATTACTCTGTCTTCGCGTTTTGATCGCCAGAACTCGATTCTAATTGGTTAATAAACTGCTGATTGTCTCATTAGATGAGTTTCCAGATATCTAGGGTTAATTAATATGCAGGACTTAACCACAGACACTTGCAAAAAGCACTTGACTCAGCTAATTTTTCGCTTACAGTTTTACAATATTTCGACTTTTGCGTTATGAAGTCTTCTGCTGTGAAATAAAGCTTAAAGGCGCACTTAAGAAAAACTAATTTATTACTCTCCGAACTGTTAAAGAAATAAATCAAAGTTGTAGAGCATTAAGTAATACTTATTTTTAAAAATCAGTAAGTTTATGTTGAATTTTTTGTTCATTTTATAAATTAAACGAGGATTTTCCAGATTTACAACATTTTCTGTAATTTCATGTGCATATAACAAAATTCGTGCATTTTCAAATGCCGTAATTACGTCAGACATACTTGGCACTGGTGTAGGCTCAGTCTCAGGAATGTGAAAAAATATAGTAGCTAGTCATACTGGATGCATCTGTTCTCCTCTTTGTACAAAGTAGAATAACTTATTCTCCAAGCAACAACACGATTCATATTCAGTAATTCATAGACATGTTAGAATATCTGCACAATCCCTGTTCTTCACCTACAACAGCATAAGGTTAATTAGTTGAGGTTGGTTGGGTTTTACATTGCACTAGTGCTACAATATGCACAAATGGCGACGGTCTGAAACTCACCTTTGAGGGTGGTCCGGAGACATGCCATCAGAATAATCTTGATCCTCCGTGGAGGAGGAAAAGAGTTATTTTAGGATAAAAGAAGTAATTCCAGTTTAAATGATGTATGAAATCATTTGATTTTCAATTTCATTTCGGTCAGAAGAAAAATTTTACAACGATGAATGCGGGAAAATAACTTTTAGAAGGGCGATACATGCAGGTTTCATTAGCATTTTAAAAATACAATTTGTGCAGGGACCATAAAAATAAAACGGTCAATGCGGGAACAATAGATTGGATTTTACTGTATATATATATATTATGCAGTAGGGAACCAATTATCTGGAATGGGTTTTTCAAGACTATTCTGGATAACTGGTTGCTCATCAAGAAAGCCTCATCAATCAGAATTATTGCATATGGTTCTTATTTAAAATAAATATTTTAAATCAAAAATTAATATTTTTTATTAATTACTCAAATTTAAATAGCTTAATTAACCTCTTTTTTTTTTATTAAAAGTATTTATATAATTTTTAATCAAGATAAATTATTAATCAAAATTTAAAATGAGGAAAAGGGAAAAAAAAATCCAATTATTTTTAAATATGATTAGCGAATGATTTTAAAACATTGAACATTACTAAAGATTAAAAAATTATGACCTGACTTTACAGGCTTATCTTTTTATTTCTTATGAAGATTGCTTTTTTTTTTTTTTTTTAAATGTCTATAAAAGTGCAAAATATTCATAATTTTTTAAAAGTTATTTGATTTTAATTATCACCTCCTTCCCCCAATAAATAAGTAAATAAATAAAATAATAATAAAAATAAATTATGTACAGGTCCAATTATTCCCATTTTACCCAACCCTTTCAAAACAAATTGTCACCTTTATGATATTGCATAGTGGTGCCATCTTTCGACATTTTTCAGAACTAAAAGCTATCTTTTCAGTTTATATTGTCCATCATGACCTTGCCATCCCTTGCGAAACATTTAAATACTTTTAAATAAATATAACAAAATTAAATGTAATTATTATTTATTGAATTATATCTTTTACATTTAATTCTTTCAGATTACAATGTTAAACCATTGTTATTATTAAAAAAAAAATTTTTTTAATGCATTGGATTTTAGTTGCTGAAAATATAATTCCGGATAACTGGTTTCTGGATAAACGGTTCCATACTGTATAAGTAAAAAAAATATTAAAAATAAAATTCAGAAAAAATGTGAGGAAAAAAATTTAAAAAATGAATATAATAACTTTAGAAAATTCTTTAATCATCAACCTTAATTCATTTTAGATAATTTGGAGTGGAAGGCCCGGGTTTGATTCCCTGCTCTGGTATTTTTCACATAGTTGGTATAAAAATCAGCCTTCCACTCCAAATTATCTAAAATGAATATAGTAACTTTTGCTAACATGTCTTTATATATAGAAGAACAGACTTAAAAAAAAAAAAAAAAAAAAAAAGTCTTGTCAGTCTAAATTAAAGTCTTAAGTTCTGTTTTCTACAGAATTTGGATGAGATTTAGTCTGGTGTGCATCATCTGTTTGGCATATTTCGTGTTGATGTGAGACTAGACCGCCAGAGACTAGCAACCTGAGTAAATTGATTTCTCTAGCTATTCCTCCATGACGTCATGTATTATATCATCAGTGATCAGAATACATAAGAAAACTCACCTTTTCTACTTGTGCTATTTATTTATTAGGTGAATATAGAAATGATGAAGTTGAAATGGCAAACTGTATGAAGATTTTAAAGAAAATGGAATTAAATGTATGCAGTTTGTTGGATATTTTGTGTTGTGGTGTATTTTGAAAGTAATTTGACAAGTCTTACATAATGAGGGGGACTGTAAATATGAAGTAATTTAGTAAATTAATACAAATCTCTAAGTAAATATTATATATATAACAGAAGCATTTTTATTTATTTGAATTTATTATACATGTTGGAAACAACAGTGTTTTGAAATGGAGGATCAGACAAAATTTTAAATTAACATTGAAATTATATATTTTTGTTTTTTTAATTATGATACCTACAGCGCTATGAAATTGCTTTTTCAGTTTGCATTTACTATTTAGAAAAAGTTGATAGCAGTGACTTTTGAAATTTTTATAACAGGTGCATGAGGAATTGGGAGGAGGTGCTATTAAATTAATTCATACTACATGTGTTTAGTGTTTTTAAATAGTTTATAACAAGTGTTTTAAAAAACTTTTAAATCAGTGTTTTTAAATAAATTTATAATATCTGCTCTTAAAAACTTTTAAGCCAATGTTTTCAAATAATTTATAACAGGTGCTTTTAAAAACTTTTAAATCAACGTTTTTAAAGAATTTTTAATAGTTGCTTTTAAAAATTTTTAATTTACGTTTGATTATAATTTTGCAATTTTTTAAGTGAAACTTTTATTAAAAAATGTATTTTGTTATGATTTTGCTTGTTTTGATCAAATTGCTCGTTTCCGACATGTTTAGTTGTTTGGTTTGATAGCTGAAAAGCTCCTTTTTGTCCATCATCAGTGAAGAGTTATAATTGCGTTCACAATACAAAAAATGCCATCTAGGGGATTTTTCTAAAAATCACCAAAAGGCACACTTAACGAAAAATTTTCCCAGAGCATATCTAACACTTAGAAAAAAAGCCCTTTCTTCAGAATATGGAGGGGAAATTTGATCTTAAATTTTTTTTAGATACGATACATTGTATGAATATCAAAACAAAGTTTAATCCCGATATTTAAAAAATGGGACCCCATTTCTGAATTTATAAAAATAATTTGTGAAAAATCAAGTAAGTTTTGAACACAATTAATTATGCTTCCGAACAATTAAATGAAATGCACAAAGCAGTTTATTTAATTTTAAAATACATATTTAAAAAGTAAAATGGAACAGTTGTAAAATAAATATAATATGTGGGGCGAGTAATTTCTTATGTGTAAGGTAAGATGGTGTATACTACTTAGATATTTACAAGTGTTTAAGTAAATATCCAAATTGAGGGTATTATTATTTGTTCAATGCTGCGGCGAAGCTTATAGAAATTTTTAGTGTGGAGCTGTATTACTGAGAATTGACTTTGTGAAGGTGCCTCTTTGCTTAAAGTGGATTTTGTGGAAGTGCCACAATGCCAAAAGTTGACTTTGTGAAAGTGCCTCAGTGCAGCACTAAATTTGTTCTGGATTAACTTCTGCAAAATAATGAGGTTTGACTAAATTATATGTTGATCCTCCTGTAAAAGACCAGAAAAACACTGTGCTAAAATTGTTTTCTCTATCTTATATTTATAATAGCATTATTTAATAAATAAAACTGAAACTATTACTATTTTAATCTTTTTAACTGATAGCTAGGTAAAACAAGTTACAATTTCCATAAAAAAGTATTTTCATATATGTAGTGAAAGTGCACAATAGTTAATATATAATTGATATTATGATGTTGTTGTATAAATTAAAGTTCCTGACACTTTAGTACTTTTTAATTGTATAATTCATTTATTAAAACAAAAAATCCAAACCTACCAGTATGCAATAAAAATTTTAAGTATAAGCTAAGCAAAAAAATATTTCATAAATCAACTACTTTGTTTCTAATTAGTTTTCCAAATTTATAAAGATCCATTTATCTCTCCCCCCACACTTATTAAAAATATTACAAAATAAAACAAAATCTAATGAGTAATGTGACTGAAAATCGGGTAAGCAATGTGAAGCAATTACCACTCAAAATGAAATGCCCAAATGTAGCCCAAACACGCGGGCGTGATTGAAGAACATTATGATTTTCAGAAGATTGGGCTACACACACTGCTTACACTAGTGCAAATGTCATTGTTTGGGCTATATTTGAACTGTTATTTAGGGTTGCACTACAGGCTGCAAGCGAACTATCAAAAATAGTGCAAAGTAAAAATAATGGCATACATATCAGGACTTGATCCAGGTTTTAAAGCCCATTTTTGTGCAATCTGTATTTATTTTAGTGAAAAAATTTATTATCAGGTAAAACTATCCAATTTAGAAGAAGTTAAAGGGCAAAATTAGCCACTAGCCAAAGGGTGACTAGATATATCTTAATGACCACTTTTACAATTCCTTAAAAGAATCTGAAAAATGCATTATCCCCCCCCCCCTACTCCTCATATACACCACACAACTTCAATTTACAACGAATTTTACTTTAAATGTAAGTTATTTCATTGTTTTACATTGTTAACATATCTATTGCGGCTATTTAACTTTAATCATATAAACAGAAATTTAAAAAATCAGTATTTTTAACAAAAGGAGGAAAGAAAAATGGCTATTAGTTTAAAAAGTGGTCAACAGTGAAATAGTTTTTAGTGTGCGTTGCCTAATAATGAAATTTCCCAATTCTGCCTTTTATTAGTAGTCATTCTATATAATGTTTAACACCAAATTAATAGTTTCATTCAATGAAGTATAAGCAATTATTTGAGATAATACTAAAAACATGGGGGGGGGGGGGGTATAAAAAGATCATTTTAAACAAAATTTTGTGAAAAGAATTATTTTTATGAACTGACTAATTTTATATACAGTCAAACCCTGTTAACGCGAATTACTTTTAACATGAGCCGTTTTAACAATCCCTGTCAAAATGAAGATTAGTTTAGTTATATGAAAATTAGTTACTAACAGCATGAACAAATTTTTTATCCCCCTTGATACTCACGTTAACGAGGTACAACTGTATTTGAATTTTGTGAAGGGGCAGCTAAAACGTCTCTAATTTTTGCCTCTGACATGAAAAAAAAACCTCAAAAAAAAAAAAAAAAAAAAAAAATTATCAATACATAAAATCTGCAAGTAACCCTTTTATTATTGCATAAAATAACATATTGTAAGTGTTGCATCATCTTTCATTATAAATATTCTAGGACATACACTGTTGACTGTTTTCTGAGGTGAATAAATAAATATCAGTAAATTTCGAGTTACAAGTTCAGTAATTTGAAGTTTCAAAATCAAATTCCCATACGAAAGAATTTTATTCTATTGCTTCAACACATCACAATCAGTATTTTTTAAAACCTTGCAATTTTTTTTTTTTTTTAAATTATCATTTAATAGTTTTTTTTTTTTTTTAAACAATTCAAATAAGCCTTGTTTGCATATCCCAAATATATTGTCTATGCATATAATCGGGAAACTCAAATATCAGATCATCAAAAACACCAAAGCTACAAAAATTTAATGTAATGTAATTTTTCTACATTTAAAACATTCACTCTGTATTCTCCCTCTTAATATAATAAATACTAAGTATATCCAATGCTTCCTAAGTTTTGTCTGAAAGAATTATTTAAGCAATAACATAAAAAATTTGTACATGCTAAAAAAAGAATTAACTGCAGATTTTTACTTTGGAAGAAATATTTTCTTGGTCATCCGTAATAACCATAGTGGGTAAGTTAAATTGGAAAAAGTTACTAATTCTGGAATAAGTTGAGAAAAACGAATATTTTCAGATAGCTTTCAAATTTGTGTGCACAAATCACAATCACATCCAAGAATTATAAGTAAGAGTTTAGTTTTCTCTATCTCTTCCGTGACCACAATCTTCCATTCCAAAAGTTACATACAATCACTCACACACAGACACGACACAACACAATCAATGATTGATTGGTTGATGGAAAAAAATTATAGAATAGGTGGGTTGGTTCGTTAGATTTTACATCACACTAGTGCTGCGCAGATGGGCAATTGGCGACGGTCTGGGATGGGCTCCTCTCTAGCTTCATGGACAGAATGAATGTCAAAAAGATTTTGCAACAGTGTTGCCAGATGGTCCAAAGTAAAATTCCCCAAACAGTTCTCAAATTTCCCCAAAATAAGGGTTTTTTCCAAAAAAATCCCCAACTCAATTTATGCTAAAAATGTAATTTTTTTGGAAAATGTTAAAAAATATTTTATTAATTTACGCTCACATTTTTCCCCAAATGAAGCTCTTTTTAGAAAAAAATCCCCATTTACAAAAATAAATTTCAATACGCTAGTTTTCGGAAAATTTTAAATTTGTGTAACTTTTGTCTATTTGTCTAACTTTCTGAGATTCCATATGTCTAATAATTTGTACTTAACCCATAATTATATATAAAAACAGTTTTTTTTTTTTTTTTTTTTTTTTTTATGCATGAAAAACAAGGTATACCCAGGCAACTTAACTTAAAGAGCTTTCGTCAAACTGAATATTCCATCCCTGCAAGTTTGATTCAAGCTAGATAAGACAAAGCATCCAAATTTATGCTATTCCAGCTTACTATAAAAGTTTGATTATTCAAGCGAAGCAGTAATCAATAAGTATTTAGCATTCACTATACTTGCTACAACACATATAAACCAAATAATTCCTGGAATCAGAGATTACAAGTGGGGGAAAAAAAATTATAATCAAAAAGATGAAAAAGTTGCTTTTCTATTTCTGAAATACAAATAGCTTCCAGAATTGCCCATTTCTTTTGTTTTTATTGAATTTTAGGAAAATGTCATTTTTTACTAATTTTAAAGAAAATCCCCGTGCATTTCCCCAAAATTTTTCTTTTCCCCAAACTGTTCCCCACTAAATCTCTGTCCCCAAATATTTCCCCTGAAGCTTCAAAACTCCCCAAAATGGGGAGAAATCCCCAAGTCTGGCAACACTGTTTTGCAAAAGCAAGCCATTCATTTCATTTCATCGCCAATTTGCTAACAGGTTGCTATACAGTCGGCTGCAAAATTATTCGAGCACTAGCCAATAATTCCTATATTTAAAAAGTACACTTAAGACTGTTTTGCTAAGTAAATCCTTGTCGAATCATGTTCTTAGACTGATTAAGAACATGACTCGACAAGGATTTATTTAACAAAGATGTATTAAAGTGTACTTTTTTTTGGCAAGGATTATTGCTAGTGCTCGAATAATTTTGCAGCCGACTGTAAGGACTGATAACCAATCAACAATGGTGTGATAAATTTCAGTGTAAGTTGAATTCTGATTGGCTCAGCTCCATACTACTACATTCTATCCACAGGCACTAGTGAAAGTTTTTTGTTTTTCTTTTCGTGGATCCGTGGATGTTGGTTGTGACTCGGTTGTGATTGACAAGTAATAATAATAATCATGTGGATTTTATTCGCATTTGTCGTGTTTTTCCTGGTACTCTTTATGATCTTCTGTGATGCGGATTTGACTTTGCTATACTATCATGTATTTTTTTCACGAAAAGGTTTGTTCTTCGACGAAATTTATTTTAATTACACATTTCTAGATAGCGGCGCCGACTTTGGAAAATTTCTTGCCCGGGGGTCGAACATATTTATTCGTGATACACACACGCACGTGACTATTAACTTAATGCAGAATTTTTTTAATACATTGCATCACAACACTTATCAAAATAAACTGTAATTTACGGAGGGAATACAGTATGTAAAACCTGTGAATAAAGAAATCCTGTTCTAAACGGGATAATACAGCGGAAATAATTTATGCCTATTTTAAGGGAACTTGTTTAACCCGGAAGCAAATTTGGAAAAAAGTCGAACCAAGTTTAACTTTAATTTCAATCATATTCTATTATTAAACAATAAAATTGTGTCACAGTTTAAATACAGTCACTCGAAAAAGTATTGGGACACTTGACATGCATAACTGTAAAGCTATTTATAAAAAATATTTATCACATTTAAACAAAAACAAAACGAATCAAAAAATATTTTAACATTTGGTGTACAATATGCAAGGAAAGATTTATTAGTATTTGCATTTTCATCCAATCTAGATTTTCAAATATAATTCAAAGGCAAACAAGAGTCAAAAAAATATTGGGACACTTTTAAAATGAGAAATTTTATCCAGTCTATAGCGCATCAATAGAAATTAAATTACTACCCTTTTTTGTAAACTAGAATTTTATACATAAAAGTTTCAGTAGATAAGATTACTCATACAGAAAATGGCGAGAAACAAAGATACATCGAATGATTTGCGAAATCTGGTAATAACTCATTGGGAAAATGAAAAATCAGTTTGTGGTATAGGACAAAGCTTGAAATTGAGTAGTAAGTCTACTGTTTTTAACATTGATAGGTTCAAGAAAACAAATACTGTTGAAAACAAGCAAAGATCAGGGCATCTAAGGGCATTTAATGAATGTGAAGAGAGGTGGATTGTGAGACAAGTTCACATTAATCCAAAAACTAGTGCAGTAAAATTGACTCTGCAATGTAAAAGTAGGTTCGGAAAATTGGTAAATCCTGAAACTATCAGAAATTATTATATAAACAAAAAACCTTACTTCAGCTTTATTGATGTGACTCTTTCATTTTTTGTTTATATAATAATTAAATTTGTAGCTTTGTATTTTTAAAATTTCTAAACTATCAGAAATATTTTAAGAAAACAGAAATATGTACCATGGTAGAGTACCCCCAAAAAATCCCTACATTCCTCTAAATTAACTGTTAATGAAACTTACCCCATTTTCAATTAGAAAAATGGTGTGGTCAATAAAAATAATGGATTTAATAGTTATTTAAAAAAAATACAACCTTTTAATTTCTTCATGTTCATTCTTGGTAGACTAGTTTTGTCTGGGGCGCCCCAGACGAAACTAGTCTACCAAGAATGAACATGAAGAAATTAAAAGGTTGTATTTTTTTTTAAATAACTATTAAATTAAGTCACTTCATGGAATAGTATTGTTTAAAGTAAAATAATGGATGTTAAAATTCTTAAATTTCCAAGCATATTTCTGAAAGTTCTCATTTAAATAGACAGACAATGCTTTTCAACTTTGTTGTAGGAAAAAGGCCGGAAATTAAAAATTTAGTAATCTTGTGTATTTTAAGAAAGGTTTGATTGTTAATATTTCTCATCCAAAAAAAACACATTAGTCACTAAAGTAAATGGGAAAATAATAATAATAGCCTTATTAACAAACCGATAACACACTTGATAAACTTTAAATACTGTGTTTAATGGAAGGCAAAATTTGTACAAAAATTGAGATTCTGTCTATTGAACGTTTCTGCCAACTGGAAAATCGTGTGTAATTTCCATTTAATATAAAATAAAAATCTGTTTGAAAAGTATATAAAAATGACTTCTATTTTCTCATATAATCGCAAAAAACCTTTATGCTAAATTTTTTACCTTTCATACGTAAATAATCTTAAACACAGCGATTATTGCATTAAAAACTGTGGAGAAAAACCGTCGATTACAAAGAGAAATTGTTCTTTTCCAGCATTACCGAAATCCCTAATGTAATCGGAGCTGCATCAGATACAGCTCCAACGTGCTTAGTTTCATATGGTCGAAACTGGTAGGGAAAACGAGTAGGAGCAGTTTTAACTGTCCTTTCCCTAAAGAAATCCCTTTTTCCGAGAGCTGCATGAATGAACAGCTCTTTCCGAGCCTTGGAGACACTATTACGCTTAAAACTGGCTAACTTTTCTTAGCTTTTTTATAATTTTTCATGATAACGAAGTAATCTGCTCTTCTATATGCATAATACTATACAATATAATAATATTTTAAAAAACATTAAAACCCGTTTAAAAAATTACCTCGCTAGCACTTTCGGCTGCGTCACGCAGCCTTCTTCTGGCGTTTTCGCTCCCGTGAACTATCGTACACTCGGCCATGTATTCTTCTTTCTTCCTCCTTCTCCAAAATACTGTGCCATCTCGTGTCGATTTCTGATTGGTCGGTGTTGCATGAACCCTCATTAGCTAAAATTTCGACAGTTTCTCGTTTTGTGGCATAGAAATAATTATTGTAGTTTGCTAGTTTTTTGTAATTTTTAAAATCTATTTCTATTTTTTCTGTTTGGTTTATTTTAGTTAAAGCTGTGGTTGTATGGTTATATCTTATATCATTTTGGTTTTCTTTGATTCGCGTTTTTATTTTTCGCTTTGTCATTCCAATGCGATCATAAAAACGCGAATCAAAGAACACCAAAATGATATAAGATATAACCATACAACCACAGCTTTAACTAAAATAAACCAAACAGAAAAAATAGAAATAAATTTTAAAAATTACAAAAAACTAGCAAACTACAGTCAAATCTGCCTAAACCGGAATCTGTGTAAAACGGAAAAAATTTTCAGTCCCTTCAAAAGTCTATGGGAACCTTTACTAAAACATATATAAATGATAAAACAGTATACGAGATAAAGACTTTCATCAATTTTATTTTTTGTATAATTAGAATTTAATTTGGTAGTAATTTGATGATTTAAAAGTTAAGAATTTCTTCAGAAAGTATATTTTCTGTTAGACACGGCAAATTTACGGCAGTTACATGGAAAATCTGCATAAAACGGAAATCTGTCTAAAACGGAAAGTTTTAACAGACCCATTCTGTTCCGTTTTAGACAGATTTGACTGTACAATAATTATTTCTATGCCACAAAACGGGAAACTGTCGAAATTTTAGCTAATGAGGGTTCATGCAACACCGACCAATCAGAAATCGACACGAGATGGCGCAGTATTTTGGAGAAGGAGGAAGAAAGAAGAATACGTGGCCGAGTGTATGATAGTTCACGGGAGCGAAAACGCCAGAAGAAGGCTGCGTGATGCAGCCGAAAGCGCTAGCGAGGTAATTTTTTAAACGGGTTTTAATGTTTTTTAAAGTTTTAATGTATTTTACCTTTTTTAAATTGTTTTAAATAATAATATTTATTTTGAAAATATTTTGTAAGTTGACAAAATAATTACTTTGAATATTTCTGGGGGGGGGGGGGGGGGGCTGCAGCTCCTGCCACGAGCCTCCACAATGGACAGATCGACAGATAAACAGAATAGAAGTGAATATTTACAAAATATGAGGCATTTTCCAGCTTCAAAATAAAATTAGTTGAATAAAATAAATAAATAAAATAAAAATAAATACATAAAATTAAATAAATAAATAAAAACATAAAATATTCTAACAGACAATAATTACTTGTATAATTAAGTTAACTTTGAATGAACTCACCTTTACCTTGAAAATAATAATATTTAATGCCGTTCCCATTTCTTGCATGAAATAGGAACATAATTTTTAAAGGAAAAGACAAAAGAAATGTTCGAAGTGGAGAAGTGTTTTTTTAATTTCCTCTGCAAACGATTTTACAGTTCTATCGGCAGACAGTATTTTAATTTTAATTAAAATAAATATCTAAAAATTATTTTTATTATGAGATTATATAAAACAGGCGATATTCAATTTTTATGCAGAACTGTTTTTTTGCTTCATATGTTATGAGAATCTTTAAAAAATTGTAATTATGAATAAAAGAAGAACTATAGTAAAAAGGGGTAATTACACATTGGCTGGCTGGGCCAGGCCTTTCCTAAAGGAGCCCGAAATCTCGTTTAAGTACAAAAAAATATAATTAAATTATACAACAATGCTCTTAAAAATAGCACTCCAGAAGACAGTGGCGCACCCAGAATTTCTGTCTGGAGGGGGCTGAAGAATATTTGGGTCCTATAGTTATAGTAATAGGTTTATGGCCATATACGCAGCATCAGCGTCTTGTAAACGAAAAATAGGTGAAGAGCTGAGGAATAACATTTACGTAGTTTTAATGCATAATTTTTATTAAGCATAATTTTAACTAAAAATACTCACTTTATTTTAATGTAAATTTATACTCTAGAAATGAATACAGTGTAAAATATTAGGTGAAATGCCCCTTCACCTATTTTCGGTTCATGAGCCGCCGCTGGTATGCAGACATACGTATAGTAAAGAATCTGTTTTAAATGTTTCTTTTGAAATAAATAAACGAATGAAAGAAACTGAATTTAAGGTGAATAGTGCAATCGAGGAATTTATCTTGATATATAACATGCTAAGTTACAGTAGTTCGGTCAGTTGGGGTTGGAATTGAGTATGCAAACATAAAGTTGTAGGTTCATCTACGATCAAAAACTGCTGTGTCCAATATCACAAGCTGGTGAACATAAAATTCGCCATAAATGAAATGCTCCCCCCCCCCCCCCCAAATATTTCCATCGAAAATAGACTTTGATCAAATTTATTACTCTATGAATTATAGCAGAATTTCCATGTAAATTTTTATATGGCTATTTTTATTTAATTATCTGGAGTATAGGGGCGATGCTCCTTCTAGGTTCGGTTAACACAAAAAATCGGGCATGTAGTCTTCGTTGGGGTTAGTCAACACAGCAAGCAGGGGGCAGAACCTTTTAATATCCTAAAACATTAATTCTAATATATAATATATTACTTAGAACTATTTGTGCTGTTAGTAAATATTACAAGCGTTATCTTTCAGAGTAATGTCCTTACAGGATATTGTAGTCCAATAATATATATATATATATATATATATTATGAAATTTGAATTTTTATAACAGGCAAAAATTGCATTATCCAAGAACGGGGCTTAGATCTCAGTGACATCAGAAGCAAAAATGAAAACCGTGCATGGATCCTACTGTATGGTCTATAAAAAAAATAAGTGACTTCACCCTCTCAAGCATCTGTAAAATATCTTGACATATTCTAATTGGGGCATTTTCCTACTTTGAACAGTAAACTACGCCTTCCGGCATTCCTCGAAATCGGTATATTTTTAGAAAAATAATTATTTGTGATTTATCCATTAAATTTTATCTTTAGCAATTGATGCAAAATTCCACTAGTATGTATTTGCACTAGCGGCATTTAAAGGGTTTAACACAAATATGCAAAGTCCATTTTTAATTTAAAATACAGTAGACTCCCGATTAACGGCGGTCGGATTATCCGCTTTGCAGATTATCCGCGGTCCTCAAGAGCCTGAATTTAAAAGGGAATTTAAAAATACAAAACAAACTTATTACAAAAAAAAAAAAAAAAAAAAAAAAAACGAGAGTAATGATCTTCAAGGCATTTGGAGATATTACACGATTCTTGACAGCATTTATGGCATACACACTGCTTGGGAGGCAGATAAGCAGTCTACATTGGTAAGGTCTTGGAGAAAAATTTTACCAAATGTGGAAAATACTTCGGTAGAGTTTATAGAGAAGGAAGAAATTTCTGCAAATTATTTGGCAAATTTAGCTAAATCTGTTACTGGAGGAGAAAAAGTCAATGAAGGAAATATTGAAGAGTAGATTAATTTTGACGCCAGTGATCCAGGTATTGAAGACCTTACTGATGAACAAAATGGGGGCCAAGCATTAGACCCAGTTTCAGAAGACAGTGAAGAAGAAGAGGAAGAAGGAGATAAAACTCAGCAGAGGATGAGCCACGACGCAGCCCTAGCACATGCAGATGGACTTATAAAATATCTCGAGGAACAGGACGATGTATCACTTTGTGACAAAATGCTGATAAAGAAACTGCAATCGCAAATTAAGAAAAAGTGTTTTAGTACAAAAAAAAATGCTTCACCGATTTTTTTGTTACAAAACAGAGCAAAATGTAAGTAGAATTTTTATTAGTATGTTAAATTGTATATGTAGAACATGCTTAACTGTTAATTAAATAGTATTGCTCAAAAAGCTTTATGTGTTGATTTATATCCCCCTTTTGCGGATTATCCGCTGATTCGATTATCCGCGGTTGTCTTTTCCCCGTTCACCGCGGATAATCGGGAGTTTACTGTATAGTTTTAGAGGTACGACTAAGAGCAGCGCTAATTTTTATTTTACATCAAATGAGAATTTTCATTTGCCGATGAGAATGTATTAATTTTGCCCAGGAACAAAACAAACTTTCACAAAAATGCTATAAATACTCATAAATTAAAATACAAAATTGTATGAGCCTGGTATCCCATTTTTCTGACAAATATATCCTTGCTTACTTCCACATCAGATTGCTTCTTCTGCCTGACTTTTTAGATACTCGATTTCGTGATAACAGTATATGCATTAAGACCTTAGAAGCCTATCCCTAAAAACTGCAATGGAATGTCTAGGGTATTTTTCAATTAAAAATCAAAGAACTAGCTCATTGTTTTTGTGTTTGACAGTAAGGATTTCAAAAATTCCTGATATTTAATGTATATAATTAATAAACTATTTTTGCTTACAGTATCTGTGTTTGAGTAATATATATATATATTTTTCATGCATATCTGAAAATTTTTACTATGTCAGCTGGTTCTGGAGGGGGCTTAAGCCCCCTAAGCCCCCTCCGTGGGTGCGCCACTGCCAGAAGAATTTTACTTCTGGCAGCAAAATAAAAAGTCTTGCAAACGTAAAATTTTACTTAAATATGCATTTTTAGGCAAAATAGTAGGAAAATTGAAGGCATCTTCCTCATTTTTTTTAAGAACTGTAAAAACCATGCGAATGTTGTAGGTGGGAGAGGGGTGTACGTGCATCAAGCCCTAAGACCAGTTTTGGCTTAATCGAGCTCTGATAGTAAAATATTATCTTTCATTTATTTAATTATACCCCCCGCCCCTGCCCCATAGGCATTCTGTGATTTTTATGTAAAGTTATTAAAACATGTTATCTTTTTATTTTTATTTAAAAAGAAGTTCACAATTTTATTTTTCTATTTATCCTAAGTTATTCACTAGTGCCGTTTGATATTTTCGAAGGGATTTGCCGCCCTGGGCTATAGCCTGTATAGTTCCCCATCCAAATCTGCCTCTGCTTTAATATCTTTTCAGTAATGATTGAATCTTGCTTTTGTTTGTTTTCTGCTAGCTACTTATTTTTAATTATGTATTACAAATTTGATTTTTCTAATGTCAAAGCAATTTTACTCCTAACATATTTATTGAGTTAATAATTATAATATTTCAGATTTTCATGGACAAATTGTTTGGATTACTGGTGCTTCAAGTGGCATTGGTGAATACTTAGCTTATAGTTTTGCTAAACAACATGCAAAGTTAGTTCTGTCAGGAGTAAATACTGAAAGATTGGAAAATGTTAGAAAGCATTGTATAGGTATGACTATTTGTATTATCTAATAAGAAACAGTATAATGTTGTTTTTTAAATTATATATATGTATGATGTAAGAATATTGTCACATAGATGTCGTGAAGAGTCAAAGTGAGCACTCGAAGTGAAGTAACAAACGTAGTTTATTAGCAGAACAAACTTGTAACACAGCTACACTCGGCTGATAACATACTCAAACTGAGGAACAAGTCGCTTATATACAATATTCGAATATTCCAGAATACAAGATTAACATAAATTAGAATATTTAAGAAACTGCTAGAATAGGAAATTAAATATGCAAAGATAATTATAAGAATTTAGAAATAATTTTTAGAGTCTTTAAATTTACTTGCCCCTGGCTGCAATGGAACTGAGGCCGTCTGTTTGACAGTCCAGAGACATACCTCTACGCCACGGCAGCTGTAAAGAAAGCTGACTTTGTGGCATTGCCCTCCTTTCAAAGAACAGCGTCTCGCTGTTTTAGGACTTCTGGGTTAAAGCTCTAGTCCTCGATCACGTCATGGGTCCCATGTAAGTACCATTCATTTTAGGAGGAACAACATCATCCTGATTTTTTGTGTTCTCAATTTGCTTTTCCGGATCATGGTAGGGTTTCATACGTAGTACATGGACAACGTCTCTTGGTTTTCTTCTTCGCGAGGCAGGATCAAAATCTTGCACCTCATAGGTGAAGTCTGATAAACGACGTAAAACCTGATATGGTCCAAAATATCTTCTTAAAAGCTTTTCGGTGAGGCCGACTTTCCGAACTGGAGTATACACCCATACGAGATCTCCAGGAGCATAAGAAACCACTCAGTGTCTGGAGTCGTAACGTCGACGGTCTTTATCTTGGGTTTTCAGAGTTTACACTCGGGCTAGCTGCCTTGATTCTTTAGCTCTGGCAATCATCTTGACGATGTGATCATCGTCGACATCATCAGGGCAAAATGGTAACATTGTGTCCAGCATCGTTTCAGCCTCACGTCCGCACCTTACCAAAAAAAAAAAAAAGACACAGATTCTTAAATTTAAAATTCTTTATTAAAGCCATAATTTAACCTACTGAAATATCCTAAATTATTAAATTATTTTGAAACTAAATATTCCCTATTGTCCGTACACAGAGCACAAAATATCTTTACATTAAGGATCATAAAAGTCCTTCTTTAAATGAAAAGTCACACATAAAATAAAATAAAATTATGAAAAATCCCTGATAAAAGACTTATGTAAGACCTAAAAATCCCCTACAAAGTAAAAATCCACCCCTACATCCAGAAGGAAACTTCTGTAAGTTGTTATATGTAGGGATAAATTCCTACAGTTCGCAACACTGCTCATTTTCCTGACACTAGAATCGATAAAAATATAGATGATTAGCACCTGATTTTTAAGCTATTTGATACGTTGCAGACGAAAAGTGTTTGCGCATACAGGCTTGCACAGACGTAAAACAGATTCACTCCTAGAAACGGTGACTCATTGAAACCTTTGGACAGCCCCTGCCTGCCTGGACGTGGAGAAACGGTGACTCGAAAATGTTTCTGGATGGTTCTTTGTAGAACCAATAGATGGCAGCACCAGATAACTTTATGATACGCAGTGGATAAGAAAAACTCGAAAAAAATGACATTTTAAAGTATGATTACATAGATTTAAATTGACTTACCATGTTATTTAATTTTTTCTATGGTCATCGACAAATCTATAGATGACCAGACGCCTCGCCACTGTCAACATTATAAGATCTACTTTAATAATAAAGTTTTTTTTTTTTTTTTTTTTTCAAATATTAATTCTTGGGCATCGGCAGGTGCCTGTGTGCGCCACACAAATCGCACACCGGGTCGGCACACCCCTGGTGTTATGTCCATTTAGTGATACTTAAAGGGCAGTAAATTATCTGGAAGAGAGTAAATCTATATATATATATATATACTGAGTTTCGCTACAATTTGGTTGTTAATAGCAATTGTGTGCTTATCATTTGTAGTTCTTTACAGTTCTCTCTTTTCTTTTTGCTAGAGTTTGGAAAATGTAGTGAAGATGATGTTCTTTCATTGCCATTCAAAATTGATGATTTTGGAGTTCATGAAGAATGCATTAAGAAAGTGTTAGATCATTTTGGCGATGTAAGTATTCAATATTGATTAATAATGATGCATTTTGAAAATAATTTCAATATGACAGATAGATGTCATGATGCTGCTTTATTAAGAATTATTTAATCATGGAATTTAGAATGCCTTTATAAATTAAATTTTTACTGTTTTGTTCACTATATGTCTGTATTCAGTAGTATATTTCATTTTAAAATAAGTTTTTAGTTGTTGTGGGCATAGAATTTCCATTTATGAGTTACTTTTTCTCTTTGAATTTTAAATAGAAAGTTGAATAATTTTATACTAAGCCAAATAAAATAAATAAATAAAGAGAAAAATGATGGTTAAAGAGAAAAATCAACACGTAGCTTATCACAATCTATAGTGATTGCTGTTTTTTATGGTTTATGAATTTTTATTTAAGTCTAATGCAAAGTGCAGTGAACATTACATCTTTCAGTTAAATTTGTTGAATGCCAATCGGGAATTTCTCCGATAGCTTAATGATGAGCAGCAGTATGTTAAACTATATATTTTGTGTTTGATTGCTGGAGTTTTTTCACTCAGTGTAAAATTATTCAACTTTATATTCTAAAATTTTTTTAATAATAAATTAATATTGCAATCATGTATATTAATATAATAAATAACCCTTAAATGTCTGTTTATAGACTTATGTAACATTCTATGAAAACTAGTATTAAAGTTTTAATGTTTGTCATTATTATCCATATTTTAAACTAGCAGGCTACACCCGCTTCGCTGGTCACTATTTTTAAAAGAATCACTATAATTAATGAATTCTCAAAATTTCATTAATTTTTATCATGTGAAAAAATAAAATAAAATTCTGATCTGGAAAATTGCCGACCCGGGTCCCCACTGCCTTCGGCAAAGTAGACCCGTGTTAGCTAAAATAACTATTCAGTCATTTACTTGCAGAGTAACAGTGAAAAGCTTCTTTACTTTGCTCTTAAAATACTTAAGTGTTGCTATTTAATTAAAGCAGAGAGTTTAAAGTAACAACAGTAAATTTTATTAAACGTAAAACTTAACAAAGACTGTGAATAAGTCATGACGATTGACTATGAATAAGTCAAATAGGAAAACTTAAAATAAAATATAAATTAATTAAATACATTACTGCCAGTGATTATAACTTATATATATATATATATATATATATACTGCCCAGAGGATCAAACATATTAAACTTGAAGATAATATTGAAGACAAAAATGTCATTTCCGAAGTTAATTTATCGACAAGATTTAACTTATCGTGAGGCATAAACATTGCCAACATTTAAAATCGAAAATTTAAAAACTTAACTTCATTTAAAGAACTATGACATTTTACAATTAACTAAAGATAAAACGAACTCATAACTTTGAGTTCAAACAAATATAAATCATAATAAATCCTTTAATACGTTTCAACTAAACATAATGTTAAAAAACAAGAAACGATAAGCGAATGAAACGAAGCAATGTACCTTATTTATACTATGCAGGTAGAATTACCAATTAGCCATTCAGCAGTGATACTGAGACTACACCGCTGACATGGCAACTCCCCCAATCACCGTAGCAATGCTTTGACTCAAACAGTACCACGCCATCTAGAGACCAAAGGTGATCAGTAGATATCATTTGCAGGTGAAATCCTACACGGCTTTCAATTTGTGACATATTCCTATTTGACAGTCAAGGAGCATACAAGGAAACTAGTCAAGATTGCTGGAAACTCTTTATTTAAAATCCATTTCAGGGCTGGGAGTCCGAGTCTGGTAAGGCAATGAAGATTGGTGTTGTCTTGAAGCGGCCCCGCTGCATTAAACAGAATTTGCCACCACCCCATCCTCACATGTTAACTTTCAAATTCGGTGCCACAAATTTACTAGATTTTACTGGCAAGAGCTAATCGAGGAAGATCCTAAATTTTGGCGAGTTCCAACTTTAAAACCATTAATTTTTCATGTAATTTGGCATATTTCTAACCTCCTCCCATTTTCTTTAATTGGTAATACCACGCCTCCCCTTTGTTCCTTATTGGTTGTACTTTCGTTTATCTCAGACCGTCTGGAACCTTAACCCGCCAATTCGCCAAGTCATTAATACAACTATTTATTGCTTTATATTTGACATAAGTAATCAAACCCTAATTTATAATCATAAATCTTTTATTTCTTTTAACATCACTAATTTAATTCTTGTGTTGAATCTTTCCGGCATCAGATACTTTTTTATTGCTCATTAAACTTACTTATAGAATATTTCCAGATATCAAAATGCTTGAATGATTAACTTGTTTATTTCAAATGATCGCGATTGTAATTTCTGTTCATTATTTTTTATACTTAAATCTCTTTTAATTCATTTTACAATATTACTCTGAAATATAAAAAGAATACCCTGAAAATATGAAAATAATAATTTAAAATATAAAAATATTACTTAATTCTTACCTTTTTTTTTTTATCCATTATATTATCCATTATATTTCATATCAACCCCCGCCCTAGAAAGGTATTTCAGTCTTGCGTCCAAGACTGAGAGCTCACCCAGTAGGTAAATAAAATTTTCTAAGTACTATGTATGTGATTATGAGAAAGGAGAGAAAAAAAAAAATCACTAATGATAGCAGAACATTCTCCATTGCCCTGGACTGATACAAAGGGTTACAGGCTTCACCATTATCTTGGTGATCAATATAAAAATATTATGCGTAATAATATAGTAAATGCACATTTACATTTTTAACTTCTAGATTAAATGCTTAAAATACAATATAGTTACTACAAATATAATATAATCAAATATAACACACAATATGAAAAATAGATTCACACATATACAGAGCCTTGACCAGTCGTTGCTTAAATCTATTATTAATGTCCTTGGAACATGTTTCAAAGTCTCTACTTAAGTTTATTATTAATAGTTCACTATGTTCTTGTCTTTGATGACATGTTTTTTAAAGTTTAGACCTTAACAAGTCCACGTAAGGTCTTGTCGAGTGATATTGTCCTTTTGGTATACATTTTTGAATAATAGATTAATTATAACACTTGAATAATAGATTAATTATAAAACTTGATTTTTTTTTTTTTTTTTCACATTTTTTGTATTGACATGATAAAAATGTATGATATAAAATATTATGCCATAGAAATATAAAACTGTTATATAATTCAATACAGGTATACGATATAAGAAAAACAACTATATCAACATTACAATTTTGACTAATAAAATTTCCTATTTACACATGAAACTGAAATCAATAGGTCACTTTTTATTAGTACCTATCATTTGGTATTCTTTCTCATGGTATACTACAAACATACCAAAAAAAAAAAAAAAATCTTTTTTCAAGAAATTATATGGATGGGTGCCGTGACCCTTGAAACCCTGTGGGAGTTTGCCAACCAAACAAAATTGTAAAGGGCAAAAAGGTGGATTTTTGGCAAATCTCATCAGGAGGATAAGCACGCTTGTTTTCCTATGTTCCTCAGATTTGTCACTCAGGTGAGTTCAGAGGAACATGAGTAAACAGTTGGCTAGAAAGAAAGGGGGATTTTAAGGAGTGGAGGAGGACCCGTGTTTCGAGATTCACTTTAGTTTTTATTTATTACTAGTTAATACCCGTCAAAATTTCACGGATGATGTGCAGCTATAAACTCTTCACGCCACAAAGTTTAAAACACCCTGGCTTCAATATTTCACATTGCTCTTAACCGGTTTAAAACCCCCTGCCTAATATCCCATATTTGTAAAACCACTTGGATATAATCCAAAATATTATTGTATTCTAAAAATAAACTGCAAATTGGAATAAAGTTAAAATTTGTTTTTACTGGAATAGTATTATAACACTTTATTCTATCAAAACAGTATATTTCAACAAAAGTATATTGTTAAAAATAAATAAATAAATAAATGTTTACTCGTAAATAATATCCATATTTTAATATTATTCTTTTCAAATTATTTTTACTCTAATATAGTATCGGAATGAAATATCAGAAATAATAATTAGATAAATAATAATTAATTAAATAAATAAATAAAATAAAATAAAACCCCCTTTGATTTTAAATATTTATCTCCATCTTTTCTAAATAAAGTTTTCAACTGATGAAAGTTAACTTTTAAAGAACACTAAACTTTGATAATTTGTTAAATTTAAAAGATTTTTTTTTTTTAAGAAATGGAAAAAAAAAAATAATTTTAAGAATATGGTTTAATATACTGACATGGCAACAGATGGCGCCACATTCAGAGAGCGGAAATTTTCGGCGAGCGAAAGTGCATGCGAAGATAACCGATGCCGATTCGTATTTGCGAATTGCTTTGTTTTTAATAGGTATACTTCCTTGGAACATATGAATTAATCATATGAATTATTTTTATGATTGAGCCACGGAGTAATGTTAACTTTAATTAGGCGTTTGCCATAGACATATCAATATTAATATCGTCTGCTTGATCTATCATCGGTATTCTGCATAAATAAAGGTATATTCCCGTTCCCAATTGGTTCAAATTTTTCTCGCGCATGCCCAGATCGTACGATTTTGGTCTTACAGAATATGCCTTGTGTTTTAATATTATAGATTAAATATTTTTGCACTTGAAAGTTTATTTATAAGAGGGGACACAATCATGCAACCATACGGTCATGCCACTGAGCTGAAGAAAGGAAGCTATATCTCCCAACATCCCTGCGATTTCCCCAAACTCTGTGGGTCCTCATCCAACGTGTCACAGGGAGATAAGACAGCAAAAAAAAAAAAAAAAAAATATTATGGGACAGAACCGTTGAGTAGTTATTGGGGATAGTTCAGGTTTTTTGGTCACTTTATCCGGTTGTTGAACTTTAATAAGCTTGTGAACAATTTCGCGCAATTGATTTGTAGTTTCTGGTCCACGTACAGCCACTAGTTGTCTCAGTTCTAAAGGTAAGCCATCAGTTAGGGCTTCTAGAATTAATTTGGAAGTTAATCCTAATTCCTTGCCAATTTTATCTTTTGTTTGATAATAAGCATTTAAATCTTCTCCAATTTTGAATTTTACCTCACTGAAATCGGCAATAGACAAAGTTTGAGGTCCCGAGAATTCTTCTCTTAATAATAAAAGTATTTCTTCCCAGTGTAGTGCCTCAGTACAATTATTAATATACACTGTCAAAGCTTTTCCCTTTAAATACTTATGAATATTTTTTACTTTCCATAGGTCATCCTTATGATTATCTAAACATATACTGTCAAAATAGGCCAACGAGGCTTCAAATTCCATACTGGCCTCACTCTCAAAATTAATTATATCTCATTTTGGAGGTTCTGCGATGGCATAGCCAATTTTTTCCTCTTGATTTTCTATATTGCCAGGGCTATTAGCTCGAGAATTTTCCCCGTCGGACATTTTAAGTTTAATCTCTAAGGTTTACTAACTAAAAATATTTATATAAAAATAATAATAAATAATGAAAATTAAAAATCTATAAAAAGATACCAATCAAAACACAAGTATTAGAATCAGAGATGAGAGTGAAATTACTCAAAATTTGAGAATATATGAAAATAAATTAGTTAAAAACATGTAAAAAAGAAAGAAAATTAAACATAATTAAAAAACAAGTCCTTCCGGCTTATTCAGAAGGGTAGGTTGATTTCTTTTTCCTTATCAAGTAGCCGTCATATTGTTTCAAAATGGCGGCTAAAAATTATTAATGGACTTGATAGAAATATTGATGTAGGCTATGCACATATAGAGTTTTAAGCAAATTGGTTCATAAATACCTTTTTATGTGAATTTAAAATTTTCAAGTGACCGTTACTTGGAAACAAAATGGTAGGTTAAGTTGAGAAATATATCAAATGCATTTGTGAGATAAGTCTACTGTATCCATATAGTTCGAATTCATTCAAAATCTCAAAAGTCATCGTGTTGAAAAATTAAGTGGCGTCCACTTGGATCAGAATGGCAGAGAAAGTTGCTCATCTAAGATATGGTTGCAAATTTGAAAATATTTTTTATTTATTTATTTATTTTTGTAGAAATTATTTTAAAGAGGCTTAGTAAGTGGATAAAATGTTAGTTTTCTGCATTCCTAGCTTGTTTTAGCATTAAAATAGCCTAATTTTCCCTTAAAAATGCATTTAAAAAATCCAATAAGACAGGTAATGAATTTGGCACCAAATATGGCGACTTTTCCCCCATGGTGACTTTTGGTGAGAAAATACTTATTATCAATATACCAAAGATGGACGCAATAACATCATTGGTTCACAAATTGCGTGAAATTTCTAGATTTTTGTTGTTTGAATGATAAATCCATTTTTCAACTTTGGTTTGAATTGATTAAGTATTTCAAAAGTTACCATGATAACAAATTTTCAAGTGGCCACCACTTGGAAGCAATACAGTAGAACAAGTTGCCCAGCAAACACATCCAAGATATTTGAAGCATAGGTTCAATGTCAAATTTTCAAATGGCAGTCTAAGTGGCTGCAACTTGGAAACAAAATGGCGAAACAACTTGCCCAGCAAAATTATCTAATATATTTGTATGATAAGTTCATTGTCCAGTTCTAGTTTAAATTAAATCAGTATTTCAAAAATTATCGTCATAAGAAATTTTCAGGTGGCACCATTTGGAAAAAAAATCGGAGTGAGATGCCCAGCGATTTTATCTGAGATATTTGAATGATAAATCCACTACCCAAATTTGATGCGAATTGATTCAGTATTACTAAAGTTATGACAAATTTTCAAGTGGCTGCCACTTAGAAATAAAATTGCGGGTTAAGTCACCAAGTGAATTTATCCTAGATATTTGAACCATAAGTTCATTATCCAACTTTTATTTGAATCAGTTTAGTATTTTAAAAGTTATCGTGATGGCATATTTTCAAGTGGCAGTGTAATTTCAAGTGGCTGCAACTTAGAAACAAGATGTCGGGACTTGTTGCCCAGTAAACACATTCAAGATAATTATATGATAATATCACTGTCCAAATTTGGATTGATTTGGAGTATTATTTCAGAAGTTATCGTAATTTTAAATTTTCAAGTGGGAGCCTGATTTCAAGTGGCCCGCTGAGTATAAGATATCCGGTACTTATCAAATAGCGGTTAAAGTTCATTAATAAACTTGGTTGAGACCTTTATATGGTCTATGTATACATCAAAATTCAAACAAATTCAGAATACGCTTTTTACAGTGTGAATTTGAAATTCACTTGAAAACAAAATGGCGGAACAACATGATTGGGAAACTCACCCAAAATATTTATAAGTTCACTGTCCAAATTTGGTTCGATATGGAGTATAATTTTGGAAGTTATCGTGATTTTAAATTTTCAAGTGGTAGCCTGATTTGAAGTGGCCTTGCTTGACTTAAGATATATGCCACTTTGTTAAATATGGTGGATAAAGGTCATTAATAAACTTGATTGAGACACTTATATGGTCTATGTATACATCAAAATTCAAAGAAATTTGGAATACGCTACAATGTAAATTTGAAATTTTCAAGTGGTTTCCACTTGAAAACAAAATGGCGGAGCAACTTGATTAACAACCTCATCAAGATATTTATAAGTTCACTGTCCAAATTTGGTCCGATTTTGAGTATTATTTCAGAAGTTATTGTGATTTTAAGTTTTCAAGTGGTAGCCTGATTTCAAGTGCCGCCACTTTGTTAAAAATGGCAGATAAAGTTAACTTTTAAATAAGTTTTAAAATTTAATGTTAAATGAAATAGACTTTTAAATAAGTTTTAAAATATTTAAATGGTTACTTTTTATTTAGAATATTATATGTATAGATCACGAATTTCTTAAAGAAAACAAAGTGATACAGATTACGATAATGCAACAAAAATTGAAAAAGTAAGGTTATGTCGTAAATAAATTTTTAACACACGTATCACGTGAAATAAATTGTAGCATATACATAATGTATCTAATATAAGATATTAACATGTTGCAGCGGAATAAATTTCATATGTCATCCTTGGCGAAAAAAAAAATATATACATATCGCCAAATTATCTGGCAAACATATTTAATTCCTTTCAAAAATCATGTTTATTTTAACAACTTATATTAAGAGAGTAATAAATAATATGAAACAATATTTCGCACAATACATATTACGAAAATGTACATCTGGCTTGTATATTTTCATGTTACGTTTTTGATCGCCAAATACAAAAAAAAAAAAAAAACTTAAAAACAACAGAGTTTTGAAATTTAAATTTAAATTTTTGTCAATTTGACAGCAAAATAACTCAATCTAATGTATGCACATGATAACTAATACATATCTATACAAAAATATGGAGATTAAAATTGGGAAATAATTTTCCTCGATTTTTAACAAAAATCCAATGGGTGATTAACATAGGAAATCTTTTTCTTGGCTGCACAGACTGTCAATGACGTCACGATGCATGATTTAACTTTTTATAATTTTTTAATGTTCACGTTTGATTAAATGTATGTATTTTTATGTCAAAAGAAAATGAACTTGTAATTTTTTTTTTTTTTTTTTGCATCAATTAAACTTATGGAACTCGCAGATATTTTGGAGCAACTATAACAAAGGGCTATAATTAACAAATAATTTGCAATAAAAAATATTGTGACTATAAATTGATATAAAAACTATCTTATATCTCAAGTTGGATCAAACTGCACACAGTGTGCAAAATTTTGTTAAAATTGAATAATTAGTTTAGGAGTTTATCGCGGACAAGGACAAACATCGTGACACGAAATTTATATATAGATACAGATATATATATATATATATATATTATTTATTTATTTTATTATTTTTTTTTCAGTTTAGAAAGGAAATATCCAATTGAATTGAAAATTTACTATGTTGAATTCCTCTTTTATGTTTAAATTTTTCTTACATTTCTCTTTCATATGCCTGTCTTCTTCATGAAAATGATTGAGGTATAATTAAATGAAATTCCTGTATTGAAATGAAAGAATACTTTATCAGTGTAACTAAAGTGTGAACAGTATTTGTTTATTTTTATAAAATAAAAAATTCTGGATAATAGATTATTTTCTCTACTTACCAAAATACAAATTACTACATGTCATTTGATGGTGGGAAAAAAAAAAAAAAAAAAAAACTTAATTTTGATGCTATTAAATGATTAAATATCTTTTCAAAGCACCATCACATACTTTTTATAATCACAAAGCATGGTTAAATTCCCTAAGTTTTCATGTTATAGAATTCTTACTATATTATTTTTGATAAACGAATCTCATTCATAATTTATCTGTAAAATAAGTTTTGCCATCAGATAGAATCTGGAACACAAAGGTATTGATGTTTTAAATTTTTTGTTGAAAATCATTGTTTTTTTTTTAATATTCTTTCTTATGTAAATTGATGTGTTAATTATTAGTTGTATTATTACTTGTTTAATTATTTGATTAATTTGGTATTTAAATCCTAGTATTGAATTTAAATTATTTTGCTGAGGTAAACTGTGAAACTTTTTCAGATTGATATCCTTGTCAACAATGCAGGTGTTTCTCAGAGAGCTGAATTCCAAGATATTGATATAGAAGTGGATCAAAAAGTTTTCAATGTTAATGTTTTTGGAGCTGTGAATCTTACGAGAAAAGTTCTGAAACACTTTTTAGAGAAGAGCAAAGGTCATATAGTTGTAACTAGCAGCTTGGCTGGAAAGATAGGTAAATTTTTCTATTTAAAAATTATTTTTTAAACTCAGAAGACATGTGGCTATATCTGTGTTTCACACAAAGGAGTTTATTAATGCATATTTTATCTTTGTTTTAATTCTTTGTAACCTATTTGAATCTATATTTGATTTGTGTTATATTTATTTGTATGGTTTTTTATGCAACTTACAAGGAACGTATACATTTACTCAGGGTTGTGAATATGTCCGAATGCCTGAACAAGGTTCTTGGAAGATTTCAGTTAACTGCAGAAATGTTGAATATTTTCTTGAAAAAAAAATAAAAATGTAAGCTTAAAATACAGGGATGTGATTTTTAAGCTTTTTTGTAGATTTAGTTTTTCAGTTTTGTGAGCTTTTTTTATTTTTCCGATGTGAATTTGTTAATCAGCTAATCATATAAAACTTGATTGAATACTAAAGCCTAAACATTTCCTCTTTTTTTATGGACTGAAGATTTAAAAATATATTTGTTACTCTAATATAATAGATTTTATCATCAAAATTCTAATATTTCATTTCAACGTCTTGCCTTTGTATGTTGTTTCAGCATTTTTGTCTTTTTGCTAATCTCATCCCTGAAAATAACAATTTATTACTTTGCAATGCTTATAATATAAACTAACAGCTTTATTTTTATGTTACAGTGTACTTATTTTCTTAAACACTTGTTACGGTGTACTTACTACTTATTAGATGATTTTGTATAACCAAAATACTTTGTGTAATTGAAAGAAATTTAGTTTGTGTTTGGAGTGAAGTTTCTGAGGTCTGAACATTTTCTGCACCCCTACATTTATCAAAGAAATAAAAAATTTTTAGCTCAAAATTACTGGATACAGTGAAATAATTTATATGGCATATTACATATCAATTACAGTGTTACTGAAGACTGTATTCTGAAGCTTCATATTGTTTTCATTTCTTCATATAACTTAATTTAGGCTATACTTTCAATCTTTAATAACACTAATTGAGGAGGAATATATATATATATATATATATATATATATATGTTATAACTGTAGCAGACACACAATAAAGACACTGGATTCATTCAGAAAACCATCTTTATTCAAGCAAAGTTGTTGGTCGGAGCTGGTGGAAGATAATACATGAGCTTGGCCAATCCTTTAACAATGAGCGGCGGTGCATGCTGTAAGTTCATGGGAATGAAGTCTGACGATCTCACACCTGCGTAATTTCGGACCAGAGGACTTTGCAGAGATATCTAGCTATTGAAATCTATGGCAAAAGTCTCTGTCATTGTTTTTGATTCTGCTTTTTGCTCATAGATTCATGGCTCTTTATTGGATTAGAATTTTCCTGGGCCTCTTAGAGAAATTTCTGGGCTTAATTTTTATTAGATTTTACTGCAGATCCTGCTGACATTAGCAGGTTTGAACTTTTAATGAATTCCTTTATAATGAAATCTTCTTCCATGAAACAAACTTTAAAGAGGCAGTTATGAATTAGCAATTTGCATATTTTAGAATGTTTTTCAGTAATTAAATTTAATTATTTTGATCTTACCACACACACACACACACATATCTGTATATATATATAAATTACGTGTCACAATGTTTGTCCGGGGTAAACTCCTAAACTAAGGAACCGATTTTAATGAAATTTTGCACACTGTGTGCAGTTTGGTCCAACTTGAGAGATAGGATAGTTTTTATCTCAATTTATTGTCACAATATTGTTTTATTGCAATTATTTGTTAATTATAGACCTTTATTAAAGTTGCTCCAAAATATCTGTGAGTTCCATTAATTTAATTGTTGCCAAAAAAAAAATACGAGTTCATTTTCTTTCGACATAAAAATAAATACATTTAATCAAACGTGAACGTTAAAAAATTATAAAAAGTTAAATTATGCATCTCACGAAAATTGACGTCATAATCAATTTAAAGATTTTATACACATTGATAAAGTGCTAATGTAGTTCTATCATAGATATAGTAATATATATAGATCTCTCATCCCCATGTTATCATACAAGATTTTTGATGCCGAAAAAAAAAATAATAAAAGCTTTGGAAACAGCCATTAAGTGGTATTGAAAAAAAAAAAAGAAAAGAAAGAAAGAAATATGAATTTGAAACTGTATCTGGAGTCTTCCATTCCCCTTTAGCAAATAAATTATTCATAAATTTCATTTGCTAAAATATTAGTATGTATTCCCATATGTATTCACTCGGGGAAAGACGGCCATAATTTGGTAAAAACGTCGTCTCTTCCCAAATGAAAAGGAATAACTTTTTTCTCCCCAATTATCACTCTATTCTATATATGCTATACTATATCTATGAGTTCTATACGCAAGCGAAGTGTGACTCACTGACCGTCTGTGCAGCCAAGAAAAAGATTTCCTATGTTAATTGCCCACTGGATTTTTTGTAAGAAATTATTAAAAATCGAGGAAATTTATTTCCCGATTTTAATCCTTATATTTGGGTATAGATATGTATTAGTTATCGCGGGTGTTAGATTGAATTATTTTGCTGTCAAATTGACAAAATTTTAATTTTAAATTTCAAAACTCTGTCGCCGTTGGCTTTTTTTATTATTATTATTATTATTATTTGGCGATCAAAAGCGTAACACGAAAATATACATGCCAGATGTATGCATTGTACGACATGTAATATGTATTGTACGAAATATTGTTTCATATTATTCATTACTCTTTTAATATAAGTTGTTAAAATAACCATGATTTTTGAAAGGAATTAAATATTTTCGCCAGATAATTTGGCGATATTCTTTTTTTTTTTTGCCAAGGATGACAGAAATGAAATCTATTCCGCTGCAAAATATTAGTATCTTACATCAGATATTTTATTTAGACATTTGAAAACAAATTTGACTTCAAACTATGATAGAATATTTATCATTTTCCTTTTAATTAGTATATTATTAGTATATTAAAATTTAAAAGCATGGTATATAAAAAGGTTTTTTTTTTTTTTTTTAATCTTATAATTATTCTTATCTTAATCCTCAATGTTTCCCATCTTTATTAACTTGAATTTACTATTAAAATTTTAACATACTCAAAAACTTCTCATCACTTCGTTAAAATACACTAAACTTTTCCAAAATCTTTTTCTATTTAAAATGATACATGTATTTACTTTAAATGTCCAATATTTCATAAGATTTCCAATTTTAAAGTTTTAAAATATTTATCAAATTTACTTATTTTTCTGGTTTAGCCTTATTGTTTTCCTTTTTATAACTACAGCTGTTGCCCTCTTTAAAATATTTAAAATGATGAGGTCATTTTATAGTAAAATTATCCATTATAGCATATATTATATTTCACTCCTCCATAAAAATTGATTTTAAAATCGTCTGTTTCTTTTATACTTTTATTTTAATAAAATTTTAATAGAATTTAATTTATATATTAGTCATTTTAGCAATTTTATCCAAAGTAGCATTAGAAATAATATATATCACTTCTCCATTAAAATTTATAGGACCCTACAATAAAATTAATTTGTGCTTAATATCAACACTACGAAAATTTTTATCAATCGCTTCCAAATTTTGACCTAAGTTTCAAATCTCAACCCTGTGGGGTTTTACATCGGCTACAACGTTTTCGTCTTTGTTCGTAAATAATAATTTGACTGTACTAAATAGTTTACAGCCGTATAATTCAACGTATAACTTAGTCACAGCAACGCGTGGCCGTGTCTGCTAGTATATATATATATACACCCCATAGCAGAAAATGTAAGACGCAAGACGTAGATCGCAGATTCTTTTTTTATCCTGCAGATTACTTTCAAAACATTATTGTGTAGAAATTTCATGCCTCCCGATTTTGATCGGAAATATTGCAATTTCCTATCTTTCTGCATCCACAGCATAAATGCCAATGTTCATTTTCAACACTCTTTATTAGATTCTGGAACCTACAAAAAAGTAGAATTGTTCAATATTTTTCACTTACATAATTTTTTTTACTCCCCCCCCCCTTTTTTTTTTCTAACGATCAGCGATTAGACATCTCATGGAATCATTATGATTTTCACTCTTTATTCATCCACAACATAAATGTCAATAATTTTTTTTATCTTATTTAATTAGATTCCATAACTTAAAAAGAAGTAAAATGGCCCAATATCTCTCGCTTTTAATTTTTCTTTTTGCTACTTTTTCCCTCTTGTCTGCTAATGAACAGCAAACAATTGCTGTGCAGAATTTTTCCCTATTCACAACTTTTTCAATTTACTATATTAAATTCTAGAACCTACAAGGGAAAGTCATGGCATATTACATATGCCAAGTAAGTCACAAAAGGTAATAAAAAAATAATTTACCATGATAATCACTTGGATACAATTTTTATTTTTCCACATAATCTCCAGCAACGTTGATTTACTTATCCCATCGTTTTATCAGAGCCCCAATTCCAGCTGCATAAAATTCTTTGGGTTGCTGTCTCATCTACAGTAGGACTTAATGTTGAACGTCGTCGACATCTGCAAATTGTTTGCCTCCAAGATTTTGTTTCAGTGGTCCAAACAGGTGAAAATAGCTTCGGACTAAGACTGGGCTGTAAGGTGGATGCTGTAGCATCCATAAACAGGTAACATTTCTTCATGAATATTTTTTTATTCAAGTTCTTCCGCCCACAAAATTCGGACTACAGCACGCTGCTCTTTTATCGTACAATCATTCAGCACCATCCTCATTTTTGAAACGGCATTACGCATGTGTGCGAATGCTACCTGACTCAATATGAATTTAATATCGTAAAGCTGTATGGCGCAGCCATCTATCATCATTCTTTGGAGATATCTGCTACTACTTTAAATCATGTCATATGCATTTGTGACTTATTTAATGACTTACCCTCGTATATTGAAGTAGAATTGTTCAATATTTCTCACTCATACATTTCTTTGAGATCCCTCCTCCCCCCCTCTCTACCCATGCTAACAATCAGGAGTCAAACAGATAATCGTTTACAGTATTACCCAAAGTATTTGGATAGATTGGGGCTATACTTAGAAATGGCTGGAAATGTATTTAATTTTGTGTTAGAGGTTTTTGATATAAAAGTAAATTCAAGTGCATAGTATAGTATAGACAATATACAGGGCTACCCAGAATTAAGCTAAATGTTCTTTCTATTGATTGTAATTAATGGTAGTGCTTTGTTACTCTGTCGACAAACACTGATCAGGAAGGATAATTATTTTCTTTTTATATCTATACTGTAATCAAATATTTTTTTAAGTTCTATTTCAAACTCTGAATTTCTGTATAATATCACTTTTTGAGGTAACCTGAATGTTAAAGTAAAATTAACAGTTGATCTGTATTTGATTAACATTGACAAATTTTCATGCAAATTAATAACAAACCTTGACTTTTTTTTTTTATAAGTAAATAAACATAACTTTTTAATTACATAAAAACGAGGCTTATTTAATTCATAAAAGGAAAATTAACCTTATTTGAATGCTCTGTTGTGCAAGTCAATCGAAGGATTTTTGCGGCCGCTATTGCGGTACATACAAATTCTTCCCATAGGCCGTAAAGATAAGAAAAACTTTGGTGTGCCCCTGTACACGAACGACAAATGGAATATACACCTAACACTATACAGCTAATTCCGTTGGGCTCATGAATATGTGTACCAAATTGCAAGTCAATAGCGTTATTTTGGGGGCCGCTATCGCGGAACATACAAATTCTTCCCATAGGCCGTAATGAAAAAAAAAACTTTTGCGTGTCCCTGTACACTAACAACAAATGGAATGCACACCCAAAACTATGCAGCTAATTTCATGGGGATCATGAACATGTGTACAAAATTTCAAGTCAATAGCGTTATTTTTGCGGGCGCTATCGCACAACAGACAGACGGACAGATGGACAGACAGAACCCAAAATCCTCTTGAGTCTCAACAGAGGGCCTCCACTGATGTTTCGGCAAAAATTGGAAGTCAATAGCTTGATTTTTGCAGTGGCTATCGCGGTACATACAGATTCTACTCATAGGCCGTAATGATAGAAAGTCTTTGGTGTGTCCCTGTACACGAACTACAAATGGAATACACACCCAAAACTATACAGCTGATTTCGTGGGGCACATGAACACGTGTACCAAATTGCAAGTCAATAACGTGATTTTTGTGGCCGCTATCGCGATACATACAAATTCCTCCCATAGGCTGTAATGATAAGAAAAACTTTGGTGTGTCCCTGTATACGAACTACAAATGGAATACATACCAAAAACTATACAGCTGATTTCGTGGGGCTCATGAACACATGTACCAAATTTCAAGTCAATAGCATTATTTTTGTGGCCGCTGTCGCGCAACAGACAGACACACAGACAGAGTCCAAAACCATTTTGAGTCTCAACAGAGGGCCTCCACTGACGTTTCGGCAAAAACTGTTAATTACTCAATGTTCTGAAAGTCGAGTGGAGTCACTCCAGATTTTTTTGCAGGAAGGTCTTGGTCTAGAATGATTTTTGTGCATATTAGGGCAATTAAAAAAAAAAAAAAAAAAAGGGACACAAACTCAAAATTGTTATTTATTTATTTTAGTTGTGCCACTTTTCTTGCCTTTGAACATCTTCCCATATTTTCAATATGAATATATTTTCGCTGAAAAGAAAAAAATAAAACATTTTTGGAAAAAAAATTGAATCATTTCTAAAAAGCAATTATTATTAAAACTATTAAAAATAAATAGAAAATTGACATAAAATGGAATTGTAAATTACACCTAAAAATGTAAATTAAATTCTTTTGCCAGACAACATAAACACTACTATTAATCATAACTTTTAAAATCTGCACAAAATGAAATAAAAGTTACTATTTTTTACAGATTTACTTTTAGTCCAATAGCTACAAATGCCTTGAATGATCCGTCTTCATAATTTGTTTTCTTTATTGTTTTATCACCGTATACAGTTGATCCACTAGAACAGAGGACATCCTTTCTTATTTGAGATTTCTACAAATTTATTAGAGTTTTTGTTACAAACTTTTGCTGCTTTCAAATTCTTAATTATTTTATTTGAATCTAAGTAACTTTCTGCTGTGTTTTTCAAATGGCATAATGAGATGCATATTTTGAATAGGAGCATTAAATCAAAAGTATCAATTTTTATTTTATGTTGCACTGACTTCATAAGTTACGATTAATAACAGTGCTTATGTTGTCTGGCAAAGAAATTTATATTATACGTGCAATTTACAATTCTGGTTTATGTCAATTTTAAATTTATTTTTAGTATTTTGAATAATAATTGCTTTTTAGGGTCAGTTCTAATTTTTTTACAAAAAAAAAAGTTTTATTATTATTATTATTTCCTAAAAAAATGAAAAATTATATTTATACAACAACTTATTTGTGAATGAAACAATTTTTTTATCAATTATATTGCTTCAAATGATAAAACTAAAATTAGTAGTACATTGGCTCCAAAAATAATGTAATATATATTTTTCTTTTTTAATTAGATTAGCTTTTAAAAAGTCATTTCCTAAATAAAATTAGGTTTTTGATAAGAGAAAATTTAAGTGAGATGTCTGAGTAATTGCACTTTTCACTTTTTCTTTCTCTTCTCCCCCTCCATCCCCCATTCTTTCTTTTGTTTCTTACTTCATTGTCTAATGACAGGAAAATCTTAAATATATATATATATATATGCATATGCTCAAATTACCACATTTTAATCTTTTTCTTTTCTTAAAAAAATATATATATATATGTATATATATATATATATATATATATATGTATATTATGTTTTACTGTATAAATTATTTATTTTTTCCCTTGCATACTTACTCTGATCCACATCCACAAGTGTTATTATTATTAATTTTTTCAGGTTTAATATGGTAGAGATAACAAACCTGAATGATTTGTGTAATATCTATTTAGAAATAAAGCTATTATGAGAGCTTTTATTTATCAATGCATTTATTTATGTTCTAAAATAAAATTCTCTTCTGATAAATGAATTTCTTTTTTTTTTTTTTTTTTTTTTTTTAGGAGCACCATTTTCTTCTGCATATACTGGATCTAAGCATGCACTTCATGTAAGAATTTCTTATATATATATATATATATGTGTGTGTGTATTAACAGGAGACTTGGCGTTGGAATATTAAAACACGAATAAACTACTACGTCAGAAACGCCAAAGAAAAATATTTGAGATGCATACAGCTGTTTCGGTAGCCTTAAGCGTACCGTCTTCAGTGCAAAAAGAATTCTGAATCTGGAGATGTGCTCATATATATAGGAGAGGGACCAAATTTAGTTCAACCAATAGGATTACGGGAAAAGTGGGGAGTGTGGCCAATAGGAATTTAGGAATGTTAGCTGTGTAAACAGTAGAAAAATTAAGAAAATGTGGACTGAATGTAAAATTTCCTACAATCAGACAAATAGGGAACAGCAAAATCACAATTTACAAGGTTTTTAAAATTTTTATAAATGTGAAAAGCTTCAAAGAAATCGAGTTCATGAATGGATTTAGGTCTGCAAATTATTTTAGCTGAATTAAATTTAAAATTATGATTTTTCTCCCAGCAATGTTTAGAAATAGCCGATTTATTGGTTTCTTGTTTGCGGACGTAATTCATATGTTCTTTAATAAATTTTGTCTAAAAGAACATATGAATAATCAATCGACGATCACTTAGCACTGATGATGAGCACGGAGATGCTTGAAATATATTTGTGCAGAAATTGAAAAGGATGTTGTGTAAGGTAAATTATGACAAGTAAAGAGTACATATCCTTTTTTAAACATTATAATTAACTGTGTTTTAGTTAGTCTGAAAACTAGTTTTATTAACGTAATTGATGTTTTAAATACCTAAATTATTAAATTAGATTTTAAGTCTGATTAAACTGTATATTAATTATTTTCTGTAAAATTGTTTGTTTAAACGTTGTTTATGGTTGTTTTAATTTCAGTAATGATGTTTTTTGGCTATTTTAATTTAAGTAACAATACCTTTGGCTATTTTCATTTAAGTAACGATATTTTTGGCTATTTTAATTTTAAAAATGGAATGTTACGAAAAAGTGAAGTGCAACATATCCTCTAATGTAAATATATATGAATCCTGTATTTTTCTAGAGGGCGCTTTTACTAAAGTGTAACATTCTGCCTTGAACGAGGCTAAAGCTATTCCTCCTGAATATATAATCTTGTTATGATGTATTATGAATTTCTGTAAATGTTGTGCTTGTATGTGTGACACTGAGGAGGGCTAGTGTTCCAGCCGAAACATCTGTCGTGTTTTTTAATGTTTTTAATTAAAATGTATTTTTAAAGTTTTAAAATTTTTGTATTCATTATCTCATTTTAAATATTACATTGGTTTTAAAATAACAGAAAGTTAGGCGTCAAAAATGATGACTGGGTGTAAAATCATGGTCGTCAAAACAAAATTTATAGTTGTAAAATACGACTAACGACCGTGAATTTCGAGTACAGTAGAGCGATTATACAGTAGAGCGCTGATTATCCGAACACGTTGGGACAGACCCTAGTTCGGATAAGCAAAAGTTTGGATAATTGGACAGACAATTTAAGGGATATTGTGACAATAAAAAAAACCTTCACACTTTAACCAGGTTTAGGACTGGCAGCACCAATTTGTGCTGGCGTGTTTAAGAATTAAAAATTTTTGAACTAAATAACTAATATCAACTTAAACAAATACCATAATTGTTATATTTAAGTTGTCTGACATATTTATGATACTCAAAATGGACGTTTATGCTCAATTTTGCCTCATTCTGCCATGTTAAGTAAATCGTAAATTCCAAATAACTTACGAAATTTTTAAATTAAAAAAATCATAGTCAGGGATGTTTATGCCACTATCTTATATAATATTTAAAAATATTATTATTATTATTATTCATTATTATTATTTTTTTAACTGTAGAGATTATAATTTAAGCAAAAGAGCTTTTGATTGCTGCCTGCTTCAAAGAAGACATTATTTTCAATGCTGCCATATCTTGAATTCTTTTTAGAAATGTTAATTGAATAGGATCTGCATAGTTTTGCCATTCCAGCCATTTCATAGCTGTTTCCAAACATTCAAAGGGGAGAAATAGCTGTTCAGATAAAGAAAAATAGAGAAATAAGCTGTTCGGATAATTGGAAGTTTGGTTAATTGGAGTTTGGATAATCAGCGCTCTACTGTATATATATATATATATACATATATTTAAAATTAAATGAGAGTTTAATTTTTAAGTGTAATATTTAATATACCTTGTTCTTTACAGGGATATTTTGAATGCTTACGTACAGAGTTAATTCATACAAATATTAACGTGACTATTGCGTGTCCTGGACCAGTGTTTTCACTTATAACTGACAGATGTGTAACTGGAAAATTGGGAGAAGTACATTATTTTTAATTCTTATTTTAAATAACTTTTATTTGCAATATTTCTTTATAAAATGTGAAACTCTTATGCCAGATTTTTTTTCTCAATTAAGTATGAATTTATTTATTTTAAATAAATAATCTTTTGTTTTAAGTTACAGTTAAAATAATACATTTCTGTTCCATGATTTTTTAATATTTATTTCCAGTAAAATTTTGCAAATGTCAAAATAATAATAGATATTATATGCCTGAAAATTTGTATTTTTTGATAGTGTAAAGTATCTTAAAAAGATGTTCACATACAATTCTTCTCCATCCCTCCACTAAAAAAAGAATGGGAGATGGATAATTTTCAGAATGTTAAAATTGTTCTCAGTGTCTCTTTATTAGCACATCTTTAAAAATACTTGTTTATTGCTTCCTTTTCTTCTTTTTCTCTTCTCCATTAATTAATTAATTTATTTTTTCATTTATCTGTTATCTATACTTTTTTTTTTTTTTTTTGGGGGGGGGGGTCTTTTTAAAAGTTTTATTTATTATGGATCTTAATTCATTTTGTACTGCTGCACTGTTTTATTGGTTGCTGTTCCTCTTTTTTGATTGGTTGTCTTTTGTCTCCCATTAATAGACATATCTATTTCTATTTCTTATTTTTCTTTAAATATTATCTACTTTTAAAATTGTAGAACATATTTTCTTGTTGCAGTGATGAAGTGGGTCTTTCAAAACTTGTTGTGTTCTAATTTTTATGATGTTTTTACAAGAAATGCCCTTTGTTTTAAACTTGTATTTAGGCTAATTTGATAGCATACAAAATTTTTTCTTTGTACTAATTGAAAGGCATACAAGAGTTTTCATGCTTTTAAACTTGGGTGGTGGACAGAATTAAAATAGACTTTTTCCAATTTCATTGTTATGAAGTTCATTTTCTTCTGTTAGTGTTTGTGATTAATTTAAGAGACTGTTTTATGAATTAGTCAAAGGGATAGTTATGAGCATGGCTTTTTCTTTTTTCTTTGTATGTATATATATAGTACATATTTTGAGCTTGCTTACTTTTATTCATTTTTATTTTATTTTGTAATTTAACACATTATAAATTTTCTTCATAGGTTTATGACCATACTCAACAGTCTGGTGATCGAAAAATGAAAACAGATCGTTGTAGTGAGTTGATGATGACTGCTATAGCCCATAAATTAGATGAATGTTGGATATCCATTCAACCTTTACTAATAACATTTTATCTTGGTCAATATATCCCTTCTACTTTCAGGACGTAAGATATATTCTTAATTTAACTTATGTATTGTTATTATTATATTGGCACAATAAATTTTAAAAATAAAATAAATTTAAAAATAAAAATAAATAATAAAATAAATTTTATGCTGCATCATTATATGGAAAAATTTATTCAATACTATTGTAATTTAAATAGTTTTTTTTTTTTAGCTCTTTATGTTGATTCCTATTTGGAAATACATTAGAAAATATACTGAAATTATAGTATATTAAAATACTTTTCAACATTAAATATTTTCAGAAATACATTGAAAGTTATAAAAAAGCACCACAGAACTGGCATATTTAATAAGTACAAAACCTTGAATAAATACTATAAAATGCAAGAACTAGCAACAATTGTTTCTGGTCAAAAGGAAACACGACCTGTTATCAGGCAGACAAAGTAGGCGAGAGTGCTGTAAACAAATCAGCAACACACAAAACCAATTTAAGTGAAGAGCAAAAACAAAGTCAAATTTGCATTTTATGGTATCTAACTTATTACATTGAAAGTTATTTTCAACATCATATCTGTGTGAATTAGTGTTTTCTACACTCACCACAATTATATTTCAAAAGAGAAGAATAATTTTTACAGGTTGACAAGAAACTGAAGCTTTGCATTTCAAATAGTTAATTATTATAGTATGTTTTTTGGAAATTTGTGTATAGTGTGGCGACACTTGTTTGTAGGATGTTAAATATGCCCTGATTTCAAAATTTCGAGAAACCACCATTTTATATTTCAGAATGATAATCAGAAGACTGTGACAATATGTACAGATAGTGTGTCTTCAACAAAAAATGAATAAACTACAGTGACTCAACAAAAAAAAATCATCCTTTAAGTTAAGCAAACCAGTCATGACTACTGTGAATGTAAGATTGTATATTATGACATTTTATACATGTGTATATATATATGTAATGGATTAATTACTGGATGAGAGAAAGATAGCAGTCATTACACACAATGATTACTAGGATTTCTTTCCGGAAACATCTTTATTTGCTTCATTATTGCTAAGTCGAGACAGGGTATGGCGAATGGAGTCAAATGGACGAATCGCCAATCCCTGTACAGCGGCATAACATTGGGACTAGTGGCTCCCAGCTGCAGACTCAGTTAGGAAGCTTGCAAGACCTGTGTAATTTCAGAGGAGCGAACAACGTTAAGTTTATTAGCACTTAAAAAATCATGGAAAGAAGTGTGCATTTGTTTAATGTTTGGCTTTTTATACTGGATTTTCTGAGTTGCTGATTAATAGGCTTAAAAAATTTTATAAACCTAAATCTAATACGTATAATATTAAGCAGATAGAAAGCATTGGAAGCTATCATATATCTGATGTCTATGAAAGTTGGAGAAACCAATATGTATGTAAAATTATGTTTAAAGTGATGACAGAGAAAGTTTTAAAAACATAACGAAGTTTATTAACAATAAAACTTAACACAAGTGTATATGCAAAACATAATTAAACTTAACAGTAGAAATTTAAAGAGTTAATAAACAAACATTAATATTCAAACTTAGAGGGAAGCTGCTTCATAGAGATTTAAAAAAACAAACTTCATTAAATTACTTATCTAAAGCAAAGTATAGTGAAGGTAAATTGGTTCAGAGAATTAAACTGCCAGCAGGATGCATTACTGATATTAAACTAGAAAACCTACATCGCTTTCATGATGAAAAAAAAACTTTATTACTAAAAGTAAAAGCGTTGCCGAAGCAAACGCCGAGCATTAACTTAAAAATAATAATAAATGCAAGCCACAAGTAATGCTAGCTTCACATCTTAAATAGCAGAAGTTAATTTCATATTCAAAACTACACATCCTCCTTTTCAGCGAATCAGAGAGTGACAGCACAATACTCATCTGACGCCACCTGCTGACATCTGTGGCAACCACTCAAAAAAATGAAACAAACTCCATGGTCAGATCTATTTTCCATGGTTCACTGGTGTTCTTGCCTGTTATGACATTAAACATTAGCAAATCAAAGGAAAGGGCATGTACGTGATTTAGTAAGAAGCTCAGACAGCAGCAAAGTTTGTTTACATTTAAAACGATAGATCGTGAGTGAAAATTTGATTGAGGAGCAGTAAAGTAGGACTTATTTTTCTATCACTGCTCCCCACCTCAACAAATTTAAACGAAACAGCTTCCTCTAAAAAATTACAGAAATACTTCAACATGAAATATGATGCTCGTACATTTTTACCATGTTGTTCCAGCAAAGCACAGAATGTGCACCACACACCACCTAATGTATTCCAAAATTCATTTATAATATGCTTCAAAATTCAAAAGTTACAGTTCAAAAGAGGTAAAAAAAATTCACTACAGTGACTGAAAAAACTATTCACTCTTTATATGAGCACAAATTCAGCATCCCATTAGCTGCAGTCAAAGCGGCAACGCGTTGGTGCATTGCCGCTTTGACTGCAGCACTCGTGCTTACTTTATTTGCCTGATGAAGGGCCGTGTGTTTTTTCAACCCGAAACAATTGTTGCGAGTTTATTGCATTTTATGGTGTTTATTCAAAGTTTGTAAGTAATAATTTTTACAACGCCAGTTTTCTGATGCTTCTTTAATAATATGCATGATGTATGCCGCAACAGTTGCAAATTGCGTTAACGTCAGCGAATTTCGACTTATAATTTCGTTCCTTTTCTGATTTCTGAATTATAAAGTCTTCTGCTGGGAAACAATCTTTAAAGGGGCAATTATGAATTATTCGCAATTACATTTTCAACTAGCGATTTTTACACTTTTAATTTGGGTTTTTTAATAATTTAAAACTATTTTATTTTTATCCCTTTCATATATATATATAAGCTTAGGTATTGAATCTATTCAGAAGTAAAGATAATAAAATATATATAAAAAAAAAAAAAAAAAAAAGCTGTTAGCAAGTATATGTTTGATTTAAAATTGATAATTAGCAAAAAGAATAATAGAAAGATAACAAAGACTAGGAAAAGGAAAATCTTAATTTTTCACGTTTTAGAAAGGGCAAAATAAATAACTTACTTACAACAACTTACCTAATTAAACTTACTTAGATTTCACAATGATAATCAAACGAATAACAATATGTACAGATAGTGTAACTTTTCAGGAGCTACCCCTGAATTCGAGGTTTTTGAAAATTTAGCTGTGTCTGCATTTCATATTAAATTATTATTATTTTATAGAAGTGTTCGATTGTTCAATTTGCTCCATGATTATTAAGAACTCTCTATAGGTATAACTAAACACTTTTAATAATGGTCATACCATTAATAAATCTTCCCTGCTATTTTTTTATGTATACAAGTAAGCAGGTTGGGGTGGGGATTGTATGCTAAGAGTTTCATCCTTTATTTTAAAAATAATTCAATTTATAAAATATTTTTTAGGAACTTAATTGCATCTTTTTTTTTTTTTTTTTTTTTTTGCTTGTTTGTCCCAAAATACACTGTTTGACATTGAAAATGCAACACCAAGAAGGAATGAAATTTGTTGAACACATACATTATGGTAGGAAGAACAATTGATTAAAATTTCAGGAAATTTGGAGTAATATGTACAGAGAAAACAGTGCATAAAGTAGCGACCTCTGTGAGCAATAACAGCACATATCTGCCAAGGCATTGAATCGAACAGCAATTAGTTGACATGTACGGATAGAGCACTTCATGAAGCTTCAACACGATGCCACAATTCATCGATTGAAGTTACTGGTGAGTGGTTGGGGGGCCAGTTGCTTTTCAATGATTAAACAGTCATTTTCATTGGTGCGAGATCAGGAGAACGCGCTGGCCAGAGCAACAGTCGAACACATTCTGTATCAAAGAAGGTCCGGACAATACAAACAACTTGTGGTCGTGCATTATCTTGCTTAAATTTTGCGCTACAGAGGCCTCGAATACAGGGCAGAGGGGCAGGTCTTAACTCATCAGAAATTTAATGGCCGCTGTTCAGAGTGCCAGGAATACGAACATGAAGTAATCGAGATGTGTATCCAATGGGAACCCATAACATCATTGCAAATGCTGGAAAGTATGATGATGTCAAATCCCAGCTGACAATGTGCATTATTCATAATGCCGTTTAATACGGATAAGGCAATCTTGATGCTGTAAACAGGATTGTGATTTGTCTGAAAAGTGACTTCATGCCATTCCTGCATCCAGGTTCATTGTTGATCACACATTAATGGCGCCCATATCAGTGATGCAGTTTTGAAGGTAATCAGAATTTTGGTAGCCGCATACTGAGTCACCACCTGGATTGATGGTATGTTGTACCATTGGATACACGTCCCGGTCACTTCTTGTTTTCAAGTACCACCACTCTGAATACCAGCCATTACATTTCTGACGAGTTAAGGCCCATAGCTCTGCCCTATGTTCAAGGCCTCTGAAGCGCAACATTTAAGCAGGACAATGCACAATCGCAAGTTGTCCATATTGTCTGGACCTTCACTGATGCCGAATGTGTTCGACTGTTGCTCTGGCCAGTGCGTTCTCCTGATCTCGCACCAATGGAAATGACTGTTTAATCGTTGAAAAATGACTGCCTCCCCCCCCCTCCTCCACAATCACTCACCAGTAACTTCAATCAATGAATTGTGGCATCGTGTTAAAACTTCATGAAGTGCTCTACCTGCACATGTCATCCAATCGCTGTTCGATTCAATGCCTAGGCAGATATGTGCTGTTATTGCTCACAGAGGTCGCTGCTTTATGTACTGTTTTCTCCGTACATATTACTCCAAATTTCCTGAAATTTTAATCAATTGTTCTTCCTACTATAATGTATGTGTCCAACAAATTTCATTCCGTTATTATCATTCCTTCTTGGTGTTGCATTTTCAATGTCAAGCAGTGTAATAAATTTTATGTCAACAACTATTCAGTTTTGTTTGTTTATTCCAAAATAATAAATTTTATGTCAACAACTATTCAGTTGTCATAGATTATTTTCAATGTATGCATTATGGATTTCAAAACATATAGTTACTTAACAGCATTATTGATTGGTAATGTATTTTTTCTCATTCTAGGATACTGAAGTTGATATTTACAAAAGAATTGGCTAAAAAATTGAGACAAGGACGATAAATTTCATTTTGTTCAACATATGATGTTCTTAAAATCTTGCATTTAAATAAATGTTTGCACTGTACTAATTAAAAATAATTGCAATATTTCTAATCATGTATGTTTAAAAATGTGGAACTGGAGCTTATAGTATTTAAAATGGTGTTTTATTATTGTTATTGAGAAAAAGAATTGCACAAATGTGAAGATTTTTTCAAAATAGTTTTCAGTTATTCATTATTCAATGAACAAAATAGTAGATTGAAGATTTCAACAAGCAAGAAGCAAATTATAACAAATAAATGAAGACCTTACATACTTCTTGATTATAGCCTTAGCACTTTCGGGAAGGGGCCCCTCCCATCATCAGAGGCTGCACGGTGGCGGCTTGCTTTGTTGTGTTGACGTTACTGACTTAATCTTTATTAGTTCTGATGGTTCTACACCAGTTACGGTTAATTTCCTGTGCTGGGTCGTTGCCATTACAGGTAAGTGGGTTAAACAAAATTTCGATAGTTTCGCTATTCGCGGCGTATATTGCGTTGTTAAAATCTGCCAGTTTGCGAGTTTCGTTAAAATTTATTTTTATGGATTTGGTGGCATTTATTTTGGTAAGTGCGGTGGTAGTTTTTCCAAATTTAATGTCAGCAGAATGCTCTTTAATACGGTTTTTTATTTTTCGTTTGGTCATGCCTATGTAATAACCGGTTTCATTATTTGTTTTGGTATAAGGGATACTGTAAATTCCGGAGGTTTCTAATGGATTTATTTTGTCTTTTTCATTTCTGATGGTTTGGTAAATATTTTTATTTGGTTTAATTGGAATTTTTATATTAATTTTGTTGGCTGCATTTTTAATTTTTTGGGAAACCCCGCGGTCGTACATAATGGTTGGAGTGAAACTTAGTTTAGGATTTTGAAAGTTATTTATAATATTAAGTTTTTTGATTCTTTTCCGGTATAGTTTGTCTATTAAATCCTTTTTGTAACCTGCTTTAGTTGCGATTTTTCTAATTACGTTGAGTTCTTTGTTTAGTAGATCACTGTTTGCTCAAATAAAAATCTACTAAACAAAGAATCCATAAAAATAAATTTTAACGAAACTCACAAACTGGCAGATTTTAACAACGCAATATACGCCGCAAATCGCGAAACTATCGAAATTTTGTTTAACCCACTTACCTGTAATGGCAACGACCCAGCACAGGAAATTAACCGTAACTGGTGTAGAACCATCAGAACTAATAAAGATCAAGTCAGTAACGTCAACACAACAAAGCAAGCCGCCACCGTGCAGCCTCTGATGATGGGAGGAGCCCCTTCCCGAAAGTGCTAAGGCTATAATCAAGAAGTATGTAAGGTCTTCATTTATTTGTTATTTGTTAAAATAGTAGATGTTTTCAGGTTGTTACACATATGCAATATAAATTATATCTCCTTTTAAGTAAATCAACTACACGTGTATTATTATTATTTTGTTTGTCTGTTTGTTTAATGAATGCATTTTATTTATATAAGATCTAAATTAATGTAAGATATGTATTTTAATCAATTTGATACTTATTAAAGAAAAAAAATATCTAATTAAATAATTTTATTTTTCAATTTGTAATTTTGTCCGTAAATTGAAAAAATAAGTGTCATTATCAAAATATAAAAAATTTTGTATTAATTTTTGTACTCTTAAAAAAATATTTTCCATATTAAAATTTTACTTCTGATTTTTTTTTTTTTTTTCCAAAAAATTAAAAATATAATTGATTAAATATATATTCTCATTTTCTATGTAATATTTTTCCATTGTTATTTATTCACTTTTTAATATTTCATTTATATAAAATTATTAAATTTATCCATTTTCTAATGATTATTATTACTTTAGTGTTTGTTTTACTTAAGTGTTTGATTTCACTTTTGTTATGGTCTTTTTTGTTTTAAAATTACTAATCCCTTAATGAATGCTATTTATAGATTATGATATGCTGTTGCATCTATAAATTGTTGAGCTCATATCTCTATTTTTTTACGCATTGAAAGGTATTTTCTTGTAATAATTATACTACATGTTATTCCAATTTATACTTTTATATTTTGTTTTGTTATGTATATTACTTATACTATAATAAAATTGCATTCTATTTTTAAAATTTTTCTCTTGCAGTGTTTATGTAGCATGTCTCTTATATTATCAATTATAAAAATCAATTTTCTCAAACCTTTAAAATATGGAATTGCTGCGATCCTGGAGATTCCGAACTTTCGAGGTTTAACCATGATAGATTATTACTTTAGTAATTATTTATCTGAAAATGTTTTATTAAATGAGGAAATACTATTATTATTATTTTTTTTTTTTTAATTAATCACGCGGGTGACCGTTAACATCCAGTTTTTCCAGTGAAAGACATAAACAAGAGTCCTGCAATCCAACCTGAACTCGTCATGTGAATTTTACATTAACCCGAACTTGACAAAAAAATTTTCATCAACCTGAAAACCAACCCTAACCCCCAATAGAGAAATTTTACCACAAACCCTGAACCTGCAGCCTTTATACCCGAAACCCGACTTCTTTTACCCAAATCGACCCAAAAACTAAATGAAGATTACAAATTCATATAAAAATCATGCAAAAATTTTAAATTATAATATAATGTAAATTTTCATTGTCACACAATTGGTAAATTATTTTAAAAAGAATTAAAAATGTAATTACTAACTGTATTAAGTTAAAAATTTAAAAATCTAAAGAATGGATCAATAATAATTTTTAACCATTTATGTGAGTTGAGAACTTCAAGAATAAAAAAATGTACTGCAATTTAAGTATTAGTAATTTATGGTTTAAAACTTATATTCTGAAATATATATATATATATTATTTATTACTTTTTTTTCGATGTGGATGTTTACTTAACTGTAATAATTTGCATAGCATGTATTTGATTTGCAGTTAAACATCTGCTTTCTTACAATCACTTTAAATTCACACGATCAGCAAATTAACTTCCACCGGTTGCAGTTTTGGTGCAGTGTTTATTTGTTCTAGAGAAGACAATAACGAATGTGTAAAGGAGATATTACAATACCCAGGTCACTTTTAATAAAGGCCGTGTAGAGGTAGCTAAGGGTGATTAAGATGAAAGACGACATCTCAGGAAATACTGAAGAATTCCATGTTAAAAAGTTCTTTATTCAGGAATAAAATATATCATTTTCTTAAAGATGATAAATATATGGCCTTTGGAAAAAAAACTAACATTGTGCATTAATGCAAACGCCAGTTAATATCAAGAATAAAATTTCCATCAGCAAATGGTACGGAGAGATAGGAGAAGGTTGACAAAATTACTTCTTTTTCAAGCGAAGTCTATATGAGATCTGCCAGTCTCAGAGTCAAAAAGTGCTAACCGAAAAAGTTGGCATCGTTAAAATTCAGCCAAAAGAATGCCAAGCTATTTCTTTGTCTTAAGTATATTTTAATACAAAATTTTTTAACATAAATTGTCGTTACTAAACTCAAACCAGTTTGGCATTTAAAAAATGCGCCACGTGTCAATCAAAGAAACGAACGAAGTCGGTCCGCAGATGTGCGCCAGCCAGTCAACATTAATCCATTAAAAATCTATTTTTAGAACAATAATGATCTTCTCAAAAAGTAATAATAGCTTTCAATGTAAACACAAGCATTATAATTATTAACTGAAATTCCTATTTTTTTGTTTTATTACTACATACATATGCTAGAAATAAGCTGGTAACGAATTTTGAAATCCATTCTCAAAAAAAAAAATAATAATTATAACGGAAATGATTTAATTATTTCGGGGAAGAAGTATAAACAAAATTACTTTTCAAAAACCCCGATATGAAAATTGCTTTATTTTATTCAGAGAACAATTTGTTTGTAACTATTGAAAGACAAAGAAATGCTATATAATGAAACATTTTTGATTAAAAAAAAAAAACAGGAAATTCTATGTAATTAATTAATTGAATTACATAATTTTAAAAAGATTTTTTTTTAATTAATTATATTAATCTCTCTTTTTTGTTATTTATAAAATTTGAATAAATAAATTATTAAAGAACATATGTGTGAACACTCACACAGAATGTAATCTGTTATGATGGAATTCATTTCCTAAATGTGTTTATTTTACATTTTTTTTTTTTTTTTTAATTAAATCACAAGTATTTCCTCTGTATTTGCTGTGTACAAAATTGTAGATGGAAGAAAATGATGAAGACCTTTAAAAAGGTTAATTTACAGAAAGGAAAACAAAAGAAAACGCATCCTGACTAAAAACAAAATAAAATACACTTTTAGATCAGTATAATATATTTGCTGATATATATTTTTTTTTAACTTGCCCCAATCATGTATGTTTTGATTGTGATTTGTGTAAATTTATATATTCGGGTATTCAATAATCTAGTGTGTTTTGATATTTTGTATTACAACGCCCATCCATTTTCCCGCAACCAAATTCTTTTTTTTTCTAAAGAGCGGAGGTAATGTTAAAATTGAAAATTTTAACACTTTGAAATTTAATTATTTTTTCATCAAATCCTCCAAAAAATACTTTTGTTCTTATTTAATTCATTTTCCCCATTTAATCTTTTAAAAGTTCGCAATTTGCAATGAAATAGAAAAGTTTAAAAATCTCATGTGAAGTGTTTGTTTGTAAACAAAACAATCGATGTTTTTGGAAATTGTAAATAAACGTTTTCACCAATTAGAATATTCAAAATTATAAAAGACTTAAATCGTTTCAAATTTACTTCCGATCGGCCTCAATTAATTCAAAACTATTTTTAATAATTTTTCTGGCGTTCATATTCCATTAAAATTCATGACGTCACTTTCATTACGTTTTTCAAATTTTCTTTCTAGAACATTCGATCAGCTCCGCAGTGAATCTGTATCGCCACGCAGATTCAAAATAGCGTCCCTCTAGAAAAATGGGCTATTTCAATAATTAATATTCGTTCCAAAAAAATAGCCTAATATAAAATATTTCTCCATCAAAATTAACTTTAATAAATCCCATTTTATTAACTTTATTTGAGCAGGCAATCGAGATAAAATATTTTGTTTTAAGAACTATTTACTACGCGCTAGAATACACAGGTAATTTGTTTTTTCGGTAGCGGGAAAATTTGGATGTGAGCGTCACTCTCGTGGATGGCAGCAGCATAAGAAGTTGTACGGGGGTTTCTCTCGGCCGTTGTGGCTGTATTGGATTCTTCATGTGCTAGCTGATTCAGAAATGAATATGCTTTGAAAGGAAAACATCTAATATCTAATTCATTTTGTATCAATCTTATGGATATAAACAGTTTTGACTCCTATAGATATGTTGGTCATGGATTTCCATTACTCAGACTACCTGTCAGTGGCTAAGTCTAATTCCAGGACTGAAAAATCAGTTTCCGCAAATAAAAATCTCCAAAGCAACAAAGTAATGGAAGGAAATATTTAAAGAGTCCTCAACTAAAATGTTCTTCCCACCGATCATTAAACAACAATGTGTGCACTTATTCATGCCATAGCTGCCTAGCAATGTTATGAGTGAGTTAAAGGCTCATTGATCCTCCACTTCGCAAAATTGAAAATCCTTTATATGGTATCACGAATGTGACTGAAAGAATTTTAAGAAATTTAGTGCTGCAAAACATAACAAAAGGGAATCGAGCAGAACAAAATTGTGAACAAATTTGTGACAACTACTTAAAGAAATTGGACATTTTCTAAATGCACGAACCTATATGTGCGCATGGAGTATTAATCCATTCTTTAAAAAATATGAGTATTTTCAAAGGCCATAATTGCCGATTTGAATGTGTAAAACACTGGTGTGGCTGCTTTAAGTAAACAACATACAAATTTTTCTTCTGTTGACACAAAACACCATCGTTTTTCCTTCTACTTTATTTAATAAGTTAAATACCATATTTTTAATTTAGATAGTAAAAAAAAACTGATTGACCTGTCATACCAAAATTAAATAAAATATACATACACAAGACAATACATTGGCAATGAGAAATAGAAAAACTTCAAAAGATATGGATTTTGGTAGGATCCATAATCCCTAAATATTAAACTTGAGAAACAATTCTCAAAAAAACATATGGATTTTTATTAGGGGTGGGAATCGATTAAGAGTTTTAACTGGGTTAATCGTAGTTCATTAATCAATTAATTAGATTTTTAATCGGTTTTCATTTTTTTATATATATAATTTTATTTCAATGATGAATAAAACTCTCATATTTTGTACAGTCAGTAACAAAAGTATCCGAATACTAGCAAATTTCCTATATAAAAAAGTAGAGTTAATACTATTACTTACAAACTTTGAATACTGCAGTACTCGTGCTTACTTTATTCGTCTGATGAAGGGTCGTGTGTTTTTTCGACCCGAAACAATTGTTGCAAGTTTATTGCATTTTATGGTGTTTATTCAAAGTTTGTAAGTAATATTTTTCACAACACCAGTTTTATGGTGCTTTTTTATTAGAGTTAATACTGTTTTGTTAAATAAATCCTTGCCAAATCATGCTCTTAGTCAGTCTAAGAAAATAATTCGACAAAGATTTATTCAACAAAACAGTATTCTCTACTTTTTTTATATAGGAATTTTTGCTAGTGTTCGGATACTTTTGTTACCGACTGTGTATATATATATGTATATATATATATATATGCAGGGCGTGAAATTTTCTCTCGCCAGCTCGCCATTGGCGAGTGGAAATTTTACTGTGGCGAGTAAAATTTTGGTCTAAATGTTCATAGAATTATTACAGTATATGGTGCAAAAAAGAAAGAAAAAGGATTTGAAAACGTAAAATCATACTAATCTTAGTAAGGTGACCAGGCACCCTCTATTTAAGAGGACAGTCTTCTTTTTCAATGCTCTGCCCTCTTAAACGAAAAAAAAAAAACATTACAGGACTAAAAAGTCCTCTTTTTCAAATGAAAGGATTTAGTCCTTAATTTCAAAAATTTCGCAAAACTGGGAAGCTCTGTAGGCTGTTGGCTGTATCGAACGGTGAACACTAACTTTTTTTTGCGTTAGGTTCGCAAAAGAACAACTTTCTAATAAACTTGCAAAAGCATATTATGGTTTATGTCTATTCAGATTCTTCGAATCACAAAGAAATAAAAGTATTCCCTATATTTGTACGGTTCTTTGATCCAGAACACGGAATTACTATTGAAATTGTCATTAAATCATTATGAAAGTGGTGCTCTGGTTGATACGTGATGGGTTGATGTGTGTTCTCACTTTTGCAGGAATAATATTCCTCATAAAAATAGGCCCACCAGTGACCGAGAGAGGTTCTGTCCTCGAAGCTGGTATACGTGAGGTGCTGGACTCGATACCCAGTTGTGCTCGTCGGCTTAGCCGTTAGGAGTTTTTCGTGGTTTTCTCCAAAACTAGCGTAAATATGGGCTTAGAAAGACTCTACAGAGGACTCTGCTACTCAAGCAGCCTAGAGCACTAGTGCAGACAATTGACCTTAATGATAACACTACCACCACCTTACAAAAATGTGCAGAAGTTAGTTAAATTCATTTTATGTCCTCCTGGCAAAAACTCTCCCACAAAGCGACTGTTTTCTTCAATGAACAAAATGTAGACATGTGAAAAAAATCCCCTTTATATATCTACTTTAAAAGCTTATTATCTACTAAGATTAATTTAGGTTATACTTGTGATAACTTTTATAAAATGGTAAAGAATGGCTGTTCGTTAAAGCAAATTGTTTTATCTGCCGAATATTAATTTTATTTTTTCTTTTGCTAATTTCATTTTTTCTTTTATGATTATGATTTTAATAAAAAAAAAAATTTCTACCAACTTTTTTTATGTAACTGTATGAACGTACAACAACAACAACAAAAAAAAGTTTTGTTTATAGCAAAAATTAATAATAATAATGATGATAAAAATCTATATTGTCCAATGACACCTATTTTTATACGTGTCATTGGATTGCTGTCATAGGTGTCTACTTTTTAGTAGTGATTTTTCCTCTGGTATCCATATATTATTAATTTAAATTAAGGTGTACTGATCCAAATTCATCATTTGCGATAAAAATGTTTCCACCATTTGTGTCAAGTAACTTTTGAATCAGTTTTTATAATCATTTTCATTCAATTTTGTGTCCTCTGAAGTGATCTCTTTTTCAAAATTGAATGTCTTCTATTTTCTTATAAAATAAAAGACATTGCGTAGTTTCTCCTCTATTTCCAACAAAAAAATTCTGGACAACTTATACGTAAAAAGTAGAGTAAGTTAATCATATTTTGTGGCGAGTAACTTTTTTTTTCAGCGAGTGTAATGTAAGTTGAAATTTCGGGCCCTGATATATGTATTATTCATAAGTTTGACTGAAATTTTTTCAAAAAATTTTGTCTAATCACTTATGTTTCATAGCTAAAATTTAAATCAATTTTCAGAGTAATAATTGGTGACTTTAAGTGTTAATTTTACATAAATATTTTCACTTATTTATTTTTTTTTTATAAATTAATTTTTCAATTCTTTTTTAAAGAAACAAATTAATTTACACATATTTTAGTTTTATATTTGCAGGCCTTGTCCATCTCGCTTGTCACTATTTTTAATTGAATTCTCAAAATTCCATACAATTATCATAAAAATATCAAATTCTTATATTTCAGTTCTTCTTTATCACTTCGGACTAGAACACAAAATGTTATTTTCTGTTTCTACTTTGATAGTTTCTATCAGCAATTCTGAGCAGACAATAAACGCTTGAAGATATTGTGAAACTCTGTTGACATTTTCCCCATCAGAGGGATAGTGGAAATCTCAATCTTTTCTTTTCTTTTTTATCTTCAGCATTTCCATTTTTTGAAAGCTTCTTGTTTCTGAGAATACTATTGCCCTAGCCAACACTTTCTGTAGATGGCTACAGACAGGTGGTGTTGCTCCAGCATGCACATGAAGCGACATTTTGTTTAATAACTTTCCTCCCCCTTTTCTCTGTCAACAAAAGTGCAACATCTTCTTTTAAGAGGTTTTAAATTTTTTTTTTGCTTTTTCATTATTAGATGGATGTTCCTTAGAATGTTTGTAAGGAAAATATGTAAAAAAATTATTTTGTAGGCAGAACGGCATTTTTACTTTAATTCGTAGTTTGAAAATTTTTAATTGAATTAATTGATCTGGACTAAGCATTGATCGATTAATCGGCACAGCCCTAAATATAGGATCCACAATCCTGACACAACATATTTAAGATTAAACTGCCCTTTGAAAAGCCATTCTCATATAAAAAATAGTTCTACGTTTATATGTTTGGACCCATTATTTTCGATAGGTGACTTCGTGAAATCGATCGCCGGTTGATTATCTGCCAGGAGAAGTGGAGGAGTATGGGAACCAGGGATTAAACAAAACTTATAACAATCATCCAGTATATGGTCCAATCACATCAATTCTTTCACACACTCACACATAGCTATAAATTCACTTTCCATTGTGGAAAGGCTTACTCCACTCTCTTTGAATGTCCTCCAAGAAACGGGGTTCTCATCAATAAACACAATCTGTCCTCCCATCGACACATAATCATCCTGATTCATCGCAAAGTCAGCATCCGAAAAAGCTACCAGATTAGAATTATGACATTTTACATTTAGTTTATACTGCCTGGTATATGAAACATATTCTAACAGTTTCATCAGACCATTCCAATGGGGCAGACCTGGGTTACTCTGAAATTGACTTAAAAATTGACAGCATAAGCTATATCCTGACGGGTTCTATTGGCAATAAACGACAAACATCCTAACACATTCCTATAAGGGTACTTAGTAATTTCGTTGATTTCTTGCTGGTTCATTGGACAGTCTTTCTCAGAGTATTTAATTTCTTTCACAATTGGGAGGGAAGAAATAGGAATATAGACAGATTTAAATCTATCACATACTTTCTCGATATATGACAACTGATACAGTGAAACTTGAATAATTCGAACTTGTTTAATTCAAAATTCTGGATAATTCGAATTTTTTACTCGGTCTCTTGAATTTTGTATTTAAAAAAATGTTAAAAAATCGTGGATAATTCGAATTCTATTTTGGATAATTCTAATTTTTCATATGATTACTTTTAAAATATTACTGTACAATTTGTTCCCGAAATTTTTCTCGGCTAATATATTTTAACAGTCTTTCAAAAGAAGGATAAGGAAATACAAGAGAAGCCCCTAGCTAGTGCAACAGAAGATATGGTGCATATAAATGAACTTCGAGGTTTTTTTTAATTGAAAGTCATGTCTGATGAAGAAGATTTTAATTTTGTATCAAGTCATATGCTATGACACAAAGATTGTACTTAAAGAAGAAATAAAAAAATATCTGACTATTTTTAAAAAAGTGTTGAATAATTAAGCTCGTAAAAAATATTGATTTAATGGGGGGGGGGGGATGTAGCAGTATTCTTAGATATAAATTTTATGTGTTAAATCTTTGATCGTAGAGTTTTAATTTTTTAATTTATCTCTCTTCTTTTTTTTTTTTTTGACAATATAGTATACGTAATTCGAATTTTTCTCTGGTCCCTTCAACTTCGAATTATCCAAGTTCTACTGTACAACTGAACGTCACCATGCACAAAAGTTTTTGAGTCTGCCCTAAGATTTTTAAGTCAAATTTATGTTCCAAACATTTAATTATGTCATCTATTTGTAATCTTTGGTAAAAAAAAAAAAAAAAAATCAATGTCATCTATGTAAACCATAAGTACAATAAAATCTTTAAATTTATACGTGCAGTTGCACTAGTTAAATTTTTCAAAGCGTACTAGTTAAATTTTTCCAACAAAACATGATTTAATTGTTAGAACCACAGGTGTCCACTTTGGTGTAAACCATATAATGCTCGGTCAAGTTTGCATACAAGATGCTCTTTGTATTTGGTTAAATATATTTTGGTTATTGGATTATATTTTGGTTAAAATGATAAATTTATTCTACCTAAAATTTGTGATTATTAATATTGTTACAGAGTGAGGGCTTGCTAATACATGGTACCAACATGAAAATGCTTAATTGATGCTGAGATATGCATTTGTAAAATTATAGTTTTTGAATAATAGCAATTTCATCTGTCGTCCAATAAGTAACAAGTTGAAATGCCAAGAAAACATGTTGTGACAGGCAGTAGGAGAGCTGACATAGCAGGGGAGAGAAACTTGCTGTTGAAGACAGTGAGTACCAAAATCAATGTTCAAAAAAATTTTTTTTTTTTTTTTTTTTTTTTAATCTATAAAGTGATATAAAAAAAATCAGTGATTCAATTTTAAGAATTCATTTCAATATAGTTTTACCAGTGAAATGGGCAAAGCCTTCTAGTAGGTAATAAATTTAAAGAAAATTATCACTAAGATAGAACTGATAGCCACATTTTAATTTCTTATACATAAACAAGTTTTATGAAATAGATAAATAACTGTTGGAGATGTGTGGGTAAAACAGAAATACAAATAAAATTTTCAAGAACTCTTTATTGTAAAATTATAATATACTTTACTTTAAATTTAATTAGAAAAAATATATATGTACATACAACATTTGACTAGAAAGTTGACATGTTGTGACTAAGTAAATGAAGGCACTTTTGAAGTGCATAAATGCCAATGATTGGCTTTTTATGATCTTTCATAGTGCTGTAAATAATTTCTTAATTCTTTGAAACAATGCTTTAGAATCTGCATGATCAGGATATGCCTCCAACGATTTTTGGACCATATGGTATCCATTCTGTAAATCACCAGTCTAGACAGAAGGGGGAAAAAAATTAAAAAAAGGAAGATATAATTAAATGCAGAATAAAAATATCAAGATTTGCTTCTAGTTACTGCTTTTTAGTAAACTTCAAAAAAAGAAAAATATATATAAACTTTTAAATCATTAAATTAACTTTTTTTTTTTTTGGGGGGGGGGGGGGGAGGATTAGCATTTAATAGAAACTCATGTCTAAAAACATTTTCTTACAGTTAAAAGAATTAAAACTATACTTTTACATAACATCTTTTTTATTTAGAATGTCATTATTGTCATAAAACAATGGAATAATGTTTTAATTGTAGCAACCAAGTTCTTAATATTTATTTGTTAATCTTCTCAGTTATTTGTAAATTACAGTTATGAAATAAACTTAACTCTATCTTGTGAAAAGAAAAAATGTTTTTTGTTTTATTTTAAATAGGGATGAAATGACAAAAATTAGCCATGTGTATATACATGCAATTATACGCATTTTATCCTCAGCAACAGGGGAAAAAAACTGTTTTACTTCCATTATCCCACTACCATAAGTAATAGAAGTATTGTACCCAGTCAAAAATTATAGTCAGTATGGAACTGTAACCAGTTATCTAGAGTTACATTTTCAAACAATTAATTTCTGATGTACATTAAAAAAAAAAAAAAAAAAAAAAACTACTTACAGAAGTTTTTTTATTACTTTTAAATAATAATGGTTTAGCATTGTAATTTGAAACAATTGTAGGCTAGTCCTAGATCACCAGATGATAGAGCCATAGGATAGGATAGATAATCATGGTGTAGATCACATGGGCAGCCTTGGGACATAAACCCCAAGTGATTTCAGTGGAGTTCTTACAAGCCCAATATACTTTTATGGCTTCATGTAAGCAATATTCAATATGAATAAAATATTAATTGGAAGACTTGGCGTGGTAATACTTAAACAAGGGAAATAACAACGTCTTGAACACTAAAATAATATTCAATATGCTTACTCCAGTTGAACTTAATATCAAAGAATACATCCAAGAACTTGACCTCATTTGAAAGCAACAGCCTATTGCCCAGAAAATAGACATCACCAAGATTTAGATGTCTCCCTCCTAAGAAAAGCAACAAGGCTTACTTAAGCCTAAATCAGAGTATCAATGTGCAACCATTCGTAAAATCTAGAGACCATTCATAAAATCAGAGATAGAATTACCAAACTTGTCCCTGACCACAACAACCACATCATCAGCATAGCCAACACAAGGAAAGCAAAGGCTGGCAATATGGACTCGTGAAGAGTCAACAACAATGCACCACAGAATGGGAAAGGGCACCTCCTCTCCTATGGTTAACCAGAGCAAGCACAAACCCAGGCACGAATCACAGATTACTATATAGGGTAATATACTATACTCCTATACACTCGATGGTAACCAAAAAGTGACTACAGTGACCCTGTGGGCAACGACTATAAGTTTATTTGAGTTCTTCATCTTACACAATCGCTTGTCTTATTTTTATTGTATCTATTCTGTATTTCGAGATTCATCTTTGAAAATAAAAGTGCAAATTTTATTGATTAGTGATAAAACAATCGAGTATTTGGGATTCAGTTTTCAAAAGAATGTGATTTTCATTGATTAGTAGCTAAATAATAGCGTGTTTCTGCAATTGGCCACATTGTGAATTTCAGGAATCAGCTTTGAAAAAAAGCATAATTATTATAAATTAGCAGGAAAATAATAGTTTAGTTGCAAATAAACATACGTGTTAGACAATTATCGGTAAAATGCCCCCCCCCCCCTTTTTTTTTTCATTCGCAAAAGATTGCATAATTTGGATTCAGCTTTGAAAAAAGTGTTAATTTCCTCGATTAGCAGTAAAGATTTTCAGTACTTGGGAATTCAGCTTTGAAAAGGGAACAGATTTCATTGATTAGCAGCCAAATTGCATATTTTGATAATTAACCATAAAAATATCTTGAATTTCAGGAATCAACTTTTGAAAAAAGCCTGAATTAGTATAAATTACTGGCAAAATTAAAATGCATATTAGCAGTTATTTCCGATTAAATGTAGATTTTGTAAATTTATAGCAAAATAATTATGTATTTCAGCAATTGGCTGTAAAAATATTGAGATTTTCCATAATCAGCTTTTTTTTTAAGTGTAAAAATTACATATTTAAGCAGTTAATGGTAATTAAGCATAAATTTAATCGATATTTCAGCAATTGGTTGTAAACTTAATGCATATTTCATTAATCAATTTAAAAAAAGTAGAAGCTGTATAGATTTGCAGCCAAATAACAGCTTTTTACAGAAATTAATTGCAATTAAACGTAAATTTTGTCAGTTAGCAGTGAAACTGTTGCTCTCAGATCTATAGTTTGTTTAGGCTTATTTATTTGTTTATTTTCATACATTAAAAAACAGTTTTCTCCTATATTTTCTTATTTCCTTTTTCTTATATTTTCCTCTCTCACCCCCCCCTTATATATATATATAAAAGAATTATCTCCTATTTTTCAACCAAAGTTCACTTTGATTCCTGAATTTAACAAAACAAAATTCAAATTTTATTTATTTATTTATTTTAATGTTCCCTTTTAAATAATTTTTAACTTTTTCCTTCAATTTATATTATTATAGTTTAACAATCTATATTCTAATATAGATTGTTATTATCTATATTTATATTCTAAAAAATCTATTCAGGTATTATTTTGTGGATTCATTGATAAGTTAAGTTATTGTTTAAAAATATTTTTATGTTTGAATAATAACATTTTTTTTTTTTGTAAATTAAAACATTCCATACCTTAAATCTATTTTTCTTATTTTTCTGTTTAATTTGTTTCTTAAAATGAGGTCAGGGTGTTTCATTAACTTTGTAAGCCAATACTTTAAAATATGATTTACTTTTTCATATTATTGTTTTATCTATTTAAAAGATTATAAATTATAACAAAATTAAATAGAGCAAAAATAGCTCTTCACTATTTCTTCAGAAATTCTAGTTACAAGTAACATTTTCTTGTGTTAATGTTTTAATTCCTGTCGTCCCATGAATCATTTTAATTATTCGATTAATTTTCTTTCGTAAAGATTATAATCCTTTTATTTATTGTTCTTTAATTTAAATAAAAAATACTTCTTACCAAAAATTAATATGGGATAATTATGTTCTTAAAAAAGTTCATAAAGATTTAATATTAATATAAACAATTTTAGAAACCAAAAAGGTTGTTATTGCTGGTTAGTAATGCACATATTTATTATTGAATATCATCTTGCAGTAAGAAATTAGCTTTAGTGAGGTTTGCCGCAGAAAGCAGGAAAAAATTCTGCCACAGGGGTAGTGAGTAAGGAAAGTTGCATGGTTGTTACAAACCAGATTTTTTTTTTTTTTTCTTTCTCAAAACCAATGAATGTAACTGAGTCATATTACTGGTTTTAATATTGTATTGCCAAGTAAAAAAGTTAAACTTAACTATTACCAACCTTTTCAGCAAGTAAAGCTTGATTAAAATGAGGCTCAAAAAGATGTTGCGCTAGATTTGATGCTGCTGCAAAGAAAGCTTTTGCCTTGGGAGAAGAAAAAAGAAAAACATTTGTAAAATAATAAAAGTAACAAAATGTTGTAAAACACTTGTAATAAAGGAAAGAACAGCATTTTAATATATGATTTCTATTAGAATTCACATATTTAAAAGTATAATTTGATTACTAATCTGTATCTTTTATTGTTAATGTACATCATATTTAATTAGAAATTCCTCTGTAAATATATTTTAGAAATTTACAATTTAGGTACATATAATATTAAAACTTTGAACTGCTGATTTCAAATATTAAAGCAATATAGAATATATATATATATATATTTTCATTTAAATTTTACTTCAATTTAAATGTAATTATACGATTATTACTTATTTTTTCTTTTACAATAATCGATAAAAGGGTTAGTATACTGTTATTATTATATGAAGACGTATTTACTATAAAAGATTAAAAAATAAAATTAATTTCTACATATTTTAAAAGAAGTTGATTCAAATTTTTTGCCATTTAATTTGTTTTTATCTATTAAAATAAAAACTTTAACAAGCGTATTTTAAAGTTGTCTACACACAAAACTATCATTGAAAAGGTTATAAAATTTTGTGTAGGATATAATGAAAGTATAAAAATTTGTTTCAACGAAAAAAAAAAAAAAAAAAAAAAAAATCAAATCTTTACCACTAGGGGGCGTTTTTTAATGGATTACATGCTTATGACTGGAAACATAAGTATTCATCACTAATAGGCTTACCAATAGAATTTAACTGATCAGCAATTTTTGAAATTCTAGCTGCAAAAACACCTATAGATTCACCAGGTTCTAAAACACAAGTCATCAACTCAGAAAATAATTTCATATGATGGCTTCTACTATCTGGTTGGAAGTTCACATTAAGAATTTTCCACGCCTCTGAGGGGTCAGTACATTCACTTATTAAACTTCTAAATGCAGTTTCAATATTTAAATATAGAAGTGTCATGGCAGCATTCTGCCTTCTCTTAAAATCAATTACTGCCTCCTCAGTTACTGTCTCACTTATTTTAGGTTTCTTTTTAACACCAGTAACGATGTCATAAGCATTTCTCTCCATTAATAAAAATTTAATATCACACTTCCAACCAGCATAGTTGGTGGAATTTAACTTAGCAATTTGAGGGGTAAGACTATTAGCCATCTTTAACCTTAAAAAAAATTACTGAGTCAACAAAGAAGAAGGAAAAAAAAAAAAAAAACAGTCAAATCTAAAAAAACACAAACCCCTTTAAATTTTTGCCCATAACCAAATGATAAAGACCTTTAGGTCAATCTTTAAAACATCTTATTTAAGCAGAGAAAAAAACAGTAGAAACAATTTTAAATTTAAATTTAGAATTTAAGTAGAGATGATTTGACTAGTGTAAAAGTATGTTGAACTCAATAAGCACCAAAAAATTAACATTAACAAAAAAATTTTATTTATGAAAAATAAGATATATAACAATTATAACAGTGTATTAATTCATTTTAGTCAACATTTAAAGTATAACACAAATCCATCATTACCTTTTAAGTGAAGAAAAAAAACCTTTAGATGAAGTTAACACTTTTGATGAATCTTCAAATACAATAACTATTCATAAAAATTAACTCAAAAGTTCTTTTTAAATCCAAAGAAACAATCGCAATATTTTCATTAAAAAAAAGAAGAAAAAGGTTTTAGCTGGCAACACTGTAGATAATCACACAAACTGTAGAAACATAATTAAATCATAAAAAAATATGCATACGTCGTCTCGCGGTCGCCACGTTGACCAGCGAGGAAAAGGAGAACTTCAGACTACATCTCGAGGTCACCATGTTGACCAGCGAGAAAGATGAACGATGACTTGGAAAAAAACACAAGAGTTCATTTGAAGACCATTGCAAAAAAGAAGTGCACCATTGAAGACCTTTGCAAAAAAGATTTGAAGAAATGCACTAAATTTGGACTGGATTCGTTACTATTTAAACTGTTTTAAATTTTAACTTATTTTAATTTAACTATTCAAAACTTAACATGATTAGCGCTAAGGCTATAAACAATTTCAACATCATTAAAAATAAAACTTAACAAATTCATTTCAAAAACACTATAACATCTTTTAACATCGCGAGATGGGAAACTTATTAATGAGATCAAGCTCATCCTAACCACCAAAATCAACGTCCTGAAGCTGCTGCAAGAGACAGCTACTAGAGCTACTACACTGAACTGAGCTAATACTGCCATACTGGAACTGCTGAGTTGTTCAAATCCTCTCGCTCTTTTATACTTCACAGAAGATAATAAATTTGCATATCGACGACATCGATAACGCTACCTAGTAGCCAAAAGCCAAAAAACAATTTATAATAACTATTTCTAAGGTAATGGCAACAGTAAAAATAGAAAAGTTATGTAAACCGAAAATGGCAGCAATAGAAAGGTAAACAAACTTCGATGTTTTGTGATGCGAAATATTTGAACAGCGAAATGAACTTTAAGGGCCCTCTTCACTCACCGCTGCCGGAAGCCGAAACTAATGTTATTCTATGGAAAATTTTTCTTTACAAATAACTTATTAACTAATACATATTTTTAAATTCTATTTTCACATTCTGAAAATTCCCAGCTGTTAAACTGACGGACCTTTTTGCAAAAAATATTTTTTTAATTTTTTATATTTTATTTTGAAGCTGTAAAATACGAATTTTCAAAATGTGAAATTTTTTCATTTTGCAATTTCAAAATAAAATATTAAAAATTAAAAAAAAATACATTTTTAAAAAAGGTCCGTCAATTTAACAGTTGGGAATTTTCTGAATGTGAAAACAGAATTTAAAAATATGTATTAGTTAATACGTTATTTGTAAAGAAAATTTCCCCATAGAATAACATTGGCTCGGGCTTCAGGCGACGGTAAGTGAAGAGGGCAGTTAATAGAAAAAAAATAAGTAAAAGTTTAATAACTTAAAAAGAAAAAGGTAAGTTAAAGCTTTCATTAATATATATATATATAAGAAATTAAATATTTTTTATATGTGAGGACATGATAGCTATCAATGTCCCCTACCGCAACATAAAAAATATCACAAAATTACAGCAGCAACAAGAGTTAGTCATACACCAAACACCATCATATAACTTCCAAAAGTCTATGACGAAAAAATGTATCAGTAAACGATACAAAAGACAATTTGATGAAGTAGAGAATGCCATTAACATTTATATTATCTAAATTCTACATAATCAAACACAATTCCCCCACCATGCAAATATACCATGAAGAAATGATATGATATATTTACAATATATACAAAAAAGATAATACAATACAATTTATATACATGAAAAAATATGATGAAGATATAATAAAGATGATCTATTAAGCATAGTATAAACACATGTACACAAGGCGCCTTGCGATTTTTTTCTCATTCATGCCATGAAGTAAAATATGAAAAACATCTGCAAAGTGTAGAAATTAATCTAAACACTAGAATTTTAAAGAAAAATTAAATTTACTCTCATCAAACCAGTCCCTAATAAAGAAAAGTTTTATATTAACATGACGTGTATGAAAATTTTCTATTCTGGACTTAGAAAATGGATGGCTGCCTGATTATCAGCATATAAAGTAGGTATATCAAAATTATTACCTATAAGTTTTAAACTAGAACATTTACATAAAATATTATAGAACTTGTCCTGCTCACAAACACAATCACACATAGACACAAACTCTGACTCCATAGTAGAAATTGTAACTCCTTTCTGTTTATTAGTGTGCCATGAAACAGCAGCACAATCCAAAATGACTAACTGACATCCCTTAGAAACATAATCATCTCTATTAGCGGCAAAGTCAGCATCAGAATATGAAATCAGTTTAATCTGCGTGCATTTAAGATGGAGTTTATAGTGACTGGAAAATTTGATTTAACCTAAAAGTTTAAGTAAACCTTGCTAATGTTTAATGCCTCGATTTTGTTGGAACTGTGAGAAAATATTAGTGGCATAAGCAATGTCAGGTCTTGTACGATTTACAATAAAAGAAATACAACCTAACAGATTTCTATAAGGTAAAAGAGATGCCTCATCGATGTCTGCTTGAATAACAGGACAATCACTCTTTGAAAACTGAACCCCTTTAATAATAGGCAAGGAAGAGATAGGTACCCAGTGATTTTGAAACCTTTTACTAACCTTGTCAATATATTGACTCTGATGGATTAAAACACCTGTATCTGTATACTCAAATTCCACACCTAACAGTTCACGAGTGATGCCCAAAATTTTCAAGTCAAACTTAGACTGCAAAAGGTTTAAAATATCATTAGCCTGTGATTATGTTCTAGCAAAAACAATGATATCATCTACATAGACCAATAAAACAGAGAAATCATAATATGAATATGCACAATTACAATTTTCAAACTTATTAAAACCAAGTTCTAACAATACCTTATTTAATTCATAAAACCATAATCTGCGTGATTGATGTAGCCCGTACAATGCTCTATCTAATTTACAAACCCAACACCCAACCCAATCTTCTTTACCTTTTTTCAGCAAAAATAATTGGCTGCCTCATGTAAATTCCCTCCTTTAAAGGGGCGTACAAATAGGCACATTTGACATCGCATTGCACGTTAAACCAACCGCAGTATGAGACCAAAAGGGAAAAGAAAAACCTGACTACTGAAAAATTTATAACAGGTGAAAAAGTCTCATCATAGGATTCACCCTGGACCTGGTTGAAACCTTGCGAAACCAACCTAGCCTTATACCTAACAATGATACCAGACTCGTCACACTTAATTGTGTAAACCCAACGGTTTCCCAACACAATTTTATTCACAGGGAGTTTCACAAAATGCCAGACTCCTCTAGTAGACATGCATTCTAATTCCTCTAACATAGCCTCATGCCACTTTTCAAACTGGGCAGATTTTAAAGCCTGTTTATACGTTCTTGGGACCCCCACCTCTAGTCAGCTAGTAGTGCTGGATGGGGAAGGTATAACACTAGGATTAACAACTCCAGAAAAATTATTAAATTTAGAAAAATCAAAATCAGCAGGGTTAAAGGCAATACCATTCGTTATACAAAACTTCTCAACATCATTTGGTGACCTTTGACAAAACTTCTTGCCTTCTCCATCAGGATAATAGTAAATATCCACCTTATTTCCCTTAGGTCTAGGCACTACCTTCCTGTATCATATGGGGTTAGACATCCAGCCAGCAGACGTAGTTTGAGAAGGGGCAGGACTAACAGGAGAGACGGCTGGAATGACATCTTCAGTTTTGCTGGGCGTGACCCCAGATGTACCAGGCTCCTGACCATGATGTTGGAACTGGTCAACGGGTCGTGGCTGTTCCTCTGGGACAAGCACCAACTCAAAAGAAGAGTCACCCATCACCGCTCCACTGTGTGAAACATCACTGCTCTCAACAAATAAAACATTTATTGTCTCAATGACCTTCCTCTCCTCTTCTAACCAGATTCTATATCCACGAGTACGCAAAGCATATCCCACAAGGACACCACGTTTAGCTTTGGAGTCTAACTTGTGTTCGTGCCTGGCTTTCGGGATACCGACATGTGTTAAAGTACCAAATGATCTTAAATGGCTTATTACCTGAATAGAGTTCAAGTGGGGTTTTAGTATTTTTACCATGACAAATCCTGTTCCATGTATAATTAAAATGCATACAAGCTTCAGGCCAGAAATCGTCAGACAATTCGCTAGACTTCAGCATTGCCCGAACACAATTCATGATCGTCTGGTTAAACCTCTCACATACCCCAATTTCTTCTGGTGTATAGTTGTTGGTCAACTCATGGACTACACCATTTTCTCTACAATAAGCCCCAAAAAAAACATTCTCAAATTCCTTACCATTATCAGTACGTAAAGCTTTCAACTTGGTTCCCAAAAATCTCTCAACCCTCAACACATGTCTTTTGAAGACTTCGAAACACATGGATTTTTCCTGAATAGGATAAACTGAAGATTTGCCAGGTGAAGATTCACCCTTTTTTCTAGGAATTTTAATAGGACCCCAAGTATAAAAAAAAAAGTCTATCTAAAAGGTTTTTTAGAAGAAGAATGACCCAGAGGCTTATAAGAGACACGATTCTGCTTACTCACATGACAAGGATCACAAAAATATTATCAACAGATTTTAAATGGGGCAGGCCTTTAACAGCAGAATTACGAATAGTGTTAAAAATTAAATCAGGGCTAATATGATCAAAGCGTAGGTGCCAGGTATCAATATTATTTATGTTGGCAGACTTTATAACGGGCAAAGCTGAAATTTCAGCCTTTTCAAAATTAACGTTTTTATTAGAATTCTGCCCTCCCCCTCCCCCCCCCCCATTCACTTTAACACTATACCTGCTCTTCATTACCCATGGAAAAGTATAATATTAATATATCCTGTCATGGAGTCTAGCTGAAAAAAGAAAATCATCAAACTTGTCGACCACATTTAGTTTATCAGCCTCACCAATAAATTTAGCACCACCCTGGTCGAATCTAGAACCACCCAAAAGATTTTTCCTTAAATTAGGTGAATACAAAGCATTCCATAATTTAATTTCAATTCCATTAAAATTTAACTCAGCTTCACCTTTACCAGTAATGGGAAAAGTAATTCCGTAAACATCCAAACATGTAAACATCCTCCGTAAACATCCACATCACCAGAAATTTCAGTAAAGCTACAAAATAAATTTTTATCCTTACAAAAGTGATGTGAGGCAGCTGTGTCAAAAGCCCATCTTCCTTCTCTATCAAAACTACGTAAATTAGCTTCAGCTATGAAATTTTGAGGTTTACAGGGGAGAGTTTTATCATGTTTTGACTGTTGACCGGAGCCACACCTCTTAGAAAAATTATTTTTGAATGGTTTTTCCTTTGCAGCTAGATCATTACCCAACTTAACCTGACAATCCTTAATAACATGGCCCTTCATACCACATCTCGAACAAGTAAAAACAGACCTCTTCTGAAATTTAACACTCTGGGCCTCTATAGAGCATTCTATTTTACCCTTATCAATACTTCTAAGCTGGAGACGTGTCTCTTCTGAACAAAGTTCGACGATTATCTTTTTAAAATCAAAGTCCTTATCCGGCCAACAAAGTATTTTAAAACCCGAATAAACTACTACGTCAGAAACACCAAAGAAAAATATTGGAAATGCATACAGCTGTTTCGGTAACCTAAAGCGTACCGTCTTCAGTGCAAAAAGGATTCGGAATCAGGAGAAGTGCTCGTATATATAGGAGAGGGGCTGGATTTAATTCAACCAATACGATTACAGGAAAGGTGGGGAGAGTGGCCAATAGGAATTTAGGAAAGTTAGTTGTGTAAACAGTAGAAAAATTAAGAAAATGTGGACTGAATATAAAATTTCCAACAGTCAGACAAATAGGGAATAACGAAATCACAATTTACAAGGTTTTTAAAAATTTTATAAATATGAAAAGCTTCAAAGAAATCGAGTTCATGAATGGATTTAGGTCTGCAAATTATTTTAGCTGAATTAAATTTAAAATTATGATTTTCCTCCCAGCAATGTTTAGAAACAGCCGATTTATTGGTTTCTTGTTTGCGGAAGTAATTCATATGCTTTTTTAGACGAAATTTAAGACTGCATTTAGTTTGGCCAATATATGATAAACCACACTGACAGGAAATACTGTAAATACCCCAAGAATTATGCATATCAATGGGATCTTCTCCTGATTCAGAATCCTTTTTGCACTGAAGACGGTACCAGTACGCTTTAGGCTACCGAAACAGCTGTATGCATTTCCAATATTTTTCTTTGGCGTTTCTGACGTAGTAGTTTATTCGGGTTTTACTATTCCAACGCCAAGTCTCCTGTTATTATACAATAAAGTATTTGCTGAACAACCTGGTCGAATTTATCGGGTAAGTACCTTAAAACTTGAAAACAAAAGTATTCATCACTAATAGGCTTACCATCAGATTGGGGATGTTTTTAGCAAAGGTCGGCTTAAAAGTGCCTTAATTATGTTAATAATAATGTACCAACTAATATAAAAAATTTTGGTTCTCAAAAGAAATTATAATTGTAGAAATGTTAACATTTGGCTCTGATGAATAATGAGTTTGCCGACTACTACTCTAATACATTAACTCATTCCCAGACCTCAATCCATGCGACTTTCGGCTTTCTGGAGTTTGAAAGGTCTAGTAAGTCATGATAGTCCAAGAACTTCCCTGATCTTAAAGACAACATTTCACAACACGTTTGTAACATTTTCCTGAACACACCACAGTGCTACCTTATGATTCCAGATGGTAACTAACAATGATGGCTGTCCTGATGAACATGTATTGCTGTAATGAAATTTGTAAACTATCACAAATGTATGTTAAATGTGTAATTCATTAAAAAATACAGCCCCCTGGTGGCAAAAATTTGAACTTTTTTTTAATCATTATTCACTCAAACAAATTTTCACACCTTCATTATGTCCTACACAAATTTTCATAACCTTCTCAACAATAGTTTCACTTGTACACAACTTTAAAACAGGGTTGTTTAATTTCAGACATCCTGTATATTTAAAAGGGGAAAAAAAAGATGAGAACTTAGAAGTTCTACAATAAATTATTTTATCATTTTGATCTAAAATTAATTATTTTCAAAATCAATTAGAAATTCAACTATTATATTCTGCTATTAATAAACCCAATATTATGCAAAACCAGGGTGTCTATTGACTTGACAGAAAAAACATTCATGACCTCAAAAAAATTTTCATGACCTTTTTTATCGACATATCCAACTTTTCTTTTGAAATTGACATATTCGTTTTTTTTTTTTTTTTTTTTACTGCTATATCACCTTGCTTTATTTTAAAAATTATTGTTTAACAACATTATTAGCTTAATAAGTACAAAACTTGAATTGCCGCTTTGATTACAGCACTTGTGCCTACTTTGTTCGTCTGACGAAGGGTCGTGTGTTTTTTTACCTGAAACAATTGTGAGTTTATTGCATTTTATGATGTTTATTCAAAGTTTCGTACTTATTATTTCAAAATGCCAATTCTGTGGTGCTTTCTTATTAACATTATTAGCTGTTAAAAAAAAAAAAAAAAAAAAAAAAAAAACTGAAAGCATTTTTTTAATTAACAGTTTAAGTAAATAGTAATAGAAATCAATCCAAAACAGACACATAAAACTACAAACATATGTATACACTATTTGTGTAATGTTATAATAATTGCAACAATTATTTTTTGGGGGGATTTGAAAATTGTCATTTATTTTCCTTGCATTAAGGAGAGAAGTATATGTATTATAATTTTTTTCAAATTACAAACTTTTTTTTTCCCCCCTCCATGAAAAGACTAAGAATAGAATTATTAAACTAAAGTACATAACTATACATTTCAAACTTTGCATTTCAATGTCTTTTCAATATTTCAAAACAGAATACATTCTGAATTAGAAAAAAGTAGTTCATTCAGTTACGCATTAATACTGTTTTGATTAACAAAATAGTTTAAGCATGCATATATTTTAGAAAATTTAAATTTTAAGAAAAAAAAAATTAAGATTTTTTTTTTTTTTTTTCAACAAATGTTAGAATGTCTGTAGATTTTCATAGAAGACAATTTTGTTTTTTAAAGATATGAATGACTATACTAGAATTGTAATCCTGCTTATATATTTACACTACTAAATAATAGTTAACCCAAAAATTGACCTGAACTCCCAAAGAATTTTAATAGCCCCCACTTGACCTAAAACCTAAATGAAAATTAATAATTCATCTAAAAATCTTGCAATTTAAGTTATAAAGTAAATTTTTATTACCATACAACTGGTAAATAATTTTAAAATGTAATGACTAATACACCAAGTTAAAAGTTTTAAAATCTAAAAAATGGATAAATAAGAATTTTTAGTGTTTGTAGTTTATTTTTTAATGCTTATATTCTTAATAATAATAACTTTATGTTCCTGACTCACAGCTGATCATTGTTGCCCAGCGGAAATATAGCTTGGCGACGTTTAGTTGCAGACGTTATTACTCTGCGTCTTTATCACATAAAATGGCGAGTTTGCCTAAACAGAAGAGCGAATTATTGCTTGTACTTGATAAGTTTGGCAGTAATAATTGGTGAAATTTTCGTATAACCCTTGTAAAAAGTAGCCATCACTGTTGCTGTTAAATTAGTTAATTTTAAATATTTATACACATTGAAAAGTAGTGTAGGTTGTAAAATACAACATTTAGATAATCAAACAGCAATAAAAACAAATAATTGATACTAAAATGCAAGAAAACATATCATAATTACACTTCATATTTGTGATTGAAAGCTAAGTGTACAATTTTCTTTTGGACAGTTAATAATCCATTTCTTTCGCCTTTCTTCATCTGTTAGAAATCTAAACGTTCTAAAAGCAGTTCTGGTATGATTTGAGCAATTTTCGGCTGCAAAACCTCCATTTTATGAGATATGATAACACTTGAAATTCGGACCGCGTGGGCAACAATAACTGAGTGGGAAACAAAATGCCGGATGAGCCAGCCTGTAGGAGGAGCTCTAGTAAAGTATTTTAAACATTATTGTAAACATAAACTTTAATTTTTTTTTATTCAGGAGAAAAAAAACTGGTGTATATATTTGTAAATATTCAAATTGTTTTAAATAATGATTTGATGTAAATTAAATCTTTAAAGCAAATAATGCACATATAAAAGTAATAATATAAATCATCTGTCATAAATACAGATTCTAAACAAAAAGCTTTCAAACCTGATCTAAATTTCCTTTGGTTTCTTCAATTACTCCTAAGTTGTTATAAGATTCTGCATGATCATTATTTGCAACCAAAGCAAGTCTTAAACACTGAGTTGCTAGATTTTTATCACCAATGCCCTAAAATATGACAATGCAGCATTTAACTGATGTCACAGCTTACTTTTATTTGAGCATCAAAAATATAGAAACTTTTATACTAAGCTAAATTACATTGCTAAGAGAAATATGTAATTGTCCTATTTTTGAAAATACTTTCATTTGTAATACTTTCATCATCTTATTGTTTATAGATACCATAGACTAATTACTTTAGTCCTTGTGGGATTACTTTTGCCCAACAGTCAGATAAAGATTTCTTTTTTTTTTTTTTTTTTCAGCAGTCAATCAAAGTATTAAAGGGGGGGGGTTAATTTCAAACAATTTAAGAAACTTTAAAAGAGATTTTATGTTTTTTGGAATTTATATGTGGTTGCAGTAGCTACACAGGAGATATTGAAAAGACTGTATAACAATACAAGATTTTTAACTCTGAAAAGTTTTAATTGTTCAATCTGTATTAGAAAACTAAAAGTTAATGTAAGTGTAAAAATCATGTAAAAATTAAAAAAAAAAATTTAAATTAAAGACTTTTTCTAATAGCTTGATTCACACTAAAAGGTATGAAAAGATTAAAATGAAGTGTTGCCACCTAAATTTCATACTTTAGTTATTTTAACAAAATCTAATTGTCATGTCAAAAAACTTTTTGCACCCTTGTATTCAGAAAAATTGTCCCTTTCATTTAGTACCAAATTTATAACAATAGGTCTGATATTCTAATTTATTTTCCCCTTTTTAACCCGGATTTGGCAGAAGGTTTATGACACAGAAAGTAAGCTGAAAAAAGTCTTTAATTAGTAAATATACAATAAATTAAAGACACATTATGTTTATCCGTTAATTTTTTAAAATATTTTTTTACAGAACATAGCATAAAACTTATGTTTTCGAGGGCTACTTTGGCCCAAACCTTTACTGTGACAAAAGTAATTCCCAGACAGCTGAAAACTTTGTCCATGTCCAATGAATAAGCTATAATATTAAAACAACTTTAACCACTTCACCAATCACTGTTGTGTGTAGAAGGCTACATTCTCCCCAAGTTATCTCGGGATAGCCAGTGAAGTAGTTAATTTTATTGCTTAAGTGATTTTTATCATTGTATACCAATACTACTACTTTTATTTTTTGATGAAGACTCACGTGATGAAGACACTGTTAACAAATACACAATTGTTAACAAACCAAACAAAATGAAAGACGATTATGTAATTGTTACTTTAGGAAATGACCATTACCCTGGTTTAACAGTAAAAATCTAACTGAAGAAGAGCTAAATCCAGCAGTTGATTGTATGACTAAGACCATAAAGTCATTGATATGGCTGGATGAAATAACAATAATGTACAAGTAGGCAATAAAGAAAAAAAAAATGTAATATAAACTTTCTACTTTACTTAATAACAGAGGGCATTTTTCTGTAGTAGATATGTTACAGTATTCTGGCATTTAATGCAATAAAACTTTTTAATAAGTGAAAATTTTTGATTAAAAAAAAAAAAAGAGTCATTAATAAAATGTTTAATTAAAGTTTGCCAAAATAACAGAAAAGAAAGAAATTGCTCTTTCAAAATGATTACTTTTCCAACACACTCACAAACTGGTTTTCAGTTCTATATACATAGACTTTTTATGACTTCTCATTCAAAGGAATGCAAATCAAACAGCTTTAGGATAAAATTGATTCAATAAAAGAGAATATAACAGAAAAAAGAAACTTTTATCAGCAAGCTTATTTTAGTAATAACAATAGTAGTAAACAGTGTTGTAAATTATTTGAAAAAACAGTCATTTAAAGATAATATTTTATATGTACAAGGTTAAATAAAAAAAAAAAAAAACTTGTTCTACACTTTGTTAAATCTTATGTCACTCTATGTATATCAGCTTTTCTGCAAAACTCCTTAATAACTGCTCAACTTCTCACTAGGCAGCTCTAGTGCAACATTACAGAATCCAACCCAGCAACTTAATAATTGTTTTTGAAGCTTTGATCTGATGAAAAGTATTCAAATGATCAAGATCTTTTAGAGGAATAAATCCTAAGAATTTGAAATTTATCATCAAGAACATGCTAGATATATTACTTAAAAGATAAATTTACAATATCATCAGGAATTTCTAAAGTGGCTAAGTACTACTAGTAGAAAAATAAGGTTAATTGAGAAGAATTACCACTTTATGGGAATTATACCATCTGATTCAAATGTTACTAACTATTCCAACATCATGGACCACTTGATTCATGATTTAGCATGGAGCAGACCATTTATATTGTCCCATAAATTATATGGGTGCAGACTTTAAATAATTGTTTATGGGGAAACACTAAAGGCAAAATAATACATAGAACATTAAGCTCAGCTCAAGACTTTATTTTTCAACTAAATTAAATGCTACATGAGTTTATATACAATTAATGAATTTTCTTAAAAAGAATATTCCAGAATTCAAAAGTTCTAAAAATTAAATAACATTAATCAAATAATTAACATTTCTTTAATGAAAAAATAAGAACAAAATATAATGTAGATATAAACAAAAATCAATTTTAAGTAACTTCTGTTATCGGTGCCCTGAAGCTATCATCGAGGTTTTGCTACGTCTCTTCTAGTATGTAATTTACATTTTGGATCACTAGCAATTACTTAAATTTTAAAATTGAATGCAATCGACTGACAAAGTAAACAGCTGGAAGAGCTTCTGTTAATTTTCATTTGAACGCAAATGCCTTCTTACCGTAAGCTCCTTCTTCTTTTTTTTTTTTTTTTAAACAATTCTGAATGGAATTTTTGTTATAATTAGCCAAAATTTAAAATAAATATACTTATATATACATTTAATTCTGTAATTTTGTAACTTAACTTTAACTCCCAAGATTATATTTTTCTCTATGATATTATGTGTTAACTGAGGTAGCACATCCAAAGTAATCAGCCTCAAAAGTGAATTTAATTAAATATTTTTTTTTTTTACATACTCTCTTTTTAATTCGAATGTTGGGTTAAAAATGCTCTATCTTAAAAATATTTAATTAATTAAAGCTAGTGGGAGCACAAACATCTTATTAGTGGCCTTGAGTGTGATCGCATAATGATTATAGTTTAAAACATACTCTTTAGTTATTATAATAACAGGGCATGAGCTGTGAAATGCTCAGAAGAATAATTTCAATTAATGGATTAAAATTAGGTTAAAAATTAAATTTTTATAAAAAATATTTGAAGTAAAAAAAAACCTCAAAAGTACAAATTAACAAAAATATAAAATTACTAATATACCAGCAGAGTTAATATTTTGTATGTTATTATACATTTTCTAAAATGCTAATCTATAATCCAGTTTTGTAGGAGATCACTAATTCACAAATATATATTTTAAAGCAATACACACATTATTATTATTATTATTATTATTATTTATTTATTTATTTATTTTATTTTATTTTTTATTTTTTTGCCAAAATGAGGCCTTTTTTTCAAAACATAATGCTCATAAGTTAAAGAACCAATTATAACAAAGTTTTCTTTCTTTTTTTTTTTTTTTTTTTTTTTTAAATTAAAAATCTTTTTTATAATATAAGTTCCAGAGAGGTTAAAAAAAGAAAACTTTTTAAACATCATGCTACTACGTTTTATGAACATCTGTATGTTGTAAAATTGTATCAGCATCTATTTCATTCTTCTTCTTAAAAAAAAAAAAAAAAAAAAAAAAAATCTTTTCCACTGCTCTCATTAAAATTCTTATTAGTGGGACCTATTACCCTGGTATTTTATTGGTTTATGTTTTTAGATGGTCAAGACATTTCATTGGCCCAAGCCCTGCTCCCATTTGGCAAATTTTTTCTCAAATCAGTTTTTTTCACTTAGTCCTACACTGGTCCCCCTGCTTTTCTTGGAATGTTTTAATGAGAGAGGGGGGGGAGAGGCTTAGGCCCTCAATTTGTGTGGCCCTCTCATCAATTTTCATAATAAATTTTGCAATAAAAGTGATAATTTACTATCATCTGTTCTGTTTGGATTCTACTTTATGGCTTACTTTTGGGGCACCTCTTTCTTTATGTACACTTAGTTAGTTTATGTACACTTTCTTTATGTTTTTAGTTATTGTTATTTTCAATAACAGACTGTATTAGTAAAAATTTGCTTTTATAAACAATAGCTCTGGTCTGTGATATGGGGGGGGGTGATCTCATATTTTCATATTAAATAGTTTATTTTAATAAAAATAAATGTCACTGAGCAGAAACTTCGACATAAACATTCACATGGCTTGATAGTTCTTCTTAAAATATTTAAAATAAAACAACTTTTAGTTTTCCAACTTTAAAAAGAAAAAAAAAAAGGTTTTTAAACACACACACAGATTTATATTATTTTAAAGGAGCATTTATGTAGCGATACAATATATATTTATATTAGTAATTTCCTATAATATTTAAGTTTGATTTTCAACAATCAAATATCTAATATATAACTGAAACAATTTATTACCAGTGCTAAATGTCCAATGTTGTACCACACATCAGGAAGAGTTTCATCTGTAGCTATTGCCAAAGCTCTTTCAAAACACATCACAGCCATATCGTGTTGCTGAGAGTAGAAACAGCACAGGGCCAAATTATTATATAATTCACTGTTACACACTCCCATCTGAAGTAATCTCCTGCATTAATAATAATCTACTTACTTCATAACTACATCAGATTTATTAAAAAGTAAATATATAACATACTTTTATTAAATAGAATTATAAATTGCACATATTAAATTATCCTTCTAATTATGAATCTCTTCAAGAATATTAAAAGGAAATTTGGCACTAGATAATTCAGAAAAATCTCCAGAATCTTGAATGCCAAAGAGATAAACATTGAATAACAGACAGCTGTTTCGGTCGCATTTAGCATACCATCTTCATTGCATAAAGAAATGAGAAAGAAGTGCTCCTATATATAGGAAAGGAATAAAATTCTCACCAACTAATAAAATTACATGAAATGTAGGGGATTGGCCAATAGGAAATTGAAAATGGTAGTTGTAAAAAAAAATGTAGAAGAAAATAAGGACAGAATGTAGAATTATCAACAATCAGACAAATGGGGTAGAGTAAAATCATAATTAACAATATTTTGAAGATCCTTGTAGATATAAAAAGCTTTTAAAAAAATGAATTAGTGAGTAGATTTGGGCTCACAAATTATTTCAATTGTAACAAATTTAAAATTATGATTTTTCTTCCAGCAGTGCTTGGAAATGGCCGATTTGTTGGTTTCTTATAATTTTCTTCTCTTTGTTCTTGGACATAACTTACCAATAAGTGCCGATTATAAGTTTCTCCCCCCCCACCCCACTTTTGGAATTTATCCCATAATCCTAAAAATAAGCCCTCCCCACCATTTTTTCATTTTGAGTAAAAAAAAATAAATTCGAAATCTTGTGTATATTTAATGATTTTAAATAAATTTATTCTTTAAAATAATTTTTTTTACAGCAAAAATTACTAATCCCCTCTTTTTCTGTTTTAACAAAATAACAATGAGGTGTGTGCAGGCCCGGACTAGCTCCTTCGGGGGCCCTCGGCTAAAAATCTAAAAGGGGCCCCTTACCGAGGAATCTTGAGTGAACAGAATACTAAAACATGCAATTTTTTTAAAAAATTAGGCTTACATGCCTAAAATCCACATTCAACCTTTTTTCCTACTTGGAAAATATTCCTTCCGTGGAGGATCAAAATTGTGATGGCATGTGTCCGGACCACCTCCTGAGGTGAGTCCCAGAACATCGTCAGTTGCCCATTGCACAGCACTAGTGTGATGTAAAACCCAACCAACCAACTTATTTGGAAAATAGTTGGGTAAAAATGTAAGCTTTTTCCTATGTGGTTCACTTACTTTCACGATAAATATTTATATAATTTTGTATACCACATATAAACTAGTTCTATGCTAGACAAAATATGTTTACTAATTAACTAAAAATGATTCATTATTTAAAAATGAGATTGTGAGTTATTTTTAGCTTCAGACAAACCAATCACACTGTTGATGCCATAATAATCTAATTTCTACTATAATACCTAAATAAATAATAAAAAGAGACACAATATTAATAAAATACTAAGCATATCGAAAAAAAATTTCCACTTAAATTGTGATTTAGTTGATATAAATTATAAAAAAATATTTTGTAACAAAAACAAAAATGTGCCTATGATATTTTAGTATAATTATAGTGAACTAAATAACTCTCGCCAAGATCTTTACGTATGCTATTGCGACAATCATTTTAATTCATCACTAAAATGACATCTAAAGTTTAAAAGTCGTCAAGGGGGTTTTTATACTAAAGCTGTACTGAAGAAATTTTCAGATAATAATATAATAATCGTTACTAAGGAATGAATCAGTTACCGCAGGCTTTTATATGGGAAAACACGATTTTTAAAAATCGTGCTGTACTATTGTTACAAATTCGGTACCAAATGAAAGGGGCGATTTTTCTGAAGCCAGAATTTGAAACAGTTTTTCGACACCACCATTAGATTTTTTAAAATTAACTAAAGTATGAAATTTGGGTGCCAACACTTCCTTTTAATTCATTTCAGTCATTTTAAAAAGTACGTAGCCCAGTTTTACAGTAAAAAAATGAGATAAAAAATAAATTAAAAATTTAAATTTTACAGATTGAAATTAGTAGTTCCCCGTACTAAGCTAAATTCTGTCTTTGACGAATTTATTTATTTATTATTATTATTATTACTATTATTTATTTACTTATTTATTTGTGATTTTTATATAGATAACTGATACAGAATTTTAAAAAGTAATTTAAAATGTAATGGCAAACGAATAGCGAAGCGGACAAGACACAGCAACGTCTGAAAGGATTCAGCTAGTTTTTATATAAAATGTCTAATATTCACCTGAAACTAAGAACCTCTAATTAAAAAAATTAATTTTAGAAAATTAAATAATAAAGTTGTTTTGATACTGTTTCCCCACCACCACCACCCCGGTAGATAAATAAAAACTAATTGAGAATAATACCTTGACTGCCTACATTATATTCTAAAACAATAGCAAAAAAATTCCACTGTTTAATGCAATTTTATTTGAAAAAAAAAATTTCAATTAAAAATGGTTTCCAGGCATATGAAAAAGTGAAGCGTTGATAACAGTCACTTTGTTTGATCTTTTGTTATAAAGATTTTTGGGTCAAAAACAAAATATACCCAAAAACAAAAATAAAGCCTTGGCTCAAAAATGTTCATGTGAAATTAAGAACTTCTAATTTTATAAAATTAAACAACAGAATTGTTTTGCTTGAATTTATAAGCTAATAAACTAATTCGAGTTACCTGCATTAACCATTTGACCATCGCTGGCGGATATATCCAGTTACTGAGCTGTCGTTTATTCCACATGTCACTTATAATTCAAAATCATATAATTACGAAATTTTAGCTTCATTTTTTAGTTTGAATGCCTTAATAGTTTTGAGAATCATAATCATGTGCACATTTTCGTTTTTAATCTTATGTTGAAATAAGCTTTATTTTAGTACATTAAACTAGTGGATCTACAAATCAGGAGCCTCAACGTTTGTGTCACGCATTGTTCAAAAAATCATTTTGATTTATTTCTTATTGGCTGGTCACTATATTTAACGAAAATTCTTTTCAATATCACTTTATAGATAAAAAATAAAAAATAAAATTCATTGAAATTGCTCAAAAGCTTGCTTCCGGTGTGTGTCGCTATTGCATGCGTCAATGCCATGCCAGTGGGCTTCCACTTTTGTCCTTATCAAATGACAATTTCGAAAAAATTGAAGTAGCCCTCTTATATTTGAATTTTAATTACATATGAACCACACTGTATGTAATGTACGTAATATTTACTTTTATGTTATTTCCTTTATTTATTCGATTTTTCTGGTCGACCATAAACAACAGCAATTTCCCGTCAAATATAACATTACAATATACTGTGAGACAACTAACTTTTTGTGGCTATATGTATTTTATAGTTAGTTAACAGTGGTTGGTATATAGAAAAATAAATAAATGTTTAACCTTATCGTGGTACAGGCTTATTATAACTCCCCTTGGTTACTTTTGAATTTTTGTCACCATTTTGAACAAAAATACATAATTTATGAGATTATAGTTTCTGTTTCTTTCTTTCTATCTTTTTTTTTCTTTCTTTCTTTCTTAATATTTTATAATTTATTTGTTTATATGCTTTATGGGCTACTTGACTTAAAGTGGCTATCACGAAAGTAGACTCCTTGGCGAAAAATGTTGTATCTACTTTAGCATAAAAAAAAAAAAAAAAAAAAAAAAAAAAAATACCCTGCATTATGAATAAGTAAATCTGAATATAATGCTGAATTAGCTTTCATGCCAAACGTATTATAAAGTTAATTTTAAGCAAGGTCCAGGTCTTGGTGATAAGTACCCAAACCAATAGTATTTGTGCTGGAACAAGAAACAATTCCGTATACTGAAAGAAATATATATATATATATATAATAATACATAATTTGTTTTTACTTGTATTTCTAAACTGTAATAAAAATTTTAATTTCATATATCTTATATGCTTGCTACTTATATGTATTCACAATCATTTTTAATGGATTTTAACGTTAAATTCTAATTTAAAAATGAAGACAAAGAAAAAAAAAAAAAAAAACTAAAATCTGCACAGTTTTTGGTCCCAGGCTGTGCAGATTTCTGAGTGTACTGCATTGTACAGTATATGAAAATTATAATTGCATTTAAAAAATTTTAATATGATATTCAAATCACATTACAGAAATGAGATTCGTTTACTTCTTACCTATAATATCTTAAAGCAACTTCTGGTTGGTCTGAATAGAAATGATGCGCAGCAATACAAGCAATTGCTTCCACATCTATAGCTTCATAACTTAAAACATCACGATAATATCTTACAGCAACATCTAAATCATTCAACCCCTAAGAAAAATAAATATTATTGTAGAAATTAGTTTCCTAGGTGAAAAATCTTTTATAAATAGAAACACTTCTAAAGTTTAGCTGATAATTTATGATATTAAAAAAAGATGGAGATAAATAGGCCCAAATAATAATAAAAATTAGTAACATATTCTGCTAATATAAAATGAAATTTATATTTATGTAATAGATAACTGCATTATCTAATGAAATAATTACAAGTCCAACTAAACAGTGAAATAATTTATTAAGTGCTTAGGATTTACATCTTAGCTCTAGTGGTGAGCATACTGAAAATTATGAATGGAATAAAAGATGTTACATCGAATCCAGTGATGCCGCTAGTCTTTCAAAATCCTGGGTCCCTGGAACCCATGAGTTTAAAAAATCTGGGTCCCCACATAAATGAATTTATATATTACAGAAATAAATTAAAATTTTATCTTACTGTATATGAAAAAGTTTTTTAGGAATTTTTAACCAGCTCTTTTTGAGATTGTCTTAAACTAATATTATGTAGGAGGCAGTTGCTTTTAAGAAACAACAGAAAACATTAACTCAATGTGCTCTGGAACTAGAAAAAAAAAGTTAGAGAGAGAGAGAAAATACAGCATAATATCTAATTATTATTATTATTATTTTAAACTAGAAACATTTTTTAAATTTCCTTGAAATTATTAGTGAAAAAAAATGTGTGTAACACATTAGTAGTCAGTTTTGATTTCAAAAGTTCTGGTTTCAGGCATACAAATAAAATCACGAGATGGGAGAGCCATCAGCTTATTTATAATCATTAAATTAAATTATTTGCAGATAATATTTAAATGATAAATCACAATATATATAATATCTTTAAAAACTTTCAAGTTATCACTGATGAAAAACATTTTGTTTCTCCATAACGAAGTCAAGACACATTTTTTATAATAATGTTCATGTTCAGGTTAAAGAAACCACTGCATGATTCATGCAAACAAGAAAACCAAACTAAACAGAAAAATTCAGAGAGAGAGATGCTAACAAAGAGCCAACTTTTTAAAGCAGGGAGAAAAAACCAAATCGAAAGTAGAAAAAAATCTATGTTCAAACAATTAGCATTAGGAGAACAAAATGAGAATTTTTTTTTTTTTTTTTTTTTAATGAGGAGTTTTCAGATAAGCAGATTGATTACAAGATTTAGTTACACATTCCACTTCAAATACAGTACAGGATCTATTATCCGACAATCACAGGACCGACCTGATTTCAATTATTGGAATTTTCTGGATATCAGCCCCTGCCGAAAACAGAAATATCACGTCTGCAAAAGCTACCCTAAGTTCCCCACCCTCTTTTAACCACAAAATAACTTACCAATAAACTGTACTGATAACTTAAATAACGTATTAGAGAAAGAAAAGAAATGTACTTACTTACCTGTAAATGAAATTACTATCATAATAATAATAACATTCTGACATTAGCAAAAATATTTTATTTTTTGCTTAACATAGCAAACATATTACCTTTTTTTTAATACTTAGGTTTTCTTAATAATAAAATTTCTTGAATCTTAATACAGACATAATGTCATGTTCCTGTAATTACGTTCGTTCATCCATTCCCTTTGTTTTTGTTCTGTTTGAACTAACTTAAAATGCAGCAGGGTGATGTGATTCAATGTATCGGCACTTTTAACAGGTAACTTTTTCGTGTGTATAGGATAGGGCCTTCATTTTTGCATTTCAAAACTTTGTTTTCGTACCAGCCACTCATGTGTGTTTATTGTACTGGAATTAGATAGAAATGTTTTTGGATTCTTTGAAACAATGGTTTTGCGACCATTTTTCGAATTTCATATTTTGGCTAAGCTTTGATAGAGGGCACCCATTGGTGATTCATTAAATAGTGGCACAATTCGGTGTACGTACCGTACACTTTTTACTAATAATCTTTTCACATCAAAACTTCATTTTCTAGTCTCATAGTTGGAACTTTGTTTTTGATTTTGCACCAGTCGCTTGTTTGTTATCGTACTGGACATGTTCTTTTTCCTTTATGTAAAATTAAGTTTTAAAGGATTTTTTTTTCTTCTTCAGAGCAGAACACTTTAAAAATATAAAGAAAATATTAGTTTTAAACAAAAACTATATTTTAAAATTTACTTTTTTCCTTTCTTCAAATTCGAATTTTTTTTTTTTTTTTTTTTTTTTTTTCAAGAATGAAAATTATGCATCCCCTGGGACCTGCCACAATAAATTGTTCACGTCCTGCTCCCGATTTTTCACATAATTTACACACCATAGGACGTAAATGGCATCACTGGGATCAGAGTCAAGGATTTTTAGGTTTTTTAGGATAACTCTTAGTCAGTGGCGGATCCAGAACTTGACTTTTGGGGGGGCTAAGATTTTTTAAAGTGTTATTCTAGACCAATAAAAAATTTACAACTGCAATATTCAATTGTGAATGCCAGTGTCTTTTGCCCCCCCTAAATCCACCACTGCTCTTAGTAGCAGAAATTCTCGCAATCCAAAGAATACAGGTTGGATCATAGACCTTGGAGTGTCGCAAATTATTTTGGCAATTCTTATATGATTTTTTCAGTTGACAAAATTTCTATGTCTAATTCACTAAATCCTTAGTGTCAGCCAGATCCAGCAAACTATTTATGAGTTCTGACAAAAGTAATTTAGAACTAATTTCTGTCTATTTGAAGATTTATTTATTCTTTTTTATGTAAGCATCATGCCTTATCTATTGAATAATTCAATCACTTGTAATTTTTTCTATATTATTACAGGAAATTATATTGAAATGTTTAATTTATAACATCATTAAGAATTTCATTTCTTTTATCAGATAATTTTATTGCACTTTTGATTTGTTTTATATCATTAAAAAGTAATTTATTGACTAGAGGTTTTAAAAGATATTATTAGAATTTTACAGATTTTTATTTATATTGATAGATGTATTATCATCTCCATAAACTTTTCATTTATTTACTGTCATTTATTTCAGAACTATAAACAAAGTAATATCATCTATAATTAAATTTGACCTTGAACACTGCGAGTGAAAGATTTATAGACTCATAATAACTTTTTCCTCTCTCTAAATAAACATTTTCAAGACATTATTTATTTTACAGAACTATTAATTTCAAACTTTATGGGAAATCATGTTATTCTAAATTACTATTTTATTTCTTTCAACAATGTAATTTAATGATGGTATAAACAAAATAAGATATTAATTTTTCCTTTCAAATGTCATAATATAATATAATATAACAATTTATGATCCATAATGATATACTTAAAAATTGTAATTAAAATTCTCCTTGTAGTCTGTAACATTTCCTCAACCAGGAAGGATGCATAAAATTGCACTCCTAAAATATACACTAATAAAGCTAATTACAACACAGAATTATTTTCAGATTCATTTAAACAAATTCAAATAATTATTTTTTTACATTATTAGTTGTAATATATGCTTATTAGAGAGTGCTTAACAACTCTGAAGAAAACAATTTTGGATTATTATATCATGCCAGAGAAAGAAGCTCCTACTGCACTACTAAATACAAGGTAAGTGAAGAACTAATTATTTTTCTTTAAAGTCTTACCTTGTTGTGATTTATTAATAATAATTTACTCAATATATATATTAGCAAATAAAAGAAAAGAAAAGAAATGAAGAAAGAAAAATAAAAGAAAATATTTAAAAAACACTTCAAAAAACAAATTCTGAACAAAAGTTTTTTCTTACTAGCATTGACCAGTTTCTATATGTTAATATTAAGAACATTATTCATTGCACCTTTTTGACACATTAATTAAAATAACTAGAAAGTCTATACCTCATATATTCGTGCAGTGTGTACCATCAAATAAGTTTCTTCGGAAAATTTTTCTAAGCCTTGTTTATACATATCTAAAGAAGCTAACGGTTGATCAAGCCCAATATAAACCTATAAAACAGATAAATGCACAGAAAAGTACTTAACAAAAGAAAGAGGAAATTTTCATCAAACTTTATTTTATTTATTTATTTATTATTTATGTGTACAACTAGTTGAACACATTAATCTAGTTTAAGTCTGCTCTTTTAAAATTCAAGATTAATTAACATCAATCAAAAAAATATTCATAGTTAAAACTTTTACATAAAAATTACATGAATTCATTTTTAAATACACATAGCTGTCTAGTTTAAAAGCATACAAAAATTTTAATGAAATAATGGAGTCTTAAACTACTATAGAAAAAATTAATAAAGAATAACTTTTAAATGAATATTTTTGGTAAAATCACATTTTATATTTATAAAATTAAATTCATAAAAATATAATTGAAAAGAAAAAAACAGTGAAATTCTTGATAATTTACAAAAAATACACCTTTTTTTGTTTGTTTAACCAGGGGTCTGTCCAGGTTTTTTTTCCAGGGTCCTATTTTTGTGAAAAATTTTCTTATTTTTGTGAATTTTTCTTATTTTTGTGAAAAATTTTTCTGACATAGTTATTTTTATTTCTGTAGGAATTCATTTCACAAATTTTATCTACACACACACACATATGTATATATGTTTCATCTAGACAATTTCAGGAGGGCGTTGTGCCCTGCCTGCCCTTTGACTGAAAAAATGGCACCCTTCTTGCCCTTAATCTAAAAAAGTTGTGCCCTTGCCTTTTATTGAAAATAACCTTCGAACTTAAGATATGTTATAAATATAAATAAATGTATAATGTATTAATAACAATAAACAGTCGTTCATATATCAGTAACAAGCAAAATTAAGTTGTAAAGAAAGTTAAAGTTTAAAACTTTTTCTTTTATTTGTACTAAAATGAAAATTTTAAAATAAATGTCTGGATTTTAAATATTAAATGAGCCCTTAAGAATCCAAAACTGCCCACATGAATCTAGAAAATGCCTTTTCATTAGCAGCACATTGCACTTTTTATAAACCTGGAGGACAACTCTTATATATATGCTTATGCTTTTAATGGATGATTACGACTCATAGGTAAAACCCCCCCAAAAAACTAGTGTTTCAGGAAAAAAAAAAAAAAAAAAAAACGCCTCTGAATTTCAAATGATACTCAAATCATTAAGCCCTAATCTTTCTGTATCTTGTTATCAGCCAATCAATAAAAGAGGAGCAACGTAATAGTCTGAATTGCAGGAATTTCCTCCCGTAACTGGCCGGCCTCGCTTCATTTTTACTAAATGGAAGCGATCAAATTACTGACAAAATTATGAAAATACAAAATCACACATCTATAGCTATGCTACTCTACAAACCACATACTAAAGAATTACAAACTAAAAAAAAACAAACACAACGTGGCAAAAAGATGTTGCCAAAATATTTATGTAATTTTCCACAGAAAAATTTCGTCACATCAAGGAAAGGTACGCCACACCCATTATCGTGTTTGACATCATTTCCTTACTAATCAGCATGGACTCCACGAGAAATGGAGGCGTGGTTTTATTGTCATGTAGTAGCAATAGTGACTAGTACGAGAACATAAGAGAAAGTTGATGGGATGCAATGTTTATATATTGCTGAGCAGATGTTTTTGCTCGGTATTATTTTATAAATGCTAGTTTTTCCAAAAAATTTTGGGAAAAGTTTGTTTATCTCCGAATTGAATTTTGTTAAGGGTCTGTTTTATGAGTATGGAATTTTGTGAAGGGTCCATTTTATGCATATGGAATTTTGTGAAGGGTCTGTTTTTTTAGCATGGAATTTTGTGATGGGTCTGTTTTTTTAGCCTGGAATTTTATGAAAGGTCCGTAAACGGACCCAGTTTTCCCCCTAGACAGACCCCTGTTAACTCAAAGCCTTTCGGCCCGATACCAGGTCATCTCAGGAGTTAAAAACTTCTGTGCTTTTCACTCGACTGCTGTTCCTTAAAGATTTGACGCCACCTGCTATCCAAAGTTCTGACTGGGCACCACATCATAAAGCTTTGAGTTAAACAAACAATAAAAGGTATATTTTTTTTGTAAATTATTCTGCAACTGTTTGTTTAAAAAACTTCAAACTTTATAAGTGAAATTCTTTTCGGATCTATATTTTACTATGCGTAAAATGCTTTCAGTAAAGAAATATCTCAATAACAAGTCTGATTAAAATGTTAAAGCAATTAAATATATATAATTAAATTTTAAAACAAAATATTTACCTTTCCCATCCATAAATAAGAGTCAATCATTTCTTGCTGTTTAATAGAGGATTTAAATTGTTTTTCAGCATCACGAAACATACCAAACCTACAAAGAAATCCATTCAAAAATCAATAATAATAAGACACACACACACAAAAAGCGAAAATGTAAAAATTAGTAAATATTTTTTAAATATTACAACATTTCCATTCTTTAATATACATATGTTTTATACTAAGCATCCTTATTTAATAATTATCATTTATATAAATACTGTCTATGGTTATACATCATAAAGACTGAGAACAATATATATTACATACATGCAACTAAAATAACATCTCATGTATGACTACAATTCATACATAATTTAATAAATAAAACTTCAAGTGCATTTGTATATGGATCACAAAGAAGAATTTTAATTATGAAAAAAGGCCATGCAATATAATTATTTAAAATAGATTGAAAATACTATGATAATGACAAAATAATGATTTGTAATTTTACTGAAAATGCAATAGCAAGAATTTGAGAATACTTTAAAATTAATGAACATGTCAAATACAAAATTAACTAATTTTGATTTTATATAGTTTAATATTTACTTTTAAGTTTTAAATAAAAAATTAAATTAGAAAAAAAATTGCAGAGAAATTTTTTTTCAATCTATATATTTCGGATTGATTTTCTCTTTACACTGCTTTAAAACTTTGATTTTTTTAAAAAGCATTTTTAGTAAGAATAATATATGTTCTAGGAGTAAACTCAAAGTACATATTTCAAGCTTAATTCCAAAATACTCCTGAGAAATCATGAAAAAAACTGTGATTGGAAGATATTTCTTTTTCTTTCTTTTTTTAACTGGTTATAATAAACTATACATTAAACTATAAAAATAAACTACCGTAATTTAGCGAAGATAAGCCATGGGCTATCTTTAAAAAAACATTGATTTTTGGGGACTGCGGCTTATCTATCAGTGCGGGCTATCTAATAATGGCAAATTCCGTCGTCCATACTTCTTGGAACAGTTGATCTTCCCCGGAAATGAAAGTTTAGTATTTGAGTCTCTCAAGCACTGATTCACACTTATAATCTCTAATTTATTAACTAATAATCTCTTATTTTTATTAATTTGCATATACGTCTGGAGTTCACCATCTTGTTCCCTTGTTTTTGAGTTTTTGGATTGTATTTGTATACTGGCTTTTTTTTTTTTTTTTTTATACAGTGCCTTTTAAAATAATTTATTTCTTTCATTTATAATTAATTATTTTTCTGACTTTGTACATATGCCCAGATTCCACCATCTTGTTCACGTGGTTCTCATATTTGTTGCCATACATCTGCATACTGGTATAGTTTGATTTTATTTTCTTCATACCTAATTATTTCTTACATAATTTATTATTTTCATTTTTATTAACTTGTGTGGATGTCAGAACACCAATATCTTTTTTCCTTATTTATCTGTAATATCATCGTAACAATGCTTGCATAAACCACAAAACAAACTTGCAGTTGAAATTTCATCGATTTTCGTCAATAAACAAAAGATTTACATTTTAATTGCAAATTAAATTTTATTCTAATACGCGTATTTCAATTTCTAATTATGATTAAATTATTTTTAATACATCATTCGAAAGATATTTTAAAGTTCTTTTATATTATCCAAAGTTTTCACCAGATTTACACGTTTTGAGGTCTCCTGAATCAGTTTTCTTATATGGCGCTGTAATATTTTCAAATTTCAATATTTCAACGTGTATTTCAATTTCTAATTATGATTAAATTATTTTTAATACATCAATCGACAGATATTTTAAAATTCTTTTATATTATCGAAAGTTTTCACCACATTTACGCGTTTTCAGGTGTCCTGAATCAGTTTTCTTTTATGGCGCTGTAATATTTTCAAATTTCAATATTTCAATTTCTAATTATGATTAAATTATTTTTAATACATCATTCAAAAGATATTTTAAAGTTCTTTTATATTCTCGAAAGTTTTCACCAGATTTATACGTTTTGAGGTGTCCTGAATCAGTTTTCTTTTGTATCTCAGCTACTAATTAAAATAATTTCATAAGTAATGCATAATTAGAAAGCTTTTTTGATTTGGAATCAAACAGTGGAATACAGAAATTTCTACCGCCAGATGGCACTGTAATATTTTCAAATTTTAATATTTCAACGCGTATTTCAATTTCTAATTACGATTAAATTATTTTTCATACATCATTCAAAAGACATTTTAAAGTTCTTTTATATTATCCAAAGTTTCACCAGATTTACACGTTTTGAGGTGTCCTCAATCAGTTTTCTTATATGGCGCTGTAATATTTTCAAATTTCAATATTTCAATTTCTAATTATGATTAAATTATTTTTAATACATCATTCGAAAGATATTTTAAAGTTCTTTTATGGTATCGAAAGTTTTCACCAGATTTACACGTTTTGAGGTTTCCTGAATCAGTTTTTTTTTGTATCTCAGCTACTAATTAAAATAATTTCATATGTAATACATCATTAGAAAGCTTTTATGATTTGGAATCGAACAGTGGAATACAGATATTTCTACTGCCAGATTGCGCTGTAATATTTTGAAATTTCAATATTTCAATTTCTAATCACGATTAAATTATTTTTAATACATTATTCGAAAGATATTTTAAAATACTTTTATATTATCGAAAGTGGAATTCGAGATTTCACCTGATTTACACATTTCGAGGTTTCCTGATTAGGTTTCCTTTGGTATATCAGCTACTAATTAAAATAAATTCACAAGTAATACATCATTTGAAAGATTTGTTAATTTGGAATTGAACAGTTCCAAAACTGGGATAAGCCGCCGCAGGCGCCACCAAGCAGGACTTTGCTGAACTCAGAAATTTGAAAGATCATAACATGGTGAGCGAACAGGTTGTTTCAGATATTGAAACTGGAAGAGGGTGCCGCAAGCGCTACCGAGTGGGAATTTACTGAGATCAAAATTTTCAATTAAGCTATTTTCATTATATGTCACTAAGCTGTTGTAAGACCTGAAATGGGAAAAAGGCGCTGCAGGCGCCACCGAGCGGGAGATTCATAAAGTCAGATTTTTCGAGGATCACGAACCAGCTGGTCGCCGAGGGCGGCTAGTATACACTAAATTACGGTACTATAAAACAACTACAAGCACCATAAACTACATAAACAAACATTTAATTTAAGCTTCTGTAAATTCTAGCATAATAATCTATCATAAGCATCTATCATATCATTTTGACTAGCATAAAATTCTATGATAAGCATCTTGTAAAAAAAATTAAATAAATAAATAAATGGTAATAATAATAATAATAATTATTATTATTATTATTATGCTTAAACGCCATCTGAATCTAAAAAATAACTTTCTGCCAAGCTGGCAATATAGAATTCTTAACCCCAATAGTTCTAAAAAAGTAAATGGTGAACAATTAGATAATTAACCTTTTAAATACTGATTTGTTTTAGGATTTTTTTTTTTTTTTCAAATAAGTAGATGATGAATACATGAATAATTTACCTTTAAATACTGATTAATTTTATGTTTTTACTTTCTTCTATATTCAACAGAAGAAAGTATTGGATCTGCAAAAATGTTTGACTTCTGATTTTCGATGGATTTACACAATTTTAAAAATATAGAACATGATTTGATCATTTTTAGAAAATGTCTGTCTGTGTGTGTGTGATAAAAATTTTATGGCGACTGTATGTGAGGAACTACTGCACAGATTTGCATATAAATTTATATGCAGATGTACCTTGACCAAAATCCTATCAACTTTTAGTTCCAATTGCTCAACAGGTGGCATTGCTAGACTGTGATTTTCACAATTTCAGGTAGGCTATATCTCAGGAACTATTGCATGAAACTTTATGTAAATTTATATGTGGATGCACTTTAATCTAAATTAGCACCTATCAATTTTTGGTGCCAATTGCCCAACAGGTGGTGCAGCTATATCACGATTTCTACAATTTCAGGGAAGGCTATATCTCAGGAACTACTGCAAGAATTTGCATATAAACATATGCAAATGCACTCTGATATAAGTTAGTGTCTATCAACTTTTGGTGTTAATTTCTCAACAGTTGGTGCTACTATACCAGGTGATTTCCATAATTTAAGGGAAGGCTATGTCTCAGGAAGTACTGCACAGAATTAAATATAAATTTACATGTAGATGCGCCACGACATAAATTAGTGTCTAACAACATTTGGTGCCAGTCTCTCAACAGGTGGTGCTGCTATATGTCGATATTTGCAATTTCAAGGAAGGCTATACCTTAGGTTCTATTAGGTATAATCAAACAAAACTTGATAATTAACCTTTTAAATACTGATTTCTTTTCTTTTATTTTTTGCACATAAGTAGATGATAAATACTTAGATAATCAACCTTTTAAATACTGATTTATTTTAAGTTTTTTTTTTTTTTTTTTTTTTTCAAATAAATAGACATACCTGCCAACATTGAAGAATGAAAATAATGGAGATTTTATAAGCGGCATTTTCAGGGATAGAAAACATTGATGTGTTTTCGACATATGACAGTATTTTAATAGTTTAATCCATGGCTTAAATTATTGAAAAGTTATGTGGGTAACTTAAATTTAATTATTAAATAAAAATTAAGTAATTATCAATTAAAAATAGTAATGTATATAGAGATTCATGAGAATTTTTTTCAGCAAAAGCAAAATTTTGCTTAAAAAATGAAGGTTTGCTGAAGTTTTGAATAAATTATAGGTATAATTTTTTAAATCTTCAGAATAATGGAGAAATGTTTGAGAATAACGGAGAGTGGAAGACAGTCCCAAAACAACGGAGCCTTTGTTGAAATAATGGAGAGTTGGCAGGTATGAATAGATGATGAATACCTTGATAATTAACCTTCTAAATACCAATTTATTTTATTATTTATTTTATTTATTTATTTATTTATTGTAAATAACTGGATGGTAAATACCTGGATAATTAGCCTTTTAATATTGATTTATTTTGGGATTTTCTTTTTTAAATAAGTAGATGATGAATACCTTGATAATTAATCTTTTAAGTACTCATTTATTTTATTTATTTATTTGCAAATAAGTAGATGATGAATACCTGGATAATTAACATTTTAAATACTGATTTTTTAGCATTTTTTTTCTTTGTAAGTAAGTAGACGATGAATACCTGGATAATTAACCTTTTAAGTACTGTTTTTCTATCTTTTTTTTACAAATAAGTAGATAATGAATACCTGGATAATTTGACTTAAATACTGATTTATTTTAAGATTTTTTTTTTTTTTTTAAATAAGTAGATGATGAATATCTGATAATTAACCTTTTAAATAATGATTTATTTTACAATTTTTTTCTTTTGCAAAAAAGTAGATGATGAATATGTGAATAATTAAACTTTTAAACAGTATTTATTTTAGGACTTTTTTTTTGTAAATAAATAGATGGAATACCTGAATAATTAACTTTTGGAATACTGATTAATTTTATTTATTTTATTTTTTGCAAATAAGTAGATTATGAATACTTGGATAACTAATCTTTTAAATACTGATTTATTTTAAGTTATTTTTTTAATTATTTCTTTTTCAAATAAGTACATACAAGGTAAATACTTCTATAATTAACCTTTTAAATACTGATTATTTTATTTTATATTTTGCACATAAGTAAATGATAAATATGTAGATAATCAACTTTTTAAACTGATTTATTTTAGGATTTTTTTTTTTTTTTCCAAATAAGTAGTTGATGAATAATTTGATCATTAACCTTTTAGATACTGATTTACTTTAATATTTATTTATTTATTTTGCAAACATCGGGATGATGAATTCCTCGATAATTATTTTTTTTAAATACTGACTTGTTTTGGGATATTTTTATTTTTTTTCAAATAAGTAGAAGGTGAATGCTTTGTATTTAATCTTATAAGTATTCATTTATTTTATTTATTTATTCATTTGCAAATAAGTAAATGATGAATACCTGGATAATTAACCTTTTTAATACAGATTTATTTTGGGATTACAGTATCGAGAAATCTGCACAGCCTGGGACCAGAGACTTTGCGGATTTTAGAACTTTGCAGTTTTTAGGCCTACTTTTATTGTTTGCATTTTTTAATTAGAATTTTAATGCTAAAATCCATTAAAAATGATTGTGAATACATATAAGTAAGCATATAAGATATATGAAATTAAAATTTTTATTACAGTTTAGAAATCCAGTAAAAACAAATGATTTATTTATTTTTATTTATTTTTACTTTTTTCTATATACAACAGAAGAAAGCATTGGATTCGTAAAAATTTTCGACCTCGGGTTTTTGATAGATTTGCACGTTTTGAGAGCTGTAGAACACGATTTGACCATTTTTAGAAAACGTCTGTCTGTGTGTACGTGCATGCTTGCCAACCATCTCATTATGAAGCGTAGTACTTTTAGTCACCGCCTTTTTTTGTACACCAGTAATTTTTTAGAGTAATTTCATTCTTATTTAATCGTAACACTATTTGGAGAGAATTGCTCTAAATATAAAGTGGTGTGGGAAAAGGGGCGTATTTTCAAGGGGCGTTAACAAGTCTACGCCTATTAATGAGATGGTTGGCAGCCCTGGTACGTGTGTGACAAAATTTTGTGACAACTGTATCTCAGGAACTACTGCACAGAATTTCATACAAATTGGTATGTAATTACACCTTGACATAAATTAGTGCCTATCAACTTTTGGTAAAAATTGTCTTACAAGTTGCGTTGCCATTTTGCTTTTTCTAAATTTTTAACATAGTGGTATAGGACAAAATTTTATATAAATGTGCATAAAGTGAATTATTTTTTAATAATCATAATGAAATTTACAAGAATTATTTATAATAGAGATAGTGAATTGGGAAAAAAAATTTGTACATGTAAGAGCATCGCCCTCCCCCCCTCCCGGGGGGGGGGAGTCCCTGCAAGAGGGAAAAAAAATTTCATGATGGGTATCTCTCAAAAGAGCTCGCCAGTACCTTTAAAATGAATGGCTGAACCATCAATCTGCGATAATTTAAAATAAAGTTATCAATTTGTTTTCATTTTTTACAAAATGTACTTTTTTTGGATATTTAGTGTTATACTACTTCTCTAATATGGAAATCGTACTGCATTATCATGGAAGATAATTTTATTAAATAATGATTTCAATAAATTATTTTTATTGTGTGAATTTGCATAGGAAAATATAGAAGAAAGTCATGTGGTGGCCACAACATACAACTAGTTTTTTTCCTTCAGTATATGGAATCGTTTTTTGTTCCAGCACAAATACTATTAGTTTACGGACTTATCTCCAAGAACTGGACCTTGCTTAAAATTAACTTTCTTTATCTCATTAGAGTTCCTAAAATATCACTTAAAATAAATTCTATCTTCATTTTTTCCCTTGAAAACTTTACTATGAATTTCATTCTTTACATTGGTTGTGATGTGTGGATTTATGGAGTTCGCAGATTTTAGGAGTGCAGATTTCTGGGAGTCTACTGTATTTTATTTATTTATTTATTTATTTTCAAATAAGTAGATGATAAATACCTGGATAATTAACCATTTTATAATACTGATTTTTTTTTTTTTTTAAGGATTATTATTATTGTTATTATTATTATTATTTTATTTTTTTACAAGAAAGTTGATGATGAATACCTAGATAATTAACCTTTTAAATACTGATTTATCATGGGATTTTTTTTTTCTTTTTTCAAATAAGTAGATGATGAATATCTGGATAATTAACCTTTTAAATACTGATTTTTTTTTTTTTTTTTTTTTTTTTTTTTCAAATAAGTAGATGATGAATACTTGTATAATTAACCTTTTAAATAGTCTTTTTTTTTTTTTTTTCAAATAAATAGATGATGAATACCTGGGTAATTAACCTTTTAAATACTGTTTTATATATATATATATATATATTTCTTCTTTACTTCCTTATAGAAAGTATATGGAAGTATTGTAATCCCGATTCACAAAATGGATTTTATATTTTACATAATTCTAAAATGAATCACCATAGAATGTTGCAAATTTATATGTATAACTGTCATGATGTCTAGTTCTACACTTGCAAGTTTCGTCTGAATGCGAGCTCTTGTTTTAGATATATCAGTGACTTTACACGATTTTTTGCGACGTCTGTATATGTGTGTACTTATTTCGCATAACTCAAAAACAGTTGGACGTAGAATGTTGCAAATTGGTATATAGGTTTGTTATAACATCTAGTTGTGCACCTCCCTTTTTTAGCCTTTCTGTGACTTTCCCTTTTTTGAATTTTATGAAAATTATATTCATAATGATCAAATATACAAAGGTTTTAGCTGTTATATATATGACCTACAGTCATAGAGATTTCAAAATAAGCTAATGATAGAGCCCATAATGATATTATTATTGTAGATGCAGAGCATACTACATTCGTTGTTTTGCCATGCATATTCAATTAAAATAAGCTTTTTTTTTCCTATTTTTTTTTCTTTACTAACTCTTAAAGGTTTAATTTAGTTTATTAATATATATAATTACCTTTTTCTGTTAACATCCAAAGTTTAAATTGTATTTCTTAATTCTATAGTTTCTTACTAAGAATGATATAACTAGACATAGTTTTGTTTACAAAATTTACTTTAATAAGCTGTTGCCACTATGTAAAAAAAAAAAAAAAAAAAAACCTCCTGGTTTCGGTATTTAATAGTAACAGTTGCGTTCACAACTGCAATATTCAAACTAGTAAAGTTACTAAAATTTCTTTTCTTCTAGACATTTAATAACTATTAATTTATAAAATTTATTATATTAATTATTTTACTTTGGATGTTCTGTATTTCTTTTTTTCTAATTTCATACTGATGCATTTGCATAAATGTTGCAAACAGCATTAACGGCGAAATTCATTGTTAACTGCTAATCAGAAAAGATAAAAACAAGACTTTGTCTGCTGTTAGGTGAAGTTTTCTACCAGACCCAACTGAATGGATGACAGCTACTAGAGTGGATGCTGCCAAGACTTTTTTTTTTTCAGCAATCCCCAGAAAAAGATCGTTACTTGCAAAAGCATTGGTATGAGTTTATACTATATATATTTAAATTAAATGATGTTTAAAAATTATCAATTTTATCAAGACAAGTTGTTCTTTTAAAAATAAGAATCAAGTGTAATTCTCAATAAACCCATTTATCATAAATTCTTCGTTTTTATTTAAAAGACTTTGTTATAAACAAGTTTTTTTTACACTATCAAACTTTATTTCTTCAGGCTGCTAAGTATAAATCTATTTTCATATTCTACATTTTTAAGAAAGTATTTTAAGTTTGTGAGCAGAATGATATGTTTTGGAACTGGATTCATCTCACTAAATTTAAATAAGTAAAAGGCAAATTTCAAGTTAGTTACTATGACTATAGTAAAGCAACAATATTTTGTAAATTTGATAATATTTCAGTTTAATATACCACTCATTATTCTGTGTATTGAAACTTTATTTTTTACACATCTTTTGAAGTTAACAGTATACACACTTTCTAAGTTAACTGTGGTTATGGAGCCCTAACCTGAAGAATGAAGCATTGCAATACTAGATAAAAAAATTTATACTTGTCTTTATTGATTAAAAATTAAAGCTAGTGCTACATTAAATTGAATTAAAAAAAAAAAAAAGGCATCCAATATAAATCCACAGATGTTGCTTACTCGATATAATTCTCAATCTTGATCAACTAATATGAAACAAATTTTACAAACAGAAGGGTTAATTGCAGTGGTGTAGCGTAGGTTTGGAACGCCCGGGGCAGTTCAAAATAATGCACTCCTCTCTTACTGGTGATGGTGCAGCTGTCAAAGCAAATTGACTGTGTGAGAATCCTAGACCAGCGTAGAGTGCCGTCAAGGGGTTGTCTTTTTAAGAGATCCTAACCCGCATTTTCGCAAGTTTCAGTGAAAACCACGGAAAAATTAGAACTGCTAAGTTGGCGAGTACGACCTCAGTTCGATTCGGGCACGTCCTGTCTTCTAGCTTCGACAGATTTTCTCGGATATTTGTGACTTTCTTCCGTGATTATGGAGTTAAATATTGGGTGAGTCCAAAAGTTCTACCCATTTTTATTCCCCATAAAGAACAGCAAATAAATGCAAAATGAACAGTACCTATTATTGTGCATAATCTCCATTGCTATCTATGACCTCTTGCCACCTTTCTGGTAGGAGATGGCAGATAGAGAAAATTTTTCACGGTGGTAAAATTCTGGCGGTTTTGAGTTAAAAAATTCTTGGATGGCAGTTTTCGCATCATCAAGATCATCAAAGATTTTCTGACTGAAGGAATTGTTCAACGCACGAAATAGGTGATAGTAAGTAGGTGCCAAGTCAGGAGAATAGGAAGGGTGGGGTAAAACCTCCCACTCAAAACCCAGTAACTTTTGGTGAGTGATGACAGCAGAATGTGGTCTGACGTTATCATATTGAAGGATAACAAAGCAACGATTGATGAGTCTTGGCCACCTTGCAACCAAATTCGAATGCAGCCTGTCTAACTGTAGACAGTAAAATGCAGCATTGATGGTTTGGTTGTGTGGCAGGACCTCCCAGTGAATTATTCCCTGCACATCCCACCACACACTAAATAACTCCTTCTTGGGATGAAGTTCAGCTTTCGAAGTCGATGCAGGTGGATCAGAAGGGCAACACACAGTCCTATGACACTTTATGTTACAGTACACGATCCACTTCTCATCTCCTGTCACAATTTGTTTCAAGAATGGGTCATTTTTGTACCGGGAAAGCAAGGAAACACAGGTGACGATTCGGTCATCCCGTTGATTAGCTGTCAGGTTATGTGGAACCCAATGATCCAACTTTCTCTTAAAACCCAACTTAATCAGCCTTCTCTCGACCGTTGTCCGGTGTTTTTGAAGGTCTCCACTAACTCTTGCATGGTTGAGTTCGGGTTATTCCTTATGGCTTGGTCAATACCGTCGTCTCCAATATATGATGGCCGTCCACTCCTAGCCTGATCATGACAGCTTCTGTCTCCTTCCCTAAATATACGAAACTATCGACGACAAGTGCTTTCGTCTATTTCATTCTTCCCATAAACTTGACAAACATTGTGACATGCTGCGGTTGCTGTACTCTTTTTATCGAACTCGTATGTATAACAAACAATCTCTTATATGCTCCTTCTAGCTTTAAATGTTACACCCTCCGATATTTTTTTTTTTTTAGATGATTAACTTTGTGAGACACGATGCATTTATATGAGAGAAATCCACACGTTTGATTGGCCGATTATTTGCATCATTACAATGTCATGTGTGACGTCAATTCCATTGCAAATTTGCATATCCAAAAACAGGTAGAACGTAGAACTTTCACTCTCACCCAATACGTACAGAGAAACAACTGTTTATTTTATAAATAATTCAAAAGCTATTTATAAATTCACAATTTTTTTTTTTTTAATAAAATACAATTACTTCCTTTCCAGTCATCAATACTTTCCTTTTTCATAATTATAAAAAAAATTATATCTTTATTATCTATGAATAAAAAGGTTTCCAAATATTAAGACAAAAAGAAAAAAGAACTTTATAGAACAAAAAAGTTATTTCCATACAGTTAGAATTATAGATGAATCACAAAGTAAGGATATGAAGAACTGACATAGAAGCTATAACAGAATAGAAACTCTTTGTATGTAAAATACATTGAAAAAAGCTATTATTTACACATTGTCTTTTGAATGTCTCAGTTTCTTGAGATCGAAGCTCGTTTAATTTTTTTTCGTTTGTGAGGGCAGTCTCTATGCAACATTCAACAATAATCTGCTAATATATTAACATTCCATTGACTCTGATACTCCCTTTACATTTCTCTGATATCTTGATGAAATGAATCTCCTTCTTCACTCACATCGCCTATATTGTTCGGGAAATAACTAAGATGGGAGTTGAAAAGGTAGAGTTTTAAACTCATTCCTGTCAAAAAAACCTCATTTTCTGTCAAAACTGTATGAGAAGGAAAATTTTTGAATATTCTTTTCTTAATCAATATTCAGAAACACATCACATCTCATCGCAAACCTGTATTATCGATATTATTATTATTATTATTATTATTATTATTATTATGATTTCTGATCTGTACTATGTGACAAAATACTTAATATTACAAATGTGAAAATTACACAGAACTCTCTCAGCCTTTTCCATTATTTCTACAGCAGATGGAGGCCCCACTAGTAGCTGAGTGATTCTGCTTTCGAGACTGGTAGACGGGAAGTAACGGATTCAATTTCAAGTCGAGGTTGTCGTCCTAACCATTTGGAGTTTTCCGTGGTTTTCTCTAACACTTGCATATATATATAGGCTAAGTTCCCGTAGAAACACCCTCATAGAGGGCATCTCACCCAAGTCATTAACAATCGGCCTCACTTTCAAACACCAAGGTCATCTTCAACAAGGTGTGAATAATTTAAAGACCTTGTATTTGCAAACCTTATAACACTAAGATAAACTTTGCCTTTTATTTTTATTTTTTTTTTCCCCATACGATTTTTATTATAGTCAGAATCATGACAAAATTTATCTGTACACTACTTATTACAAAAAAAATAAACTTATGAAATTTATTTGCAATCGCTGAAAAGATGGTTCTGTTGTACCATGCTCTTCTGGATTTTGTGATAGTCATATAGTTTAGCACCTCTGGAATGAAACTGTATCAAATTTTATATATAAAATTTTTAATATCAAAATACCGTATGTTTATGAAAGATTTGCATAGATTGTAATAGATTTTCTTGATTGCATTACCTTGAACTCGATGAGATGGAAATAGGAAATATATCAAACTTTGTGTATGCAATGCCTAATATGAATTTTTTTTTTTTTTTTTTCTTTGATCAAATTTTAGTAGAAATATTTATTTATATTAATAAATAAAAATGATAAAGAATGTCGCTATCAAAATCTAATGGTAAAAAAACTACCCATTTACAAGTATGAAAATTTCAGCGCCTCTCTTAAGCAATAACCTTGTTAACAGCCGGCAGATGCAAACCTCTAATTGCTTTATTATAAGTGGTGACACTTTCATATTAATTTCTGAACTAACAAATTACAGACGCAAAGAGTCCAGTATCTGACTATAGGGTAATGCTTTTGTTATAATGATCAGCATATTAGCGCTTTATGGACGTGAAATAAGAAGGGCCGCTTATAGTCATTGCCATACTATGAATGTATACAGGAGTAGAGCTAAACGCTCAGTAAAAACTTCCACATTATAATAATCACTGGGGGAATAATTTAAAGCTATGATGCTGATGCACCTAAAAATGTTTTCATTTTCATCAAGAAAGCTAAGGTTAGCCAAAGATAAATTTTAAAAGGGTCTGATAAAATTGTAGAAATTTAGAAATTTATCACAATGATCATTTTTAGTTTTTTAGGAAAACAGTATTTGGCACTCCCTAAAATTTTGCACCCGGGGCAAGCGCACCCCTTGCCCCCCACACGCTACGCCACTGGTTAATTGCTTGAATTGATGCAGATAAGCATCCTCAAGAGATAGAAAAATTATCACTAACTGAACTGTTTAAATTAAATCAATCTAAAGCAAAAGCAACAGGTTTAATTAAAACATATTGTAGTCAAGAAATAGTTTTAATGTTTGATAGTTCAGAAGAACCTGAAATTATTTGAGATACATTAAAATCTAATCTACTAACAGCCAGTCATTCTTACAAATCTCTATGTCTAGCTAAATTCAGAACCATGAATCCAAATCCTGATGAGGAACTCCCAACTTTTATTGATAGATTTGAACATCAGTATCAAAAAGTAACAGATGCAGGGGAAACTGTAAGTGAGAATCACCGATGTTATATGCTTTTGTAAAATTTTCCTGAAGATTATGATTATCTTGCTCGAGAATTTGAAAATTGTAAGGATACAGATTTTAATTTTGCAAAACTAAAAGCTGAAATAATTAGAGTATAATCACCGTAACCTGCATGAACTTACTAAAACAAGTGCATGCCTTTCTATTGAAAAACCTAAACGTTCTGACTCATTCAGTTCATTGAAACAAGAGTCAGCAAGATTAGTTACATGTAGTTTTTGTGGAAAACCAAATCACACAGAAAATATTTGTAGGTTTAAAAATAAGTGTAATAGTCAAAATCAAACAAATTTAAAGGAATCCTCTTTTGTAACCGAGTTTATTTCAGAATGTTTTGAAAGTGAAAATTTATTACCTACTAGAGAATGGACATTAGATAGTGCATCAATTGCACATATTTGTCAAAATCGAGAATTTTTCACATATTTAAGACCTTCTCCAGAAGGTTCAATTATAAAAATGGGAATCACATCTCATCCAGTTAAAGGCATATATGCAGTTTAAAATTAAAGATGATCCAATAGCAGCCCAGACGGTATAGTGGTTAGCGTCCCTGACTTCTACACAGTTGGGCCTTGGTTCGAATCCCGGAGGAGGCATGTATTGTTGTCCCTGTTAGGGGTAGCAATGACTGCCCCTTCACAAATTGTCATCAATTCAGTGACCCCCCCCTTCCCCCCCGGCCAATGCTTAGTCCCAAGTTCCACACCATTGGAAATAATGATTGTCTTTATGTCCTAACAATTCACAGAAATTTAATAAGTATGAGTTGAATGGATAACGCAGATTTTTATGCTAAACTTGATAAAGGATTCAAAATTTTTACGATTTTTTTTTTTTTTTTTCCAAATAAGTAGATGATGAATACTTGGATAATTAACCTTTTAAATAGTGATATTTTAAGGATTTTTCTTTTTGCAAATAAATACATGATGAATATCTAGATAATTAACCTTTGAATACTGATTTATTATTATTTTTTGCAAATAAGTAGTTGGTGAATACCTCAATATTTAACCTTTTAAGCACCCAATTTATTTTAGATTTTTTTTTTCTTTTTTTTTTTTTTTTTTTTTTGTAAATATATAGATGATGAATACCTCAATAATTAATCTTTTAAATACTGATTTATTTTAGGATTTTTCTTTTTTTTTGCAAATAAGCAGATAATACTTGGATAATTTACCTTTTAAATAGTGATTTATTTTAGGATATATATATATATTTCTTTTTTTTTTCAAATAACTCGAAGATGAATACCTGAATAATTAACCTTTTAAATACTGTTTTTTTTTTTTTTTTTTCAAATAAGTAGATGATGGATAATTAACATTTTAAATAGCAATTTATTTTAGGATTTATCATTATTATTCTTATTCTTATTATTATTTCAAATAAATAGATGATGAGTACCTGGATAACTAACTTTTAAATACTGATTTTAGCTTTTTTTTTTTTTTTTTTTTAAGTAGATGATGAATACCTGGATAATTAACCTTTTAAATACTGATTTATTTTAGGATTTTTTTTTTTTTTTCAAATAAGTAGACAATGAATATCTGGATAATTATCATTTTAAATACTGATATATTTTTGTCATACCATATTTAATTTGTTAAGTATGGATTTATATGCAAAAATAATAGATTTTTTAGAATAATTAATTTTTTTAATGATATAGGTACACAGTTTTAAATAAATTTAGTTTTAATTTGAATAGCGAGTTAGCATTAGCAATTGTAATTATAGCAAAATCTGTAAATAAACAGTGTCTGTCAGTCATCAAATACACCCAAAGGATGAATATTTGACTACTAGTATATAACCCCGTCAAAAATGACGGAATGTGAAATCAATTAAAGTAGTGAATCAAAGAATGCTTTGCCTGCTTCGCTGGACACTATATTTAAAGGGGACTAATGTCCAAGTTGCACCTGACGGGACTAACGTGCAAGTTGCACTAAACAAACAACTATTTCTTTTAATGAAAATACCTACTAACCCAGGACGATATGTCTAATATAACATATCATATTATATATCGTCGTAATATAACTCAGTACTTATTTCGCTTCCTTCTTCGACTCGTTTTAATAAGTATTTTTTATATGCATGGACAAATTCAATATTTTTTTAATTTTTCGCGTGAAAACATTATTTCATCTTATGCCCCCCCCCCCCCCCTCAAATATATATATATATATATATATATAACAATAACTGGTAATTTTTTTTTTGGCATCAATCATAAATTTAAATGTCCAATTTTGAAATTATTTTCATATTTTAATTAATTCTAAAATATCTAATCAAAACTTCGTTACAAATAAGGTACGAAATGAAAGGTACCATATTTGTAACGAAGTAACCTTAGGTACCTTATTTGTAACCTTATTCATTTTAACTAATTTGATAAATATGATGTCACAATCAACTGTTTGTTTATATCAGATAAGTACATTATCATGATTGCAATAAAATGATGTAATAACTATTAGCCCATAATTTTTGTGATTGAATTTTATATTACATTTTAATTTCATCCTCCATGGATATTTTAGAATTGCAATGGTAGTTATAAACTTTCGTTGAAATCTTTTGACATACTGAGATTAAGGGAAAAGTGCAAGCACAAAAAATGTTCAGTTTTGAAAGATCTTTCTAATAATGTAACATTAATGCAGATTAATAAAAAAAATAAAAATACATAGCATTTCTAAGGGAAAGAAAAAAAAAAAAAAAAAAAAAAAAAGCTACCAAGAGTCTCTGTTTTGAAGTGGTGTAAACCGGAATCGTTCCTGACAGATAATGGTCTTTATTATTAATAACTAGTATATAACCCCGTCAAAAATGACGGAATGTGAACGATAAATCTTGAAAACAATGTTTAGATCATGAAGATTACCACGTGATCATTCAAATGTATTTTCAGTTTTTGTTTATAAATTAAATGTGTTTCGATATTTTCTAATTTTCGTTCTGAAATTAAAAAAAATTCTACCCGATCAATAAATATGAATGACAATAAAAAAACTGCTGGTTGACAAAAAATATAGGCCCGAAAACACAACAGCAACAACACATCCCAGTGTTCCGTTAAGTGCTCTATTTAAAGTCCTCATAATAAGAATAATCTAGTGTGTCACTCACACGACTTTCTCTTACCCTGAAATTTAATGCTATAAGTACAGTTGGAGATTAAGAGGTAAGATAATGTGTACTGTTATGTAAACCTATGTTAAACAATTCAAATTAGGCTTCGGAAGAGTTTTATATGATAATTAGTTCTGGTCCCCCTCAACCCCCCGCTTCATTAATGCACCTACATTTATATAGAATTTAATTCGGTTATTAAAAAATAATTCAGTTAAAAAAAAATAATTTATTAAAATTATTATTTAAAAAAGTTATCTTGTATGATAATACAGACGATTTCCATATTAGAGAAATAGTATAACACTAAATATCAAAAAAAAAGTTGAATTTATTCTCAATATTAAAGTAAAAAAAAAAAAAAAAAAATGTTAAAAATGAAAAAAAATCAATAACTTTATTTTAAATTATCGTAGATCGATGGTTCAACCATTCGTTTTAAAGCTATTGGCGAGCTCTTTTGAAAGATACCCATCATGAAAATTTACTCCACTCGAGGGAGGACATCTACCCCAGGGGGGGGAGGCGAGGCTCCTACATACACAATTTTTTTTTCCCAGTTGACTATCTCTATTACAAAAATATGTATTCGTTTCATTTGGTTTAGTGCAGTCTATAGATGTTAAATTCTACTTACCTGCAATTTCCCCCATAGACGTAATGTATTTGAATACTTTTGAATGTCCCTGTACACGAACCATTTGCTTCATCTTAACGAAAAGCTTACTGTAGCATCCCTATATGATACACATTTAGAATACCAGTTTTGGAATTTCTGCTACTATTTGTTCTTGAGATATGCTGATAACAGACACACAGACAGACAGACAGACAGACAGACACAGAGACCATTCGCTAAAAACGTGATTTTCGTATTCAGGGGACCTCAGAACATGTAAGTATAACAAAAACTCACGTTCGAAAATTTGACCCTAAAACAATACTTTCTCGACCCTATGGGTAAGAGGAAGTAAATAACGATTCACTTCATTTTACCAAAATACTTTTTTTAAGACTATCGAAGATCCTGTTTACAAATACGTAAGCGAAGTGTGACGTCACTGACCGTCCGTGGATGCAAGAAAAATATTCCCTATGTTAATCGTCCATTGTATTTTTTGTAAAAAATTATTAAAAATCGAAGAAAATTATTTTCCGATTTTAATACCCGTATTTGGGTATAGGTATGATATCGTATCCATGTGCTAGATTGAGTTATTTTGCTGTCAAATTGACAAAAATTTAAATTTCAAAACTGTGTCATCTTTGGCGTTTTTTGTATTTGGCGATTAAAAACATACTACGAAAATATACATGTCAGATGTTTATTTTCGTAATATGTATTGTACGAAATATTGTTTCATATAATTCATCGCTCTCTTAATATAAGTTGTTAAAATAACCATGATTTTTGAAAGGAATGAAATATGTTCGCCAAATAATTTGGCGATATATTTTTTCCGCCAAGGATGACAGATATATTAAATCTATTCTGCTGCAACATATGAGTATCTTATATCAGACACTTTATTTAAACATTTGAAAACAAATTTGACTTCAAATTATGATAGAATATTTATCATTTTCCTTTTAATTAGTATATTAGTTGGATATTTATTGTGTAAATATCATCCTTTGAAATGAAATGTTTATGTTTTCAATCAAATATGGAAGTTTGCTATTTTATTTTTCTAAAGTTTTGAAATTTAAAATTTAAATTTTATCAATTTTACAGCAAAAACAACTTAATCTAACGCATGCACACGATAACTAATACATATCTATACTGAAATATGGGAATTAAAATCGGGAAATAATTTTCCTCAATTTTTAATAATTTTTTACAAAAATCCAATGGGCGATTAACATAGGAAATCTTTTTCTTGCATCCACTGACGCCCAGTGACGTCATCACTTTGCTTGCGTATTTTCTAACTAACTATCTAATAATTACATACACTCCATGCTAACCCAAATTCACCTCTACTCTATACTCCCAACCAGCTATCTCACCCACAACATCGCCAAAATATTCTGGATCCAGCTAGGGACTTTCTCATTCTCAACCGAACATTTTATCTTGACTCGACATTATCACCTTAGACTACCCTACTTTCAATACTCATTTCAACTGGTGACCTTTACTTGCCCAACCAAACATTCTATCCCAACTATAACTTTACATTAATTTCAAAACTAAAATCAATTGGCGACATTTACGTACTGAACTCGACGCCAATCATACCTTACAACGTAAACAAATAATGAAGCTTGATAAAAATATTTAAAGACTTTAATATGTTTTTACAAATATATGTAGATGCAGTGCATTCTACATTCGTTGTTTCCCCATACATATTCAATACAATTTTTTTTTCTTTCCTCTTAAAGGTTTGAATCAATTTATAAATATATTTAATTACCTTTTTTTTCCCTTAAACATCCAAAGTTTTAATTTATTTCTTAATTTTATAGTTTCCTGTTAAGAACGATCTAACTAGACGTTGTTTTGTTTACAAAACTTACTTTAATGAGCTGTTGCCACTCTTAGAAAACTCCCAGTTTTGGTATTCAGCAATAACAGTTGCGATCGCAACTGCATTATAATGACTAGCTACTAGTAAAGCTACTAAAACTTAATTTTTCTCTAGACATATTCGTTTATAAAAAATTCATTAATTATTTTACTTTGGATGTTTTTGTTGTTTTTTTTTACTTTACTTTATTTAAATTTTTTCATGCCAATGCATTTGCATAGATAACGCAACTAGCATAACGGCGAAATTCGCTGTTAACTGCCAATCAGCAAGATATAAAACCAGACGTCGTCTGCTGTCAAATCGCTTTTTCTTCTTTTCTTACCAGACTCATCAGTAGACGGAGATATGCCATGACAGTTACTAGAATGGATGCAGGTGTTGGAATAGAAATTTCCAAATGTTTGTTTATCTTTGCAAAGGCATTGGGTATGAGTTTATATTATTTAAATTAATGTTAGAAAATTATTTTCAAGATTTCTCTTGTTACTGTCAAGACAATATTTTTTGTAACAATAAGGATCAAGTAGAATTCTTAAATAAATTAATGTATAGCAAATTCTTAGTTTTTATTTCAAGACTTTTCTTATGATCAATTTTACACCAAGATTTCATTTGCTTCAGGCTGCTTAGATGAGTGAAAGTTTATTTACTTATTTTACATTTTTTAAGGTTGAACTTATATTACTAATAGCTAAATGATGATTTCAAGTGTGACTAAATGTGTATTATAGAAGCAACAATCTTTTCTAAGTATTCCACTTTATATACTATTTATTCTTTCACTCATAATTTTCTTTTAAAAGTTAACAGTATCCACAAACTAAAGTTTAACAGTGGTTATGGGCCCAGCCCTAACCTGAAGAATGAAGTATTGTAATATGTTTACAGTAGTATGTTTATTATTGTAGTCTTTATTGATCGAAAAGTAATTGCTAGAGTTGCATTTAAATTCAATTGAAAAATGGCATCCAATATAAATCCCCAAATGTTGCTTACTAGATATAATTACCAATCTTGGTCAACTAGTATGAAACGAATTTTGCAAACAGAAGGGTTAATTGCTTGGATTGATGCAGAAAAGCATCCTCAAGAAATAGATAAATTATCCCCACTAGAGCAATTTAAATTAAATCAATCTAAAGCAAAAGCAGCAGGTTTAATTAAAACCTATTGTAGTCAAGAAATAGTTTTAATGATTGATAATTTAGAAGAACCAGAAATTATCTGGAATACATTAAAAACTAATCTATTGACAGCCAGTCGTTCTTATAAATCTCTATGTTTAGCTGAATTCAGAACCATGAAACCAAATGCGGACGAGGAACTCCCAACTTTTATTGATAGATTTGAACATCAGTATAGAAAAGTAACTGATGCAGGGGAAACTGTAAGTGAGGAACATCGATGTTACATGCTTTTGCAAAATTTGCCAGAAGATTACGATTATCTTGCTCGAGAATTTGAAAATTGTAAGGATACAGATTTTAATTTTGCAAAACTAAAAGCAGAAATAATTAAAGAATATAATCGTCGTAACTTGCATGAGCTTAGTAAAACAACTGAATGCTTTTCTGTGGAAAAACACAAACATCATGACTCATTTAGTTCTGTAAAACAAGAGTCAGCAAGATTAGTTACATGTAGTTTTTGTGGAAAACCAAACCACACCGAAAATATTTGTAGGTTTAAAAATAAAGGTAATAGTAAAAATCAAACTAATGTAAAAGAATCCTCTTTTGTAACCGAGTTTATTTCAGAATGCTTTGAAAGCGAAAATTTATTACCAACTAGGGAATGGACATTAGATAGTGCATCGACTGCACATATTTGTCAAAATCAAGAGTTTTTCACATACCTAAAACCTTCTACAGAAGGTTCAGTGATAAAAATGGGAACTACATCTCATCCAGTTAAAGGTATAGGAATAGTGCAGTTTAAAATTAAAGATGGTCCAAACATAAGAGGAATTACACTTAATGATTGCCTTTATGTCCCAACAATTCATAGAAATTTAATCAGTATGAGTCGAATGGATAGAGCAGGTTTTCATGCTAAACTTGATAGAGGATTTAAAATTTTTGATCCCGATTGGAACTATTTATGGTCTGCAAAAATGAAAAATAACTTTTACGTTATACAGGGTTTACCTAATTATAACCAACCTAATGTTTTAAAAATAAAAGATACTTTGGAAAATAGCCATCATAAAGAAGTAACTAATAACCAATGTACACAAACTGAGAGCTCATCTAAAAAGCTAATACCAAAACATACAAAGCAAACATTTAATCAAGCTTTTGCTGTAGATACTAACGAAATTATGATTTGGCATGAAAGACTTGCTCATTGTAATATACAAACTATTAAGAAAATGTTTAATAACGACCTAGTAGAACCACAAGTGAAATTAAAAGGGGAAGAGGTCTGCTGTGAGGCTTGCATAATGGGGAAAAATACAAGACAGCCCTACCCAAAACTTAAAAGTATTCGTTCAAAAGACATTTTAGAATTAATTCACACAGATATTTGGGGCCCTGCTCCTTATCTTTCAAAGCATGGTTATCGCTATATTTTAACCTTGCTTGACGATTATAGTAGAAGAGCCTTTTGCTATCCAATGCGAAGTAAAAATGAAGTTTGTGAAAAACTTAGAAATTTTATCCAATTTGTTGAACGTCAAACCAATAAAAAAGTAAAAGCTATAAGAAGCGATAATGGATTAGAATATTGTTGTACTCCCGTACAAAAATTATTAGAATCATTGGGTATAAAACATGAAAGATCAAACATATATTCACCTCAATCAAATGGTGCAGCAGAACGTCTTAATCGAATGTTGTTTGATGGAATGAGAACTTTGCTTAATTCTGCTAATCTTCCAGAAGAACTTTGGCTTGAGGCCATGCAAACAACAAACTATATACGAAACAGACTTTTGCATAGTTCAACCGGGGAAATACCGTTCAAGCGCTGGTTCGGCAGAAAACCTTCTCTCCGTCATTTAAAAAGATATGGATGTGTAGCTTATGCTCACATTCCATCCCAAAAGCGTAACAAATTTCAAGTTCGTGCTCAAAAAGGGATTTTAGTAGGTTATAGTTATAGTACTAGAGGTTATCGAATATGGCTACCCACTGAAGACAAAATAATAGAGACAAAACATGTCAGATTTGATGAAACGAAATTAGGTATGGAAAAACAAGGTTATATATTAGCAGAAGAATCAGATGATGAATTAGACATATCCGAAAATCCCTACCAACCAGTAGATGACCCACAATTAATGTTTGAGAGATATATAGCAATTAGAAAGACAGGAGAAAGTAGAGGTAAAGAAGACATTTATGTAAAAACACCAGAGGGGAAGGTATTAAGGAGTTCTAGAGAATTAAAAGATTATTGCGAGGAAAATAACTTCATATATGACGATTCATTAAATATTTTTTCTAAAAACTGCAAAATCCTTGGCAAATTTAAACTAGAAAGAAAATCCCCCATTAATGACATAGATGAGAATCTAAATGAAGCCGCAGAAAGTTCAGACCAAGAATCTGAAGAAATACCATTAGTCGAAGATGAAGCAAATTGTGTAGAAATAATTATTCCAAAAACAGCTAGGGAGGCAAAAAGGTTACCAGAGGCTGCAGAATAGAAAAGGGCCATGGACAGTGAAATAAAAACTATGATAGACAGAAATGTTTGGACAGTTGTTCCCAGACCAGCTAATACTAAAGTAATAGGAACCCGTTGGGTCTATACCCTTAAAAATAAAAATGAATCTAGAAAGTTTAAAGCAAGATTAGTTGCTTTAGGTAATAACCAAAGAGAGGGTTTAGATTATAATGAAACATACAGTCCAGTAGTTAATTTCATGTTAATAAGATTGTTCATTGCACTTTTTATATGTATTCTCCAGTGGGAACATAGTCTTTTAGATGTAAAATGTGCATATTTGTATGGTAATATTGATAAGGATATATATATTAACCAACCTAATGATTATATAATACCAGGCCAAGAAAATTACGTTTTAAAATTAAATAAAGCCCTCTATGGCTTACACCAATCTGGAAAATGCTGGTTTGAAGAACTGCATCATAAACTTATTGCAAACGGGTTCACAGAAATTCCGGGACTAACATGTATTTATAGATATAACACTAAAGCCATCATTATGGTATATGTAGATGACCTCCCGATTTTTGCTAAAGACAAGTCAACTCTAATAGAAGTTATTCAGTTATTAGAAGGGTTATATCAGCTCGAAAATTTAGGCCCAATCACTCAACTATTAGGCATACAATTCGACATTAAAGACGGTACAGTTAACATAAATTGTAGCAAATATATAGATTCCTGTATTGAACGATTTGATATTTCTACGATAACTAACATATCTCTTCCTATACAACCAGGTACAGTTTCCTCCAAACAGGAATCTCCTAGAGACAACCAGTCAAAAGCCGCAATGGGGAAGATGCCTTACCGAAACCTCCTTGGTTGCCTTCTGTATATATCTGGACGCTGCCGTCCTGATATCTCGTATGCTATTGCTACCCTTGCCCAAGTTGCGGAAAACCCAGCTAAAGTCCATTGGAACCGTCTCAAGCAAATTCTTAAGTACCTTGCCTCTACAAAGACTTTGGGATTAAGGTATGATTCCCAAGATTCTACCCTCCAGATTTCATCATTTGCCGATGCAAGTTGGGCCAGTGATCCTTCAGATCGAAGATCCTTTTCTGGGTACTCTATATTTATGAATGGAATGCCCATAACTTGGAGAGTCAAGAAACAAACATCTGTTGCCCTGTCGCCCATGGAGGCAGAGTTCATTTCTGCATCAGAAGCGGCAAAAGACCTGAAGTATATTAAGGCCAACATAAAAACTGTAATATTGACTATGAACATTGACGTTAAATTTCAAGTACCTATACTATTCTGCGATAATTCAGCTGCTATTCAGTATATCAAATTTAGATGATGAAAATATCAGAAATAGATACATCGATATCAAATATATGTTTGTCAGAGAACTGTATGAAAATAAAGAGTTTAATATACAGCAAGTAAGATCACAAAAAAATTTGGCTGACCTCCTAACTAAGGCACTGAACAAAACTATTTTCTTAAGATTAAGAAGTGCATATTTAGTGCCACCTATAGAGTAACTCTTAAAAAAAAAAAAAAAAAAGACTAAACTACAAAGTGATTTATTAAAAAAAAAAAAAAAAAAACTTTTTGCAGTTATAGTTTCAATTCAAGTTTACCCTGAACATGTTCAGGTCGTCTGTAAAATTCTATATATTTTGATTTCTAGTTTTTATGGAATATGTATGGGGAAAGGGAGGCATTTGTAGATGCAGTGCATTCTACATTCGTTGTTTCCCCATGCATATTCAATACAATTTTTTTTTCTTTCCTCTTAAAGGTTTGAATCAATTTATAAATATATTTAATTACCTTTTTTTTTCCTTAAACATCCAAAGTTTTAATTTATTTCTTAATTTTATAGTTTCCTGTTAAGAACGATCTAACTAGACGTTGTTTTGTTTACAAAACTTACTTTAATGAGCTGTTGCCACTCTTAGAAAACTCCCAGTTTTGGTATTCAGCAATAACAGTTGCGATCGCAACTGCATTATAATGACTAGCTACTAGTAAAGCTACTAAAACTTAATTTTTCTCTAGACATATTCGTTTATAAAAAATTCATTAATTATTTTACTTTGGATGTTTTTGTTGTTTTTTTTTACTTTACTTTATTTAAATTTTTTCATACCAATGCATTTGCATAGATAACGCAACTAGCATAACGGCGAAATTCGCTGTTAACTGCCAATCAGCAAGATATAAAACCAGACGTCGTCTGCTGTCAAATCGCTTTTTCTTCTTTTCTTACCAGACTCATCAGTAGACGGAGATATGCCATGACAGTTACTAGAATGGATGCAGGTGTTGGAATAGAAATTTCCAAATGTTTGTTTACCTTTGCAAAGGCATTGGGTATGAGTTTATATTATTTAAATTAATGTTAGAAAATTATTTTCAAGATTTCTCTTGTTACTGTCAAGACAATATTTTTTGTAACAATAAGGATCAAGTAGAATTCTTAAATAAATTAATGTATAGCAAATTCTTAGTTTTTATTTCAAGACTTTTCTTATGATCAATTTTACACCAAGATTTCATTTGCTTCAGGCTGCTTAGATGAGTGAAAGTTTATTTACTTATTTTACATTTTTTAAGGTTGAACTTATATTACTAATAGCTTAATGATGATTTCAAGTGTGACTAAATGTGTATTATAGAAGCAACAATCTTTTCTAAGTATTCCACTTTATATACTATTTATTCTTTCACTCATAATTTTCTTTTAAAAGTTAACAGTATCCATAAACTAAAGTTTAACAATATATTTTAAGATTTTTAAGGCTTTAATATGTTTTAGAAATATTTTAAGCATTTTTTTTTTTTTTTTTTTTAATGAAACAGTCAAAGAGTCGTTCATTCGGAATTAAAGAGTTGTCCATTTGGAATTTGTATTTTCTGAATGGCAACAAATTATGTTTGTTTTTATTTGGCATTTCGTTGTTTATAATCATGAAGTTACATAATTCGATTTATACGTTCATGTTTATAATAGCCAGTGATCCGTTATATTTAATTAAACATTTAAACATTACAATTGAATAGTTTTTCAAGGTTTTAGAGGGAATAAATAACTATATGTGCGATACAAAACATGTATGAAAATGATATGTATGTTTTCGTAAGTTGAATTGAACAAACGGGAAAAAAAAATGGCTGCCAAAAGTCTCTGTTTTGAAGCGGTGTAAACCGGAATCGTGAATGACAGATGAGGGTCATTATATATATTAATTTTTTAGATTTACATCTAGAGATGCAAAATTTCCGGAAATTTTGAGGAGGTGGAAAAAAACTAGTTTTTTTTTTTTTTTTTTTTTTTTTTTTTCTGGAAAAATGTAAAAAATGGGAAAAATCGAATTTTTACACATAAAAATAGGGTTTCTTAGTAGAAATAAATCTTAGAAAATACAAAGTATTAAACATTTAAAAATACATGCAATACATATTATTTTTTCTTAACAGAAACATACAAAAAGGTTTTACTATCAAAAAATGAATCTTTCTGTTTCATAACTGCCAGTATCTTTCCTTGTGCAAAACACCAAAAACTCGTCAAATCATCATTCAATCATTAATCTTGCGTAGGGTGTACATTCCTATGGAATGTTCATCTCCTAGCAGCATTCATTCATATAATGAAATTAGATTAGAATTAAACCGACAATAAAAAAGTCTTTTCATTGACCCGAACCAGATTTCTTTATATCCAAAAATCATGCAAATTTTTTTAAAGTTATAAAATAAAATAAGTTTTCATTGTCACAAAGTTAGTAAATCATATAAATCAGTCAATCCAGCCCTCAGGAAAAATATTCAGTCAACCTCAAAAATAAGAAAAATAAATCAGTCAATCTGAACTGAACCTCACACGTAAGATAAAAAATTTAGCCAACCAGACTGAAACCTGATTGCAGGTCAGGCTTAGGTAAAATCAGTTTACCTGACCTGATGCAGGACTTTATCTAAAAAAACATTTTATTATCAATTTATTATTTTTTAATAATATAAAAGTTATTAACTCAGATGTAAAGGACATAAATGAAGTAGGTTTTTGTGCATAAAATTCTTGTAAATTGTGAAATAAATTTTTTGACAAAAAGTAGTTGCTCAGTTTTTTTTTTTTTTTCAATTACATGCATTTATATATATGTGTGTGTGTGTGTGTGTAATATCTATATATATTAAACTAATACAGTTAGACAAGTCTAAGGATATATATTCAAGAAAAAAGATTGAAGTATAAAGGAACTTGAAAAGAATAAGTAATTTCAAATGAATATGATGGGAGGGAGGTCATTATAATATTTAAATATTTTAGGATTACCATTTCATTATATGGTAAAACTTTATTTTTGAAGTATAAACACTATCAGAATCAGAGTTTTCATGTAAGATACTGAACATGAAAAATATTTCAAGAAAAAAGCATCAGAATGTAAATATTATAAATTTCTGAATATGTTATTTTATGCTAAAAATTTCAAAAATTTCAATTTTTTCGGATGGTAATAAACTCCTTCGGAAAAAAAACTTTGTTTCCCCCCCCCCTCAAAATTTCCAGTTTTTTTTGGACCATTCCCATCTCTATTTGCATCATAATTTATAATAAAATCTTAATACATAAAGAATTTTAAAATAAAGAGGTAATTTCTACTTCAGTTGTAAAAGTTATAGTGATCCTTTTTACTTTAAACATTAAGCTCCATCAATAGATATTACTTTTGAATATTGCACTATCCAACACACAGTATGTATAAATTTTTTGTATCACATGAAGATTTAAATTAATTATAACAAGAAAAAACCTTTTACAGTTGGTAACAAAAGTGTCCAAAACTAGCAAAAACTCCTATGTAAAAAGAGTACGCTTAATAAGAGTACGCTTGTTGAATCCTGTTCTCAGACTGACTAAGAACAGGATTCGACAAGGATTTATTTAACAAAACAGTATTAAGTGTACTTTTTTTATATAGGAATTTTTGCTACACTTTTGTTACTGACTGTACATACTTCATGATAAGCTGTAACGTGTTTTCACCGGGGTACCCCAGCTTGCTCACCAACATTTGTGGTGTCAGAAGCCTTGTACTTGTAGTTTCTGTTTATTGTTCTTTTAAGCATGCCTCTCCACTGGTCATCAACCCCCACCGCATCATTACCATTGCAAGAATTACTGAAATAAATAATTTCTACAGCTTCGAGGTATACAGTATAATTATGATTGTGGTAATTCGCAATTTTAGTAATGTTTCCAAAATGAATATTTATATTGTCTTCTTGATTAGTTTTCGTTAACGCAGTTGTGATTTTGTTTGTACCTATGTCATGGCTGTGTTCTTTGATCCTAGTTTTTATTTTTGATTTACCGATATAACATTTATTATTGCCATGGCTGTCAGTGTATGGTATATTATATATTCCGGCTGTTTCTAAAGAATGGATGGGTCTTTGTCATTTCTTATAATTTGGTATATATTAGGACTGGGTTTTATGGGGATTTTAAGATGATTTTTAATGGCAATATTTTTAATTTTGCAAGATGCTCCGTGGTCATAAGTACACAGTATGTATTTTGAAATAAAATAGGAAATACATTATGCTTCGTAAATTGCCTTTGATTAATTATATCCAACAGAATTATATAAGAGGAAAAAGGAAATTTAAAATTATTATTTTTATTAATTTAAAAATATCTACCTGAACAAAATTTATTAACCAATTATTATTATATCAATTATTATTATAACCAATTATTATTACTCTTCCTAAGTTTGCTATCTTCGTATGTATCAATTATTTGGTTCCATTGCATACATTAATTATAATGATTTATTTAACATTTGTATTTCAGAGGTGATTTTTTTTTTTTTTTTTTTTAATATATCAATGACATAAAAAATTACGTAGTGCATATTTTAAAGATTTTTAATGTTTATTTATTATGGATATTTTGTGATTTGTTTATATATTTTTCAACTCTGCTCAAAAATGATTTTTTTTTTTTTTTTTTTTTTTTAATATATAAAAATACATTTTTCAAGATAATTTAATTTATACCTATAATAACATTTTCCGAGCTGAAATTTCCACCACCAGTCTTCATACTGACAAGCTTGTGTCGCTTGAGCTGCTATGTCAAGAGCCTGGAAAAAGAAGAATATCAAGTATTAACAGACAAGATATTGGTTTAAAGAGTTAAAAAGCATTTTCTTAGCAATAAACATCATTTAAAAAAATCAAAATATAATAAATATTTTAAATTATTTGAATTTTTAAACTATTAACAATAGCTTATACTTTCGATTATAAAAAATTTTCTAATGATATGCAACTACTTTTTTTTGCCTTATATTTTATAAGGAATTAGCAGATTTTACTTGTTTTGTTGGTCATTATATTTAAATGAATTCTCAAAATTCCATATCACTCATCAATAATTAAGAGGTGTACCAAGTGCTGATCAGTTGAAGTAGTGGTCACTGAATTTTTGAATTACAGAAAGGTTAAAGTAAAAGAAAGTATGAGATAGAGATGGGCGTTATTTCATGTAACTTAATAAGTAACATTATTATTGCATTGTAGCCTATTAGCACTGTAATATATTGCAAAAAATATCCTATTAAAAAAATAATCTGCACGCGAAATAGACAAGAAATTTCTGGCAATAAAACTGATATAATACACTATTATACAAGTAAAAAGCTTGAATTATTTCTTTTATATAATTACTTTTTTATTTTATTTTATTTACAAAATACAAAAACAATATTATGAACGCCAGCTACTACCGAAAATTCAAAGACTCGCATCAGACTTTCCGCGCAGATGTTTGAATCGATTCGTTACTTCACGTCTGAAAAAATAGGTCTGAAATCTCAGCAAGGAATACATACGATTTCATGCAGCTCTGTTACTCTGATATTCTCTGTTAGATATGAAACCATAACTGTATATCTATATGTAATTGTTATTATAACTGTGTCAAGTATGCTTAACTGTAACTTAACTTTAAGAGAATAAGATGTAATCGCCACTGTATGGCAACAGTCAGACTGCAGCTGCTCTTCAATAAAGAAGTAATATATAACATGGTGCAGCCGAGCATCGAACCAGAACTGTTCCGAAATTAATTTTCGAATAAATCCTGAATGGATTCTTTAAAAGTTCCAAGAGGTTTGGACCTCTCCGGTAATATCGCCGAAGCATGGCGAAAGTTTCAACAGAACTTTGAAATTTATTTAAAGGCAGGAGGCCTGATTTTATTAACATAGATAGTTAGGTAAAAATCCAAAAATCTAAAATTATAAAAAATTGGCATTTATTCAATATGAAAATTCAACAAAAATATGTTTAAATTTTACTTATTTATTAGCTATTTATTATTACTACTATCATTATTACTATTATTATTTTATTTTAGTATTATCATTATTACTATTATTAACTTTAATGTAAAAATACCTTGTTGCAGAGATATACTGAAACTCTTAAAAATTATAAAAACTTAACACGAAACTATTAACTTAATACGAAAATTTAATAAAGATCTGTATATTTTATTTATTTATTATTATTTTCTGGAGTAATTCTGAAATAAATAAATTATAATTAAATTCAGAGAAAAATTTCAAATTTCATATTTAATATTTTTTTAACTATCATAAACATGGTAAATATCACAATCTTGAATAAAATCTTTTTTATCCTAAATATTACCACAATAAATGGGAAATATAATAAATAATAATAATAATTAAAAAAAAAAATCGTACAATTAAATATCACAGTAATGAATATGAAAAATTTGTCTACTTAAATATTTTTTTATATTAACTATTACAAAGACAATAAATATGAATAATAAATAATAATAATGGAAATTGCCCAGTTGCATATTTTTTATCTTAAATATTAAAATGTATCACAATTACAATTTTTTTAATGTAAATCATAAAATCACGGAAATAAAATATACGATGGCAAATATTATTTTTTATATTAAGCAGCATAATTATTTTTTTATCAATAAACTATGAATTTCATAAAAATAAATCCCAAAAATAAATTTTTCATTTATTTTATAACATTAAAAAGCAATCATTTATTTATTATTATTATTAACATTATTATTTATATATATATAAAACTTACGATCTTAAAATCATCTATTATTTGAATTAAATCAAAAATATTCACTTACCCATTTTTATCCGTCAAAATAAATAAATAAAATAAAAATTATTCGTGCATTATTTGTAGCAAAAAAAAATTCTTTCACTGTCTTATCAAACACAAACTATTACAATGGTCCATTAATCGTTCCAACTGTTTCTTATATTTTCCTTTACCTTGAATCACTGCCGAACAGCTGTTTGTTTTCTTAATAGCAATCTATTTACAATCAGTTGTTGAACAGCTGCTGAGACAAGACACGACAGATGTTTCAAAAGCGAAAAGTAATTCACTTCACGATCATCAGAAAATGTTGCCGATTGAAGGTGTTTCTATGGAAACGGACAGGTGAGCCTCCCGTGCAATGGTCGGTGAAAAATGAAGCTGTGCTCGTCCTGTCTTTGGAACCCGGGTCAAAGCAAAAGGAAATCTGCGGTAATTGTGCTATGTGCCGGTGATTCCTCTCTTCGGCTGATGTGAGCAGAGAATGATTTTATCAATGCAGTTATCTTTCATCGGGAAATATTGATGGCTGCGATACGTATTTTCATTGATTTTTTTATGCGAGTTTTTTAATTTAGTATATCACTCTTTGAAAAATGCAAAAGTTTTGAAGAATCAATTTGCTGTCATTTTGTCAATTTGTCCAATAGGATTCCACTCTTTTTAATATGCTTTATTTTACGGTAGTTCAATCACTGCAGTTGAAATGTTCATTAAAATGGGAAAAGATCTTTGAACACAACAATGAGCAAAAGTTTATTCATCACTCTATTTGAAAGTCTCCCTTAGGTTTTCCGCATCAGACTATCCATGTCGACTTCTGTGATGAATGTATAAAAGAGAGTATAAAAGTATCTTTTATACATTCTTGTTAACAGTCCAAGTCACACACACAGGAGGCCGTCTGACGAGAATTGGAATCCCGATGGAAAAGTTTACGGCAAACAACGAAGTTAGTAAAGGTTTTTTCATGTATTTAATTTAGTATTTTAACAACTTTGTTTTTAATTAATATAGTTTAATCTTTATTAAGTCCAAAAGTATGTAGTCATGGAGATGGAGATATAATCCTAGGCCGGGTGTTCGGACATACTGAGCGATATGTCATGGTAAAACAATGCCGATGGTCGGCGACCAGTCGTGGGACCCCGCAGAGTCTGCGAATCTATTTCATAAATCTTTATATGTTGAATTATAATTATAACGTGGATTTATTAAGCAAGTGAATATCGGAAAAAAAAACACGATTTCTCGTGTGCTCCAGCTTAAATACTGCATATTTCGGCAGGAACCGAAGCTATTCTTATTGGGTAATTAGCTAAGTTAAAATCCCGCCTACCTTTTATCATTGGTTGACCCGGACATCTGGGATTAAACATTTTGCAATGTTTTGCCGCTTACTTTAGATGATTGCATAATTTTGAGTCTAAAACTTATTCTTAAATAAGATTCCCATGCTATGAAGTTTTATTGGAAAACTAACTTTATCTGGGCTCTAAATTAGAATTATCATAAAGTTGTTCTTAAAATTAAAATTTATTCTGAGATATTAATATTAAGTTATCACTTAATATTAATTTAAAATCTTGATTATTTTATCCTTTCATATATATATATATATATAAAGTGTAACGCTGTCAATTAGGTTTTCTAATTTTTCTACTTATTTTAACATAACTAAGCACATAAAATTATATTATATTAATTCTCTATTTAAAAAAAAAAAAAAAAAAAAATGATAGTTTAAAAAACTGCACATATTTAAATTTAAAATTGCATAAAATTAGAAAAAAAAAAAAAAAAAGAAAAAATGTACATACCCTCTAACGTTTGGCTACTTCAAATACGGATATTTTTATGAAATTTATTTATTTTCTTTGAACATCAGGATCTTCAGTTAAGCTAAACATGTATATATTCAAGAATTATGGATCGTGCCTATAACTCTTCCATAGACTAATAACCAAAAACTAATCAATACATTAATAATAATAATAATAACAATAAATTATAAAATTGCTCTAAAACATAGGAAAAACACTCCGAAAACAAGTAAAATGGAAAGTACTAAGTGTAGTGGAAAGAGGTCTAAAATACAGCAAAAAAACTCCAAAATGGAGCAAAATTGAAAAATTAAAATGTAGTGAAAAGTGCTTTAAAATAGAGCAAAATCACTCCAAAATCGGGTAAAATGGAAAGCTCAGAATTTAGTAAAAAATGCTCTAAAATGGAGCAAAATAGAATTGCTCCGAAAATGGAGTAAAATTAACTCCTAAGGAGTTGTTCATTTTTATCTCTGAAAAGGAGTTAAATTTTGCTCTTTCAGAGTAATTTTCACTTGATTTTTTAAGAGTGTAAGAGAAAATAAAAAAGCATCTGTATTTCAATGTAAAGTTGCTACAATACTGTTAATAATGTTCCAAAACTGTAATTGATCTGCTCCAAAACTGAATTTTTGATTTTCCACCCCTGATTTTGATTAAAAAAAAAAAAAAAAAAACAGGTAAATGTTTTTTCATCATATATCTAGATCCAGAGGATAATATCTAAATAAAACCAATGAAAAATCCCTTATTTTAATTTTTAATTAAAAAACATCATCATTTTAAAAAGTAATTTTCTTATTAATTTATTTAAAGAAAAATATATTATATACCTGTCTAATATCATTATCATGGAAATATGCATATTCAAACAGGTGTTTAGCTATATTTGGCTTAGAAGCATATTTTGATACATTCAGACGAGCAAAGTTTATAAAAGGGCCATCAGGTTGAGATAGCATAGATGCCTAAAATGTTTCAAAAGACAAAATATAAATATATCTTAAATAAGAAAACTTCAAATAAATTTTACAAACATAAAAATCAAGAATGAATTAAATTTTGCAATGTAGAATTAATTTAAAACATAAAATTAATACAACAAATTTAAATCAAAAGATTTGAAATCTATAATAACATTTAATTTCTTACAGAATCTAAAACTCTAAGTGATAGAATTTTATGAATTTTGAATTCTGATTATATCACTTTGTAAGAAAACGCAAAAATAATGAAAATTTGTTATAAATGCATTAGTAAATTGAAAGGTATATTCTATTTATTTGTTATAATTTTATATTCCAAAAATTTATGCATAAATGACATAATTAAAATAAAAAGGAAAATTTCCTTTTATGCTTGAAAATATTTACATATTTTTCAAACATTTTCAAATTAATTTTTTTAGAACTAAATATTTTATTCTAACAGAGTGTGAAAATAGCAAATAGTTTTAGATAAAAGCAGGGATTTGCTCACTAATTTAGAATTTTCATGTTAAATAGGCGATTCCAGTAACCAGTACGAATTAACCAAACATCATTCTGACTTTAACCTCATTCTCAGAATATGCAAAATACCTTTTCTTCGCAAAATCTTTTATGCAAAAGTTTTTTAAAATAAAGAAGATTTTTCTTAATAATAGTTTGTTTCAGTTTTATTTTACTGCTGACATTTTTTATTTTCTATTAAATATGTAGAACGAATATAGTCTTGTATATGCGACTTCCAAATACACCAAAAACTTGAGACTTATCCTTTAGAGGATAAATAGCAACCCGCTTAGAAAATCCATCAATTATGGACAAAAAAATTCTTTCTGTAAGTGGCACCATTTACATCTAATTTGGGACCTGCTATTAAGTTCTTTCGTAATTTCGCGGAATACAAAACATCCTTTAAATACAATACATTTTTACCAAAATTTAGTTTAACAGTTCCTTTAGCAATAATGGGAAAACTAATACCATTGATTGTGACGAAAAGCTCCTCTCCCTCAACAGAAGTATAATACTCAAAAAGATCTAAATTTCTTAAGAAATGGTGTGACGCAGCAGTATCGAAAATCCAACTGTCATCATCACCTAAATTACTAAAATTAGCTTGAGCTATGTAATATGAAGGGGAAGGTTTACATTTGTGACGACCGTTGGAGTTAAACTTTGTTATTCTAGCATCCGAATCCTCAACAGGCAGTTTTTCTTTCTTACATATTATATTCCAGCAAGCAATTTATTTCAATTAATATGAATTTAATGTCCTTGACCCATGTAACATGATTATTCATTCTCAATTTTTCAATAGTAGGATTTAAACTCACTGCCATTTCAATTCCTTATCTTCAAACAACTAGAATGCCATGAAAACTTTTATCAAATTGAAGTGAAAACATTTTTCAACTTTGTTCAGAAGTTTTAAAAAGAAAACAATTTCTGAGGCAATAATATAGGCAAATTATTTGCGAATATATAAGAAGAAAATGTGATTTTGCAAACTTTGCATGGAGGGGGGTGGGAGAGGGAGTGACAGTAAGAATGCATGGAGCAAATATTATCAGAACTATTGCATTTGTGAAATGTTTATGAACAATTATAATGAAAGTGTATGAAGACATGGAATGTCTGGCAAAAGATTAGGTCTAAATAATCGATAAATTGTGATTGCAGGGAATTATGAGTGATCAAGTGGAATGGAGTACTGTAACAGAAAACAGAACGATAACAGTGTAGCAAATTGAAGTAGATCTTAACCAAGGATTATTTCAAATTATCCCTGAGTGCTCTGTGCACCATACCATGATTTGTAAGGGCTAATAGAAGCTGAAAGTCAGTGCGAACATTGCAGGGTGGTCATAATAAAATGACCACTCAGTGTATATATATGTACAATAATTAAAAATTTTTTAAAAAGAACTATTATAATATTATGACTTTTGCATTAAATTTTTAGATCAGGGCATTTCGTAATTTTTGTTTGAAAATCAGCAAATAAAAAAATTAAATATTTTGTAAAAATATAAAAATCTTCTTAACAGTTTTAGTAGTTCACAGGGCCTAACTATCATAAAGTTGGCATGAAATTTCAAAGGAGCACAAAATTTTACTTATTAAAAGGTACAATTTATAAATTCATTCATTCTAAGGAGCAAAAATTTTGAAGGTGCCCTGGCCACAAAAACTTTTTAATCAAGCCCTGGAAATTCATGAACAGTACTATAACTAGCATTACCAAAATAATTCAAATCAAAGGATTTATAATATGCTTTTATTGTTAAAAAAGACTGAATAAAGTTAAAAACATTCAATAAAGTTTTTCTTCACAAATATTTATATCCAGTGGCAAAATTCATAATATTTCATATACATGAATATATATTATTGAAGAGAAAACAAAAATAAAACTAAGAATAAGAAATATTTACAGTCCCTAATCGAACAAATCTTCCAGAAGAACTTGTGATGGGTCTAGCAGTATATGCTGTTCGTGTCCGAATAGCTTGCTCCATAGTTCCAGGTCTGCCTGATTGAGTTCCGGGCCTAACAACACCTGATAATGGTCTACCTGATTGGGTAACTGGTCTGTTGTAAAGAATAGTAAAATGACTTAATTATAACTTATGAACATATCTTTTATAATAAATAAAAAATAACAATCTGCTTAAAAAAAAAAAAAAAAACTGTTTAATGCTTATTAACCTGGCAGGACAGATGCTGTGAAACTTAACATGAGAATGGGCATGGGGTGTCTGCGCACCCAAAACATATTAAATAACATAAATACGAAAAAAATCTTTAGAATTCAATCTGTTAATGAAATTCATGATAATTCCACTCTTTCTCATGAAAATAAATAGCTTAAATGTTCAATTATCATTGTTTGAATATTAATAAAAAATAAATTAAAAGCACTCACCTTTTTCCTCCTTGTTCAAAAAACTTAATTTTGGGGTGTCAAAACACCCCGTGACCATCCTGCCAGGTTAAATAAACTAAGAGCTGTAGTCTTATGTTACAGTATAATGTTTTTAAATGTTTAGTACTTGCAATAAATGGCTTTGTATATAACATAACATAATCGATTCCTTGCACTGAGAGAAATCTGGAATATGTTTTGGGGGAATTTTAGGTGTCTGAATATCTTCTGCACCCCTGGTGCAAAATTTCACATAACCATGCATCATGAAAATTATTACATGTAAAAGATAAATACAAAACTGACATCTATAAAATTAAGCAGTAAATGAAGACAAGGTAAATGTGTCAAAGCAGTGAAAGGGCAGTCTAGTTAGTGGGGCATTTCTTTGTCTGACCAGATATGGCCATTAGCAGGGTTCATTGTTCTAATCTTGAATACAGTAATAATAAATATTTATGTGAACAAGTATATGACGGGGATCTGAGCAGATTCTGCCTATGGTAATTAGTTTTTGATTGTAGCAGAATTGTAGAAAGCATCTGAACATAAAACTATACTATTTGTAATATATTGATACTCAGAATAAATCTTTTTTTTTTATATATTAAACAATTTTGTAAATAAATAAAAATTAAGTTTTAATTACTTAGTATTCCGTCTAATTTATTTTATTGAAGAGAATCTCATGAAGTTGAAAAAATCCAAAGTGGGCAAAAATGTGGAAAAAAAAAAAAAAAAAAAAAAAAAAAAAAACATTAATTTTTTAGAAAACCCCAACCAATTCTGAAATAAAGGTGAATGAATTTTAGTCATTTATTTACTTTATATTTATATATATAAGCATTAAAATTAGCAACCATTTAATACAATAATCAAACAAAAACAGGCATAAAATTTAAATGAAAATACATTAGAATAAAAGGAAAATAGTTATATCAAATTATTATAAGACAGTGTAATTATATATATATATACCTGTAGGCCTGACTGGTTCCTTTTCTTGTATTTGGAGTTTTTAAAGATGTACCTGGTTTTGCCATCTGAGCAATTGCATTTTCATCCATAAGAATATCTGCTATTCCTTCCTCATCAGTTTCCAAGTCATCCACATAAACTTGTTGAGTTAAGGCTTTCATTTTTAAGGTCCATGCAGCCTAAGAAATGAATAGTTTAAATCTGAACTGTTTTTAGTTTAATAGTTACATAATTTATAATCCTTTCACAAAATCATAGTACTAAATATAGTTTGTTATTGATTGAAATAAGTTAATAAAAGGAACTAAGATAAACTAGGTGGCATCCACCATGCTTTTTCCAGTGACCAAGCTAAAAGAATTTTCATAGGCTAAAAAAATAGGAAATGAAAAAGTAAATGCTTTTACTAACACTTTTTCTAATATTAATGTTTAACATCACGAACTACCATTTATAAATCTCATTTATATGTTCTTTATGTTTATATGTAGACTTCGTAATGCAGGTTCTTAATGTAAAAATCTTACATTATTATCTTCCTGTGTAGTAAAGGAATTTCAAAATGAATGAACAAAATTTGTATAAGAAATAAATATTATCCTAAAAATGATTTAATATGATGTTTAGAGATGTAAGGCGAGAATATTCTCCGAAATTCAAAATTTGGAGAATAATCTAAAATATTCTTTTTTTCTTAAATTACATAAAAATTTTTTATGTTTATGACTTAAATTATAAAACTTATTCATAATCAATTCATTTGACTATTTGACATGCATAACTAGAACATAAAGACCTTATTTCATGATATTCACCTTACAATTAATAATTTTGAATCAGAGAATATTCTCTGATAAGTTCCAAAAACCAGTTTTTCTAAACATTCAGTTCATTTTTGAGACAAAAAGCACTGAACAGCAAATGAATAATTATTCATATTAAAATACAAATTTAAATTTTTTAATGCCTAAAGTTTTCTATTTGTAACTATACCATCATTAAAATATGAATTTAAAGAGTATATATATATATATATATAAATTTTCAAATAAAAAATAAATATAAATAAAAAAGCCTGTGCATTTACTTAAGAAATCAAATTCACATAATTTATATTTCTGTAATCCTTATTTTATGAATAAAACATATGTTTATTAAGGACATATTGAATATTTGGCCTTTTCGGCCATACTGCTGAATTTTCAGTTTGGCTGAATATCATACTATTTGGCTAGCTGAATATATAAAAAGTTCAACTTCAAAAATCTTAAATTATTTGAAAAAATTCTTACATAACTGCTATTTTTAATTATTAAATTAAAATCATTCAGAATAATTGAGAAATAACTCATATTTAAATGGAAACAAAATATTTAATATAATTTCTAAAGTAATATTAAAGAAAATTATTAATTGCATTAATCATAACAATTAATAATATCTAGCAAAATTTGTCTTTTGTGGTAACAGTATAATGGCATATGTCTTTAAAGTTGAATTAACAAGAAGTCTGCATGATGTTGTCATATAAGAAATTTCAACAGTTTTACTTTCTCTTACCCATAAGGTAGAGAAAGTATTGTTTTTGGCTCAAATTTTCGAACGCGAGATTTTGTTATATTTACACGTTTTGAGGTACCCTGAATACGAAAATCATGTTTTTAGCAAATGGTCTGTGTGTCTGTCTGATATCAGCATATCTCAAAAACAAATTATGGCAGAAAGTTCAAACTTGGTATTCTAAATGTGTATCATATAGGGATGCTACAGTAAGCTTTTCGTTAAGATCAAGCAAATGGTTCATGTACAGGGACAATCAAGAGAATTCTAATACATTACGTCTATGGGGGAAATTGCAGGAAAATAGCGTTTAACGTCAATAGACTGCACTAAACCAAATGAAACAAATATATATTTTTTGTAATAGAGACAGTTAACTGGGAAAATTTTTTTGTGTATGTAGGAGCCTCGCGTCCCCCCCTCGAGGGGAGTAAATTTTCATGATGGGTATCTTTCAAAAGAGCTCGAAAATACCTTTAAAACGAATGGTTGAACCATCGATCTGCGATAATTTAAAACAAAGTTATCGATTTTTTTTACTTTTAACGAAAAAAAACTTAGAAAAAAAAAAATCGTACTTTTTTTTTTTTTTTTTTTTAAATATTGAGAATAAAATGGACTTTTTTTGGATATTTGGTGTTAAACTACTTCTCTAATATGGAAATCGTCTGCCTTATCATAAAAGATAATTTTTTTAAATAATAATTTTAATAAATTATTTTTTAAAAGGAGAAATATTTTTTAATAACCGAATTAAATTCTGTATAAATGTAGGTGCATTAATGAAATGGGGGGGTTGAGGGAGGCGGTAGCCCCCCTCACACAGAATTAATTATCATATAAAACTCTTCAGAAGCCTTATATGAATTGTTTAACATAGGTTTACATAACAGTACTCTTTATCTTACCTCTTAATCTCCAACCTGTATTTATAGTATTAAATTTCAGGGTAAGAGAAAGTCGTGTGAGTGACACACCAGATTATTTTTTATTAAAATCACACAATCAACTGTGGAAGAAAATCATATTTATTGAAATTTTATTTTTCCGACTGAGTGAAAATAATGCCTGGAGACTCCCGGTCCACGCATTATTTTCACTCAGTTGGAAAAATAAAATTTGAATAAATTTCAACAGATCAAAGATTGCATTGCACACTGGCAAGATAAAAATTACGTAAGTCCTAAAAGAGCAATTTTGAGTTTGTCATTGAAAATGTATATGAAGTATCCCAACATACACAAAAAGTGTCACATCTATATCTCACAATTTATCTACATGAGAGGCATTTGTGTCAATTTTAATGTAAGTCAGCCAATGCTTTGAAGTAAGTGCATCAAAACCTGACACATTAAGGAATAATTTTCAATTTTTTTTTTAACCAAAAAAATATGTGCATGACTAATACTTATTATTATTTTTAAGTTGATTTTTCTCAAAAGCTGCATTTTTTAATTGTGTCATATGTATATACATAGTTGCCAAAATTTTAATTTGTTCTGGGGCATATTTAGCCTTGTCTCTATTTCGCACCACTTTACTTTTAGAGTATTTTTCTGCAATGTATAATTATGATATAATCAGAAAAATTTACTCTTTAAATAAAAATTGGTATGGAATAAAGGCAGTGCTAAAAATGCAGAATACTGACCGTTACAGTACACATTTCATGCATTTTCTGATTCAATTATGTGCCTTGAAACAGGGTTGTCCAGTGATGTTTTTTTGGTTTTAATGCTTGCGAAGCAAGCATACAGCAGTGAACGATCGCAACCTATACAAAATTTTCATGCATTTACTGATTCATGCATCATGAATTAGAGGTATCCAGTGATGTTTTTTGGGGGTTTTAATGCTTGCGAAGCAAGCATATGACTGTGGCTTGTACAATTTTTCATGCATCACAAATTAGGGGTACCCAGTGATGTTTTTTTTTTTTTTCTTTTTTAATGCTATCAAAGCAAGCATACAGCAGCAAGCATACTGACCATGGCTTATACAAATTTTCATGCATTTACTGATTCATGCATCGCGATTAGGGGTATCCAGTGATTTTTTTTTTTTTTTTCGAATGCTTGTGAAGCAAGCATACAGCAGCGAGTGTACTGATTGCGGCCTATACAAAATTTTCATGCATCACAATTTAGAGATATCCAGTGATGTTGTTCTTTGGGTTTTAATGCTTGCGAAGCAAGCATACAGCAGCAATTAAACTGACCACAGCATTTCAGATTTCAGCAGGATACTGCTTAATACCGACCTCTGCAATGTACAGAATGGAAAACAAAAACGTCTAAATTTAAATATTTTTCTTTTAATAATCAGTGGTGTTGCGTGAGTGATGTTTCGGTCATCTCCATATGTGTGGTTAGAAACAGTCCGTTATCATGCAAAGTTCATTCTTCTAATTGACTGTTGGAATGTCGTCATACCTACGTTGCTCATAAAAAAGGCGAATCAACCAATGAGATAAATACATATTCCATTACAATGCACTGTTTCCAGCCACTCACATAGAGATGACCAAAAACATCATTCACGCGAAGGCACTGTTAATAATATATATTTTAGTACTATTTTTATTCTATTGAATGCAACTTTCGTTGGTGCGATCTACGTCAGCTCATTGGTGTAATTTACATTTAAAAATGGCGTTTGTTGATATATTTTATATTTAAAATTCCATTAATGATCAAATTTTTTCAATTTCATTTGCTCGTAAAAACGATCATTAACATCAACAGCCTCCATCTTGGAAAGTACATTATGCCTCCGAGCCGGCGGGGATCATGCCAAGCCAACAAAAGTCGCCAAAAAGTACCGTACAATAGGATTTCACCAAGAAATTATTTCAAAGAAAGATAAGAGTGCTTAGATTACTTACTTAATATGGTCTATGTTAAAATAGTGTTGTTTAAATCATTACTTTTGGTCATAACAAAATACAAAATATTTCTTTCTGTAAAAGTCTAGTTTATTTTTAAAAATCATTAAATAAGTACTCTTGATGAAGAAATTACCAAACAATCATCACTTATGCCTACTCACTATTTTACATTAAAATCACCTGAATATAAGTTATAATTTTTTTCTGGTACTACATTTTGAATGTTAACATTTTAGAAGTCCAAAATTGACACTTTTAGTCCAAAATAATAAATTTTTAAGATATTTATACAAATCTTTTACAATAAATTGTATAAATTCTTGTCTTTGAAGAGAATTGGAATTCCAATGAAAAAAATTTAAGTCAGTGAGAATTATATTTATTCTTATTGTTAAAGCTTAAAATTATGGTGTGTATTCTGCACCCACCTTTCGAGAACTGCCCACAAAGAAAAAATTGGAGATATTAAAAGAAGGAAATGCACAAAACGTCTGAAAAAATTTAACATTATTAGTAATAATTACTTTAGAAATATATTAATAATAAAATATCAAGCAATTTTTAGATATTTTCAGGGTAGGCTAAATCTCAAAGACATCTTAATAGATTTACCATTGAATTTTTCAGAACAGATTGTTTCTAAACACATTTTTGGTGAGACCAATGTTTTATGTATTGAATCTATATGTATAAGAAATTAATCAAAGATCAGAAAATTATTAACAAACAAACCAGAGAAAATATTGAATTGGAACAACTATAGTATTTCCCCACAGCTGAATTTGGCGATTATGGCTAAATCATAAATCTAAAAATCATATAGCATAAATGATAAAATCATAAGATAAATTATAAATCATAAATCCAAAATAAATAGCATGCAGGCTGCCATATTATATCGCAAACAGTTCAGAACGACATCGTTATCGTTCAAATTGGCGGCAAAGAAAAATCGCCAAATTCAGCTGTGGGGAAATACTCTAGTTGTACCATTTAATTAATCATCAGTTTATATAAAAAAAAAATAAATAAAATAAAAATAATTAAATAAAAACTTTAATATTTATTAATATTTAGTGCAAAAATTTTTCATTTAGCTGTAGAGGTAATCATCAACAATTTCAAACATAAATATTAAAATACACTTGCACAATCCCATCTTATAATAACTTTTTTTTTTTTTTTTTTTTTTTTACAAAACAGGAATATGTGTATTATAATTAAAATATACTGAGAAAAAATAAAATTACTGCCAGATTTTACAATGCATCCTCATATTGTTTGAAACGTAGTGATTTTACTTATAATATAATAATAATAAAAATCATACTTGATTATGAAATACACGTCAATTACTTCCGTCATTATATATATATATATAAATATTGTATTATAAACTAATTATGAATATATATATATATATTACTGTGGCAGATATGATGCATCGATTAAATAATCATAAATATTTAAGAAAAAGGTAAAGATGCAATTTAGGGTATTGCTTGGCAAGTTTTTCAAAAATCGCCAACTGCACGCGTTATACAACCATTCAATTTTAACTCTTCAAAAACCATAATAAAATACATATGAAGGGTACAAAATTTAGACCGATCTAAGGAGAAAAAAAAAAAAAAAAAAAAAAACCTAGTGACAAGCAGTACTCTAAACTGAATTCCAACTCAATAAATAATAATAATAATTACTTCATCATATGGTTTTCCGTCAAGTATGAGAGTACATATTTCTACACATTTTTCAAAATTATGTCTCCTATATTGTGATATTGCACAGAAGAATGGGTCCATTTCATGAACTAAAATCTAAAGTACGATGAGCCAATGAATATTAATTTTATTCTAATTAGCCACAGGCACAATTATTTTTAGACCAAATCTATTTGTTGATATAATGTTACTAAGCGACTGTTTATTTATGGTTGGTTGATTCGTTGATTGATTGATAACAAAAGGGACAATCCATCGAGCAGATGGCCATGTTCAGGATATCTCCTCGAGCTGATCGATCTTAAAGGTTCCCTAGCTCCCCAAAAAAAATAAGCTGTTCACGACTTCTGACCGAGGAGATGGCGTTCAGCGCACCAGATAATTTTACCCAGACTTGGGTTACCCACAAATGATCACGTGATGACATCGCTGAACGGCATGGGGAGATCCCGGGGAGACCGGGCTTCCCGGGAAGCGACCGCTGAACTCATCAGCCTAATTTATTTATCTCGTTGGTTCCTTTTTTCTTGGCTTTGAAATTTTTCATCAGGCAACCCTGCATCAATCAATCAGTCCCCCAAATAATAATAAATAAATCATGTAATTATTTCTTAATTTATGAAAACCTTATTTTAATTATATGTTATTGATATTAATTTCCTCTTATTATTTAAAAAGTTAATTACTGTTATTTTTGACTATAAATATGTGTCAGTGTCATTAATCCTTATAGATAGATTATTCTGCTGTTATAACTTTAGTTATATTTCATGATCGTAGCTGTCAAACAGCTATAACTAAATAAGCAGCTTTGTTGCTATTTATGATTTTATGCTTTATTGCATCTTTAGTACAAATTGTAAATTTTTACGATTAACAGTGTTTGAATTAAAAATTTATGAAATCGTATACTTTTATGCTATATGCAGAATATTTTGAAACTGTGTTATTAAGAAATTAATAACTTCTTATTATACATTATTATTTTTTAGACGTATAAGATCAATCGGTGTAATTGAAAAGAATAAATATGGTGTATTTGCATTTTCCAAACCAATATACTGAAGAAGAAGAAATGTTAAGGAAAAAATATGAAAAACTTCGACGTAAAAAGAAAGCACTTCAAAATTTAAATGCCCCGAAACAAGAACCACCTCCTCCAAAACCCCTTAAACGTCCTCTGGAAGCAAAACCAGATGCAAAAGAAGTTGCAAAAAAACTTTTGAAGTCTGGTGCTATTAGTGCTATAAAAGTTGAAAATAAAGAGCGTCAAGGATTCAAAAGACCTAAAGCTCTTGAAAGGAAACGTAATGCTTGTGAAAAGCCAAGTACATCTGTTACTGGCTATCAACCGTTTTCTGCATCTCATTCTTTAGAGGATGATCCTACTGTTGGCTCCCCATCTGAAACTGCTGCACCTCCTGAACCCAGCTCACGACCACCAGTCAAAAAATTGTATGAAAGTTTTGTCAGTTCTCGTAAGCTGGAAGATGAGATTAAAGAAGATCGCTCACGTGAAAACCAACGTAGAGAAAGAGATAGAGATGGGAGACCAGAAAGGCCCCGACAGGGTAACACTGTATATGCACGAGGTTATGGTGTAACTCAAGAATTGTTGCAGAAAACATTTGAACCAATTGGAACCATTATAAACATATCCATGGAAATGGATAAAAATTGTGGTTTTGTAACTTTTGAGAAAATTGAACAAGCAGAGAAGGCAATTAAAGAGATTAATGGGACAGTTTCAAATGGAGTGCGTCTCAATGTTTCACTTGCCAGAAGGCAACCAATGATACCACCATTAGGAGAGGATTCATCTTCATTAAAATGGGGAACATTAGCTAGCTTTTCTCAAAAGGGAAACCCTAATCATCAAGACACAAGAAGCCTTATTGTATATGAAGATATTTAAACTGCCTTAACAAATATTGCTTGTGGTTATTTCAACCAATAATAGTGATAACCTTACTTACACATTAACTGCATGCCATTGCAGAATATCCGTATACATAAATATATAAATTAATACAATATATTTCATTAGATCACTTGTATAATACTCATATGTACATCAATACAAATAATAAAATATACATTTCAAATTAATCTCATGCCAGCAATAAACACGTAAGTACCCATTAAGTTTTTCATCAAAGAGAATATAGTAAATCTTTTGATTTGCTTTTTTCCAATTGTTACAAAATGCCTCTTTATGTGTTTTTAAAGAATTTAAAATTGACCATTAGTAAATTTTTAATAATAAAAAACTAAAGGTTACTAATTTATCTTAAAGGCATGAAATATATATATATCTGTGCTGCCTGCTGCTAAACAAGTTTTGCACTGTCTTTTATATCATAATCATCATTTCAAAATTTTTTTTAATTATTACTATAATCAAAACATATATAGTATGTGATTTGTTTATCACGGAAAAATGAAAAATACCCAAATTATGTATTAGTTCACATAACTTAATTTAATGTATATGGAGGTAAATGTTTGCTTGCTTTTCTTTGAAAATTCATTGAAGGCTTCATGGAGAAAAAAAAAAAAAAGAATGGCAATATCAAGTGTCACATTTGACTAAAAGGTTACATCGTTGTAGAGATGGCAAGTCTGTAGCATTTGACATTGAATTTTGATAACATAAATTTAAGATCTCTTATTGCAGCCATGATTTCTACCAAATATTTTGCTTTTCTCCAGTACAATTGGTTCTTTGCCATAAGGGCAAATTAACAATAACATTATGGTACTTCTTGTATGTGAAGAACAATATTCAATAAATAGATAAACCAAATAATAAATACTTAGGTTTCTTTTCTCCTCTAGAATTTTTTTCTGTGTCAAATTCAAGTGGATTCAAAAATATTCTAAATGCTGGGTTTTATTCTTTTTATGGAAGGAAAAAAAAATATATATATATATATATGTACAGTCGAACCTTGTAATGTGAACACACTTAATATGAATTATTTTTAACATGAACTGTTTCCACAATCCCTGTCAAAATGAAGATTAGTCATTAATCATTAGCTTTAATCATTGCAGCTTTATTTGAAATTAATACTTAAGCATGTAACAAATTTTTAAATCAAATTTTACATTAAAGTCATGATATATTTGTCTATTTCTTTTATATTAAGAAAATAATTTTTGCTATGTGTTGTTTATTTCAGATAAAATTTAAATATGATAATTATATTTTTATTTTTTAATTTTATGTACATATTTCCTGTTTAACAGTATTAAAATTTAAAATAATAATAATAATAAATCAAAAAATTATTTTGTATTAATGTTTTGTGATAATCAAGTGTATCATGTTTTTCTATATTTTTTCTAATGAAAAAGACAATATAATTGTCTTATTCTATAATTACCATATGTATTATGTTATGAAATAAAATAAAAAAAATTTCTGTGTTTTCAAAAATAGTATTGTTTATTTATAGTACTTTACTCTTATTGTGACTAGTGATGTAGAATACCTGGGTATTTTTTTTTTTTAAATGAACTCTATTTGAATAAAATATCTGTATTTGTGTATAATATGATATTGCTATATATAGAGAAAGGTAGAAAGAGACAGAGTGTGTAAATAATCTTAAAATAACATTAAATAAAAATGGTACAAAATAATTTCATAAATAGCAGTGATAAACATGAATAATATATATGTAAACACTCTACCTATATATTTGTTCATTTAATAAATTATTTCCACAAAATAAAATAAAAAAATTCTTAATTAGAATTTCAAACTATAAATAATAATAGTAATAATAAATGAAAAATAAATAAACATACATAAAATTTAATTTTGGACCTAAGAGTAAAATCCTTCCATTTGGATTTTGCAAAAATTTCTATGATATTTTTTTGCTTATAGTGTGTCTCTGCTCTGATATTAATAGTTCATAAATGTTTTTAGCACATAATGCTAAATATTTTATGAAAGGAATTCTAAAAATAATGGAAATTAATAAAAACTATTTAAAAATTTTATAACAATTGGAACTTCATGCATGCGACCTGAGTTCATGGATAAAATTCATTTGCTATTTGGAACTTTAAGAGGTTTGTGTTATTAATGTTTATCTATTAAAAAATACAATAAAAATTCATTTTCTAACCTAAATTTGCAAAATTTTCAGTAATTATTTGGACTATTTTGTGCTCCAGAATAACACCATAGCATCAAAGAAAGTACGTTGTAAAACTATAATTCTGACCGCTGCTATTATATAACTTTAACTCTTAAATTTTACGATAATTAAAAATTTTGGTAGTTGGCATTTTGCATTCTGGTTTTCGGAACATTCTGGATAACGGATCCTATACTGTAGTTATATATATTGCAAGTTCTGTGATAAGTTCAAAAATAAAATATATCACAGGACACAGGTATGTTGTAAATTTTGACTAAGTGATAGTTTGCATTTTAAAGCTTCGAATAATAATAATATATTACAAATTTAAAAGATCAATTTTTAGATAATGATAATCAATTTAACAGTTGTGAATTTTTTGAATGAGAAAACAGAATTTAAAAATGTGTATTAGTTAATGAGTTTTAATAGGACAAAATTCCCCATATAATAATATATTTTGGCTTCTAGCTACGATAGTCTCATAATAAAGTTCCAAGCTGGTCCTTTCTCTTATCTTTCCCCCCCCACATTTTAGCATAAAATTTAATGTAATATTAAACAAAGTATGTGATTAATTGTTCATGAAATCAAAAACAAAACTGACTTGTAGCATGGTATTATCAGAAAATTAAGAATTAGAAGTTTCTTTGGTACTATCTATGCTATATGACATAAACATAGTTAAAAATTATTTTTTCAATGTTACTGCCATTGCTTTAAACCAGAAAAATTAAGTTATCCTGCTATCTCACTTATGATTTAGAATATTTTATTATAAATGCTCATAGAATTTTTTAAAAATAATTTTATCAAAATTTTCAGTTGAAAAAAAAATGTATATATATATATATAATATATATATATACACTAAGCGACAAAAAATAAATAAATAAATAAATAAAAAGGCGTGCTGCAGAAAAAATGACATACCTTTTTTATTTGTAATAACTTTAAAATTAAAGGTTGAAACAAATAAAAATGTCTTGTTTCCATAATACCAAAGGGATGAAATGATACCTATGTATATTTTTGATATAATAATTTGTTTTATTACACTCTACGAAGTATAAGAATCTGCATAAAACTTTCGTTTTAAGCATAATGCAATAACCATACACTTTATTCTATTCTGATTTATTATATGAAATAAACAAGTTATATTTTAATTTATGAAATAAAACTATTTATTTATTAGATCTAAGCAATCTTTTATTAAAAATATGTATTCTGTGTTGGGTTAATTCCACCTTTATTTGGAATTACTGCTTTAATGCACAATGGCACAGTATTATAGTGTTTTAATATAAATCTCAACAATTTCAATGTGCCAAATATCATAAGTAATTTTTTCTAGTTCTGGCAGAGTTGTAGGCTGCAAATTTCGAATCCTCACCCCTCTCCCCCACCTTTTTATAGCAGGCATGAGAATTTTCTGCAGATCCGCATTTATCCGCTTTTTGTTAATTCCGTGGTTTTTTATTTTGTTAAAATCAAACTCCAATAACGATCAGTGTTCAAACGCTCCACGAAAAACTTGTAGATTCTCAATCTTTTTCCATCCAAAATGTAAATGTCAATATTCATTTTAAACATGCTTTATCAGATTCTATAACATATAAAAAAACAGAATTATTCAATATTTCTCACTCATGCAATTATCCCCCTCCCCCCTTTTCATCTCTAACCATTGCCGATCAAACATTCTGCGGGAATGTTTGATTTTTATTTTTGAATATTTATCCATCCACAATATTAGTTTCAAACTTACTTTATGATATTCTAGAACCTGTAAAGAAGTAGAATTGTGTTTAATATTTCTCTCATGAACTACTTTTCACCCCCCCCCCTTCTTTCTCATTTTCCACCACCAGCCAATGATTGCTAGCTAACATTTTTTTTTTTTTTTTTTTTAAACACATGTTTTATTGTGTTGATGTGCATTATTCTTTTAGTTTAATTTGTGACTTTTAAAATATTTTGTATAGTTTTTTTCCTGTGAGTATTATTTTTCATTTGAAATAAATTTTATAAACGTACATTTGTATAGTTTTCCCCGAGCACGTTACTTTTCTTTTAAAATTAATTTTATGAATTTGCGTGTTTCCTCTTTTTTTAATTTTCTGCACTCTCATGCCTGTTATAGACAAAACATTTTCGAGCGGGTCGCAATTAAGACTATTTCCATGTCTGGTAGAGAAGAAATTCTACTATATCTTTTGTGGGATTTCACTTAAAGTGAAAAAAGATATGATTACTTACAGAATTATAGGTTCTTATTAGAATGGATATGAAATTTTGACAATTTGAAGTGAATAAACTTACTATGGACGCCGCATAGTAAGGTGCATTATCTTGAAATGCTGTTTGTGAAAATAAGATACTCCAAATCAAGCATACCTCGCATAATCAAGATACAGTAGAGTCTCGAAAATCCGAGGTAATTGGGGCTGACACTACCTCGTATTACTGAAAACTCGGATTTTCCGAAAAAGTAGAAAATTTTTAACAACTACAAATGAAATTAAATAAAATGAACATATTACCTTAAAATCCTTTATTCTTTAGTATAATGACGTAAAAGATTCTTTACAATTTAAAAAAATTGTCAATTTTTTGTTGCTTCAGTATATTACTTCTCTTTGTTGATGCGATAGTCAGCCAACGCTTCAAAAGAAAAACATCTGCAGGGGTGGCTTCAGTTTGCTGTTCTACACATTTTAAGGCTAGTTCTAAGGCTGCAGAACCTTACCTATGAGATTTTTTTTTTTTCTGATAACGGAGAGTCGTTTTCTTCTGTTTCATATTCTTCCTCATCTTCCATCATTTCTATAATATTTGAGTCTGTTATTTCCAGCTTGTCGTCACTATTTAGACATTCATCTAGATCAACTGCATTAGAGTTTTCGCAGCCTGGTAATTCCTTCACCAAATCTTTCAAAACAATTGTTTCACTATCATCATCATTAATTTTCTCAATAGGCGTAACCAATTCAGGTAGAAACTTAGTCCACGATTTAATTACTGTCGTAGGTTGAACTTCTTCCCAAGAATCTGCTATCCAGTAGACAACATCTCTCATACTTACATTCCTCAAAACATCCGCAACACTTTCATCATCAGACTGAACTAAATGTTGTAACAAACGGCGTCGATATTTTTTCTTTAAATTTTCCAATACGCCCTGATCCATTGGCTGAATCAAACTTGTAACATTGGCAGGAAAAAATATAGCACGGATTTCACCACAACGTAGCTCATCATCGTCCGGATGAGATGGAGCATTATCTAAAAACAAAATTGCTTTGCAAGGCAAATTTTTTTTTCTCAATGCCTTCCGTGTTTCTGGAACAAAATGTTCTAGAAACCATTGTTTGAAAATTTCTCGATTCATCCATGCACTTTTCTGATTTGTGTAATGTACTGGTAAGGCTTCTTCAGTGATGTTTTTTAAGGCTCTAGGTTTGGCAGATTTCCCAATCACAGTTAGTTTCATTTTATGATTTCCAGATGCATTGGCGCATGCTAAAATGGTTGATCGTTCCTTCCGTTTTTTGTGACCTGGAGCTGAATTTTCCTCTTTTGAAGCAAGGGATTTTGAGGGCAACATCTTAAAGTTCAAACCTGTTTCGTCACAGTTATATAACTGGTCAGGTGTGAGCTTTTCCGTCAATATAATGTCTTCAATCCGTTTTTGAAATGCCTGCACAGCTGACGTATCTGCCGAGAGTATTTCACCGCAAATATTTAGTTGACGTACACCATATTGTTTTTTCCAACGGTCTAACCAACCAACGCTTGCTGCGAAATCTTCTTCTTTGAACTGATTTCTGAAAAACACAGCTTTTTCCTGAAGAATAGGGCCACTTATAGGAGTACCTTTGCTACGCTGTTGAGTAAACCAAAGAAATAAAGCCTTGCTAGTTTTTTCATAGTCTGATGTTCTCATAGATTTTCTTTTTTCTCCTGGAGTCTCATTGCACTTCTGTGAACAAAACTTCTCAATTTTTATTCGATTGCGGCGCCAGTCACCAACTGTTACCTCTCCAACACCCAAATCGGTAGCAACACTTTTTATTGTTTCATCTGTATCTAATCTTTTTATAGCGTTCAATTTAGTTATCATAGATACAAATTTTCTCTTATTTTTTCCACTCATTTTCGCAGCAGGCACCTTAACGCAACACTTTCAACAGCAATAAGTTTCCAAAATGATAAGGATCAAGCACGTGTATTGAATTTAAATGAGCAACAGAGCAACTAACAACGCAGCTAGTCCCTAACTAGCATCTAAGCTACTAGTACAATTGAACTTGGAAGAATAAAACTCTTGTAGATCTGGTTTGAAAATTCCTTTCAAACCAATCCCTACTTAGCCACCTTCAAAAACAAAGAGAACAAAAGGTGGTGGGTTACTGAAATTCTTTCCAGGAAGAAACGAAAAATAAGACCTGCATTCTTTCGGTTGCAAGAGGAAATGGGAAGAGCTTTTGGTTGCTAGGGGGAAAATTTGGAACCTCGAATTAAGCGGAACCTCGGACTTCTGAGACTCTACTGTACCTCCAAAATAGTCGGTCAGGCACCACTTTTATAAAGACTGTGTTTTATTTCGAGTTAATTGATCCCTTGAGCATAAAAATGAAACTTGACTCATCAGAGAAAACCAGTTCAGCCTGATGAGAAAATACTTAGTTCGTTTTATTGTCATCGTCTCCTAACTTTCTCTCATGCTTATAGACATAACTATTTAATCATATTATATCATCTGTTTTGAAAGTTCATGCTATGTTTAGTCATTTTATCATTTTTATTAAATAACTTATTTAATTTAATTAATAGATTATAAATTAAAACATACTTAGAGGTGCCAATTATTACGATTTGTCCGTAATTATTACGGATTTACGGCAATAATTACGGCATTACGGACAACATATAAAAATTACGGATTATATGCTTTTTAAAAAGTCGCGGATATCTTTCGTTAAAAAAAAAGAAACTCCACTAATAATCGACGATCAAATGCACAACGGAAGCATTCCAATTCATAATCTTTCTCCATCCACAATATAAATGTCAATATTTATTTTAAACTTGCTTTATAAGATTCAAGAAACTATAAAGAAATAGAATTACACAATATTTCTTGCTGATGCAATTATTTTTTTACCTCCCCCCCCCCTCCCTCTTTTCTTATCTCCAACCAGCCATCGTTGATTAAAAGCTCTGCAAAAGCCTGTAGTTTCCCAGTTTTTCTCCATCAGCAACATAAATGTCAATATTCATTTTAAATTTGCTTTATTAGATTCTAGAACCTATAAAGAAGTAGAATTGTTTCATTTCTCATTTATCTAATTATTTATATTTTGACCGCCCCTCGCCGTTTCCCAGCTAGTGATCAGGGATTACTTCTAGAACCAAAAAAGTGATAGAAGTGCTCAATATTTCTCACATATGTAATTATTTTTAGGCTTTATTACTGAAGTTGATGAATCTATTTGTTTTTCCTTAATAAATTTAAAATACATACTATACTATCAAACAAAAGATATGTTAGGTTTTATGCAAGATACATAAAGCAAAAAATCCAAATGTTTTTTCCCCCATCAAAGCAGGTTTAAAAAAAAAACTTTCATTTTGTAAGAAGATAAAGAAATACATATTTATTTACTTTTGTTTTAGAAATTTTTTAATTAATATATTATATATTTGCTTACAAAAACAGTGCAATTCATTATTATATGTGGGCTTTTGCATAAAAAATATTCCGTGACACGGTTCACTTCTCCACGTTGCATAAGTATATAACTCTGATTACTGATAGTTCTTATTGAAAATTGGCACCTCTACATACTTACTTTAGTTCCTTATTTTTCAGTTGTTAAAACTTTATACTGTTAATTATCAATTACCGTTTTGTTTACATTAAAAACGATCTTTTTCATGCAACACTTTTCTTTATAAATTCCGGATTGTTTCAATTTTTCTATCGATGTTTTTCCCACTAGATGGCGACATCGTAGCTAAAAATTGATCATCATTATGTAAATCTTAATCATTTCTTTTTACATCTACTTCGTTTACTTTACTTCGTTTGTGATTCGTCGGTTTGATCGATGACATCTAAACGTCCTTCTTTCATGTATATAAATACCAGATCTTTTTAGTTTTGAGTTGGTATATTGGTGATTAGCATGGATTCTGTTATCTAATGTAGTAATGTGAAGATTGACTGGCTGGTCCGGATCAAATTGATAGTATGTTAAGTTTGTTTTTAAGTTATTGAGTTTCCAAAGTATATTAATAATTTAAAGTTGTTGTATAATTAACTGCTTTTATTAAAGTGCTGGAAATGATCACCTTAAAAATTCAAGTTATGTCTATGATTGAATGTCTCTATTTTGAAGGAATAAAAGTGATTTAATTTTATATGAGACTTTCTTTCTTTCAAGTAGCAAGCAATTAAAACAGTTGATCTTCTAGTATGATTTTTCTCAGTAATACTTCTACTGTGTTACACTTCTGCTGATATATTTAAACAAAATACCTAATACAAGAGGTTATGGGCAGTATTTTCCATAACTAGAGGATGGTTTTCAGTATGTATTTATGAAGTAAACTTTATATAATTTCAAGTTATAGAACTTTTATTTCAAGAAATTAAGTTACAGCTTTAGAAACAGTTTGTTTACAGTTGAAAATGTGCAGTTATGCATCTACTTTATTGAGATTAAGATTTATTTTAGTTGAATTTCATTGATTTATCAAGTTTTCTTAATTTAAATTTTAATTTATGCAGTTGAACTTTATTGTTTTAACAAGTTTTCTTCATTTAAATTTGAATTTATTCATTTGAACTTTAATATTTACTCAGTTGAATTCTTCATAATTTTTGAATTTCTGCAATTGAACTTTACTGATTTACAGATTTTTTTTTTTTTTTTTCAAATGGACTTTTGTTTAAATTAGACTTGAAATATGGCAATATTTGAACTTCTATAGTAAATTACAGCAATAACTGATGGACTCAATTTCTTTTTCCATGAAGGAAATTTGTTAATTTTAAATAAGTAAAAAGGTAGAAACGGATGAAAATTTAGGAGAGTCGGGGGGGGGGGGGGGGGGGGCAAACAGAAAAATAATTAAAGGATAACTTTCAAGGTGTTTCTTTGCCAGTTCAGAGTTTTTTATTTACCATAGCTACCAACCTAATAGAAAAACTGAATTCAAGAAATTTTACGAAATGCATCTCTGACATGCGTTACTTGTTGATGGAGAAGGGCCTATGCGAGATAATTGATGAAAATCAGAAAATTCCAGAGGTGTCTTCAACTGTTTCAGTAGAGAATGTAAAGTTGTTTACTATGTGCTAATCAAGTACTTTCTCTGATTTATCCCAATGTGGAGCCGGAATTTAAAAGAATTATTGATGATTGTAAGGAACCTACAAATGCTTGGAACAGACTTAAAAAAATTTTCATCCAGATACAAGAGCTCATCATTTAACTTTATTTACAGAATTAATAGAAGCCAGGATAAGACATGAAGAGTGTATAAATTTATTTGCCTTCCGACTTAAAAAGATTTACCTTGATTTGAAACAAATTGATGATAATTTTTCACAGAATTATTTATGCTATCAGTTTTTCAGATACCTACCATCAGTTTATGATAATATTGTCCAATTGTTGTTCAGTAAATCTGATGAAGATTCTCAATTTGAGAAAATTGTGGATAGTGTTATTGCTGAAGAAACTAGAATGAGGCTCCGGGATAAGGACAGTGTTAAACATGTAAATTTATCAAGTTTTTCTAAATCTATTATAAGACAGCCTCTTAAAAACAGATTCAAAGATAGAAGATGTTGGTCATGTGGAAAACTGGGTCACTTGAGGTCGAGATGTTATTCTAAGAAGAACTCTGTGTCTCCTCAATGGTTTTCTCCCTCACGAAGAAATGATCGTCGCTCTAGATTTGACAGTCCATCTTCAGTTTCAAGTGAATGTAGTAGTGGTGCCACTTCTAGTTCAGATGCTTCTCCTTTGCAATCTTATAGAGAGTCCAGATCAGCTGGAAGGAATCCCCATGGTCAAAGACATTTCTTGAGTTCCAGAAAGGTTGCCAGATCACTGTCAGACAGTTGAATCTTTTTGTTTCCCATTCAAGTGTTAGTAATGTTGTAAAATCAAGTGACTGGTTATTTGACGGTGGGGCAAGCCATCATTTCTGCAACAATAGGACTTTATTTTCTAATAGCAAGAAATTAAAACTTCTTCACACACCATAAATTTTAAATCAGCACAACCGGTTTCGAAAGGACGTAGCCTTTCTTCATCAGATGCAAACACGTGCAACTGCCTTGGAGGCAAAAGCAAGACTTAAAGCAGGACAAAATCCAAAGGGGGAGGAGCAACACAAACAACCAATAGGAAGCAACATGCAGGGCAGGACCAATCAGAGAGGAACACACGTACACACACACACCACAAAATGAGGAGGCAGGAAAGGAGTAAACTATTATTATTATTTTTTTATAAATTTCAATAATATTAAACTAATAAGTAAATTTAATAAAATTTATCCATTAATTATTTTTATTTTTATTAGAATTATTTTATTATAACTAATATGATGTTATAAACATAATGAAGGAAATTATTTAATTGAATTAAACAAATTTTTCCAGGCTGTAGACAGCAAAGTGGAATCAGATTTTTCATTGACAATTTTATCACAATTAAGGTAAATAGCTAAATTTTCCAAAAAATCCAGTTCGGAAACGCGTTTGGCATGAAAGATAATTTCCGCACTCTTAAAATTAACACTATGATCAAATTCCCAACTGTGCTTCGCAATAGAAGATTTAGAAATTTCTTGATTAACAACATACCGAGAATGTTCACGTAAACAACATTCAAGATTTCTTTTAGTTTGACCAATATAAGATAAATCACAGTTATTACAAGGGACATTATAGATACCCCATTTTTGAAGCTCAGGAACAGGGGATTTGGTTGAAGGGAATTGGAATTTATTGACAGGTTTAAAAGTAACTTGAAAATTGAAATGCTTCAAAACTTTGGCTAACTTAAAACATAAAGGGGGATAAAAAGGTAAGACAACAAGATTATCAGGTTTAATTTTATCATCAATGGAAAGAGTAGAATTATAAGTTGGCCTACTGAACATTTTGAGAGCTTTATCAATTATAGAGGGTCTAAAACCTTTTTTAATAGCAACAGACTTTAAATAATTCAGTTTTTCTTCAAGAGAAGAAGTATCAGAACAAATTTTAAGGGCACGATACACGCAAGTGTAAAAGGTGCCAATTTTTTGTTTGCCGGATGATTAGAGAGAGCATGGGGAGGGTTAGAAACAGAGAAAGGTTTCCTGTACACAGAGGTTTTAAAAGAGGAATCGTACCTAGTAACTAAAACATCAAGAAAGGGAAGTTGATTACAATTTTCTAACTCGAAGGTAAACTGAATATGGGGATCAATAGCATTAGCAATGTTAAGAATGGCAGAAACATCAAACGGATTTTCAACAAGAATGAAAGTGTCATCTACATAATGTAACCAGCATTTTAAATTTAACATCTTTAATAATTTTTCCTCAAAATAATACATATAGATATCAGCAAGAATAGGAGATAAAAGATTACCCATACTTAAACAATCACACTGTTTATAAAATTTGTTATTAAATTCAAAAGTAGTTTGGGAAACAGAGTTTAGTTAGATTGACAAATTCTTTGATTTCAATGTCAGAATAATGAAATTCGCGTAGCCTTTTTTCTAAACAATTAAGTGCACCTCCAGTGGGGACGTTAGTAAATAAAGACTTCACATCAAGAGATAACATTGAGCAATTTACAGGATTCAAATTATTTAACTTCATAACAAAATCATAGGAATTTTTTATAGTATGACTATTAGTGCTGCATAAAGGAGAAAAAATAGAAGCTAAAAATTTAGAGAGGGGATAAGTTTTTTCTCTCCTTTATGCAGCACTAATAGTCATACTATAAAAAAAAAAATTCCTATGATTTTGTTATGAAGTTGAATAATTTGAATCCTGTAAATTGCTCAATGTTATCTCTTGATGTGAAGTCTTTATTTACTAACGTCCCCACTAAAGGTACGCTTAATTGTTTAGAAAAAAGGTTACGCAAATTTCATTATTCTGACATCGAAATCAAAGAATTTGTCAATCTAACTAAACTCTGTGTTTCCCAAACTACTTTTGAATTTAATAACAAATTTTATAAACAGTGTGATGGTTTAAGTATGGGTAATCCTTTATCTCCTATATTTGCTGATATCTATATGCATTATTTCGAGGAAAAATTATTAAAGATGTTAAATTTAAAATGCTGGTTACGTTATGTAGATGACACTTTCATTCTTGTTGAAAATCCGTTTGATGTTTCTGCCATTCTTAATATTGCTAATGCTATTGATCCCCATATTCAGTTTACCTTTGAGTTAGAAAATTGTAATCAACTTCCCTTTCTTGATGTTTTAGTTACTAGGTACGATTCCTCTTTTAAAACCTCTGTGTACAGGAAACCTTTCTCTGTTTCTAACCCTCCCCATGCTCTCTCTAATCATCCGGCAAACAAAAAATTGGCACCTTTTACACTTGCGTGTATCGTGCCCTTAAAATTTGTTCTGATACTTCTTCTCTTGAAGAAAAACTGAATTATTTAAAGTCTGTTGCTATTAAAAAAGGTTTTAGACCCTCTATAATTGATAAAGCTCTCAAAATGTTCAGTAGGCCAACTTATAATTCTACTCTTTCCATTGATGATAAAATTAAACCTGATAATCTTGTTGTCTTACCTTTTTATCCCCCCTTATGTTTTAAGTTAGCCAAAGTTTTGAAGCGTTTCAATTTTCAAGTTATTTTTAAACCTGTCAATAAATTCCAATTCCCTTCAACCAAATCCCCTGTTCCTGAGCTTCAAAAATGGGGTATCTATAACGTCCCTTGTAATAACTGTGATTTATCTTATATTGGTCAAACTAAAAGAAATCTTGAATGTCGTTTACGTGAACATTCTCGGTATGTTGTTAATCAAGAAATTTCTAAATCTTCTATTGCGAAGCACAGTTGGGAATTTGATCATAGTTTTAATTTTAAGAGTGCAAAAATTATCTTTCATGCCAAACGCGTTTCCAAACTGGATTTTTTGGAAAATTTAGCTATTTATCTTAATCGTGATAAAATTGTCAATGAAAAATCTGATTCCACTTTGCTGTCTACAGCCTGGAAAAATTTGTTTAATTCAATTAAATAATTTCCTTCATTATGTTTATAACATCATATTAGTTATAATAAAATAATTCTAATAAAAATAAAAATAATAATAATTAATGGATAAATTTTATTAAATTTACTTATTAGTTTAATATTATTGAAATATTTAAAAAAAAAAAACAATAATAATTGTTTACTCCTTTCCTCCCTCCTCATTTTGTGGTGTGTGTGTACGTGTGTTCCTCTCTGATTGGTCCTGCCCTGCATGTTGCTTCCTATTGGTTGTTTGTGTTGCTCCTCCCCCTCTGGATTTTGTCCTGCTTTCAGTCTTGCTTTTGCCTCCAAGGCAGTTGCACGTGTTTGCACCTGATGAAGAAAGGCTACATCCTTTCGAAACCGGTTGTGCTGATTTAAAATTTATGGTGTGTGAAGAAGTTTTAATTTCTTGCTATTGTTTGTACGCCAGTTTTTGAATTTATTTTTGGTTTATTTTCTAAATTTGAGACTTTAAATGATGAAATGTCTGTAGCTGTGAAGGATGTTTTATTTTCTATTCAGGGTAAGGGGGAAGTTAAGCTACGATTTGTTCAAAGAGTTTTCACTTTATGTAATGTATTCTGATCAATTAAGTAGAAATCTTGTGTCGGGACCACAGTTAGATTTAAAATGTTTATCTTTTTATGGTAGTCAAGGCGAGGTGAAAATATGCCGGGGGGGGGAAGAGTACCTGTTTAGTGCTTAAAGATAGAATTTATAAACTTTATCCTAAAATCCCTGATTACCGTAAAAAGTCTGTTAAATTTGAAGTATTGTCTGCTAATGCTAGAAGTCGAATGATGCATTGACATCGCAGATTTGATCATATTAGTCAATCTTTAATAGCTCATACTAGTCACAGACAAGGTGTACGGAGATTACCAGGCTTAAGAGAATCTGATTTTATTTGTGAATTTTTGTAAGTTAGGAAAGTTTAGAAGTGTATCTCATAAACCAGGTAAAAATATCGGGTCAAATCATCCACTAGAGCTTCTGTATGCTGATGTTTGGGGACCGTGTAGAAATGAGGGACGAAATGGCGAAAAATACTTTCGCTCAATTATTGATGATTTCTCTCGCCGGGTTTCTGTCTATCCTTTGAGAATGAAGTCTGAGGTTTTTGATGTGGTGAAAAACCATATTATTAAGGCTGAGACTTTCTTGGGAAGAAAGGTTAAATCCTTTAGGTCAGACAATGGTGGAGAATTTATTAATCAATCTTTTGTTAATTTTTTTAGTGAGAAAGGCATTCGTCATGAGTTTACAAACATCTATATTCCCCAACAAAACGGCGTTGCAGAACGGTTCATGTCTACCGCAGCTGATGGTATTCGTACATTGTTAATTGAAAGTAATTTGAATCCTAGTTTTTGGCCTAAAGCTCTTAAATATTTTGTTTATACTTGGAATCGTGTTTGTCCCAAACTTTTGAAGAAAACCCCTTTTGAGTTATATGGTGGAAGAAAACCTTCTGTTCAACACTTAAGGCCCTTTGGTACAGTCACTTATGTTGGTGTGCTGAAGCAAAGGCGATTTAAACTTGAAGCAAAAGCCCGTAAGGGTTATTATAGTAGGTTATGCTTTCAAAACGAAGGGGTATAGAATTTGGATTCCAGAGACCAACGAAATTATTGAATCTGGTAATGTCAATTTTGACAAATCTTGTTCAATTTATTTCCCGTCTATGTATGGGAATGGTGCTTTTGGTGGCTATTTACGGTGATTCAAACAGCCTATAGTACCGTCTCGGATAGGTGACCCTTGACCGGTAAATCGTCAGAGAATCATTTAGGAATAGTTTTCTGGGAGTTACCACCATATGTAGGCCCTTGCGTGGGCATGTTATTTTTATTTTTGTAAGTCCCAATTTTGAATTTTGGCAATGTCAATAGGTCCCGTCTACCATAATTAAAATTTGTTCTATTTGTATCTTTTATTATGTGTATTATAATTTCTTTTCTTTTCTAGGCATCTAGAAACCTCAGTCTATGTGGAATGTATGCTTTCTGTGCTAGCCAGAATTTTTTTAAAGAAGTGAATAATTGTGCCTATATTCATTTTTGAATATGTTTGAAAGATGAATAAGTGAATGCAAAAGGCCGATGTCTTTGTCCTCTTTACCAAGTTCTGAATGGCTAGAAATTGAAATCTTTTTGTTAAATAAAGATTATTATTGTATTTGTAATTTGCTTTTGATACAGGTTTAAATATTTAATTTGGAGTTTAATGCTGGAGTTGAAATTGATAAGTAATTTTTTTTTTTGGTAAATATATTTCCATGTTTGTAATTTTTAAATGAAATATAAATTTTTCTTGGACTTGTTTTCTGAAATGGAAGGAAATATGTTTTTAATCTGTTAGCCTCTTATCTAGGATATTCTAGACTCTGTTCTGGATTGGAGTAGTTAATTTTTTTTAATTGGTGGAGTTTTAAGACTTAAGATCAAAAATTGAAATTTTCTTTGGAGAAAAATTGCTTTAAGAATTTTTGAAGAAGTTGGATTTGTTACAATTTAATTGTTGTCTTCGTGTCAAGTTTAACTATTAACTTTTGTGTTGTTGGGATGTTTGACTGTATTTATTTAAAATTCAATTAAAATTTTTCTACTTGTTTAAGATGTTTGATAATAGGTCCATGCTGATTTTTCCTTCTTAAGGAGTCATGCATTTTTTTTTTATGAGGTAATGAGAGGAGGGGGGAGGCACTGTTGAGAAAATCCTTAGTTCATTTTATTCTCATCGCCTCCTAACTTTCCCTCATGCTTATAGACATAACTATTTAATCATATTTTATCATCTGTTTTGAAAGTTCATGCTATGTTTAGTCATTTTATGATTTTTATTAAATAACTTATTTAACATTTACTTTAAAAATATATACCTAAATAATATCCTTTTACAAAATATGCACTTACGGCTTATTTAAAACAAATATATTTCGGACAACCATCTTGTCCATTATCAGTGCATTGTAGTGATACTCCTTCTGTTTTGGTTTGTTTCCTCTACTTGATCTTCGATTCTCTTCACTTCGAATGGACTTTTTCTTTTAATTAAGTGTTGCCATACAGATGGTATTATGCTGGGCTCACGGTCATTAATAAATAGATTGTTAGTAACTATTTCAATCGCTTCTCTTTTGAGAGCATGGAAACTTTAATCAAAACAAGGCTGTTCGATGAGCGAACAGGAAATTGATGAAATGACTAGGTATTCTTATAGGAACATACTAGGATGTTTGTCGTTTCTTGCTAATCGGACACATCCAGATATTGCTTATGCTGCTAACATAACGAGACAATTTCAAAATTGTCCAGGTTTGTCACATTGGAGTGGTTTGCTTAAACTGCTGGGGTATGTTTCGTATACTAAGCAGTATAAATTGAATTTAAAATGTAATAATACTAGTTTGTCTTTTTTGGATGTGGATTTCATGATGATTGTGTTTCAATGAGTGGTCAGATTATCTTTTTGGATGAGAGCCCTATTTCCTGCAGAACTTTCAAGGAGAAGTGTGTGAGCCTTTCCACAATGGAAAGGGAGTTCATCGTTATGTGCGAATGTGTCAAGGTACTAATGTGGTTCGATCATATCTTGGAAGATTGTCATGATTTTAAATTAATTCCTGGTATACATAATCTTCCAACTTTTTATTCTGATAACCAAGGTGCAATAGAATTCACGAAATCTCCAATTGAAAATAACAGGTCTAAGCACATTAATGTAAAACTTTTTTTTATTCATGAATGGCTGTTTGAGGGGCAGTTTAGTCTTAAATTTGTTTCTAGTAAATATAATTTCGCCGATCCATTTACCAAGGCCTGTTTTGGTAAAATAATTAATAAGGTCTTCTTAAAATAATATTTAAAGTTTTTTTTTTTGGAAAATGTTTTGCCTTTTCCATTTATATATATATATATTTGAAAATTGTGTTTATCTAGTTTAAACATAATGGTTTGAGGATCATTTGATTCTCTTTTTTTTTAGGGGAGGGGGGATTAATTTCTTTTTCTAGTCTCCATTGTTTCTATATTGTATAATATAAGTTAGTTTAGTTTTTACTTTATTTTGGAATGTGTGGTTAGACACGGACCCGTGTGAATGTTTAATGTTTTATGTGTATGTTTTTCATTGTATACATTCCCAGTTTGATTTTATTTACCATCTTACTAATTTGAATGTTAAGTGATGTTTAATTATAAGTGTTTTGCAATGGGGATGTGAAAAAATGTTATATGAATTTCATTAATGTTTTTTGTATATTTCTATTAATAGCATGAGCAGGAATGTATGTTGCACATGGACTTTAGATGAAGGATCATTTTATTGTATAGATTTTTTTTTTTTTTTTTTTTTTTTTTTTCAGCTAAAGGATGGAGCTGTGGTAACTTTTTTCTTTTTAAATATTTATGCAAATTAATGTGAATCTCAGGCAACTGATGTGGATATATCAAAACAACATGGTGGGGGGCTCTGTTGGGATTTTTATTGTTTCCATGTTGTTTTTTCAAATTTATTTAATCTAAGACCAGTAATGTTTTGCTTAACTTACTTTAATTAATTAATTTAATGTTACTTTAATTGCTTTGATGAATTATTTTAATGTTATACTTAATTTAACTGCCTTATTAAATTTGAATGTTCGTTTTTCAATGTTTACATTGGTGAAAAGATTGCATTTAAATGTTTAAATCGAGTTCTATACATTCATAAAAGTAATTGTTATTATTGAATTGCAACACTTATGTTTTCCTTTTTGGAATGATGAAATACTTTTATTCAAATTTACTTTAATGAAATATTTCTATTGCCGTGTTAATGTTTACTTTTTTCGACACACATATCGCCGATATTCTGAACGAGCTGATGTAGGGACGGTTTGTTTCGATATAGATGACAGGTCGATCATTGTCGCTGACAAGAATGAGGAACGGATAAGCTTCAGCCATTGGCTACTGGTCAGGATCTGTTTGGGTGTATTTAAACACTGGTGGACGTGTAAGTTTTTGCAGTTTTATATTTTCAGATATATTTGTTTGAATTATGTTTTGTTCCTTTAAGTTATTATGTTTTATTTTAAAATGGTTTAGTTTAAATTATGTATCTTTCAGTATTTGAAAACCATGAGTTGTGGATTAATTCATAGCGTTTGTCTGGTTATCATCCTTCAAGTAAAAATAAGTTGCTTTCTTTAAACGTCCAGATGTTGATTTTTCTGCACTTCCTTGAATTCCAGCTTCGGCAGTGTTTTGTTCTCCGGTAATAAGTTTTTTTTTCTCTAGTAAGTGTTGCATGATAATTTAAGGTCAATTTTTGATTTAATTTGAATATGTAATTGAAAGTATAAGACTTTAATCGTCGATGTTTTAGAGCGTTTAGTGCTTTAAAGTTATTTCATCGATGTATTTAAAGTAATTGAACAGCAAAGCTTGTTGATATGGCAGTTCATTAACCTAGGGTTAATGTCATTCCCAGTAGCAGAAATTTTTTTGTCAATCTGCGACAATTATTTACGCATTAGAAAATAATCTGCAGCATAATTTCACAGTGAGTTACGGGGGGAAAAAATTACCGGATTCAGTAAGCATATTTTTATTACAAGTTTGCATTTATCTAATGTTATTAATCTGTTAGATATGTCAAAGCATTGTAGTTATAGAATTTTAATTACATATAGCTAGGTAAAGAGTTGGCATCTTTCATATTGTATAAGAACTACTATTTTGAGTTTGTTTATGATTTTGTTCGTACCGACTCATAGTAAAATACTTGTAGGAGACTCTAAACATTGAAATTAATGCAACTTTCTAAAATTCTCTGGTTCCTATGTAACCAGGTGGAGGGACATTAAGACGTATAAACCTTCTTTTAGCAACAGTTACAGTTTGCTCATCATTGCCATCTGTACGTCTTAAATGTATTTTGGTCATCTTCTCAATGTCTGAGACCCAACTTTCACAGAAAACTTTTGATACTGGAATTGAAACTGCATATTTAACCCAGTAGGTGCCAAAGCTCCTGCTTTGAGAACATTTTATTAAGAATTTTTTTCTCTACAATAATTAAGATAAATATATTTTTTTATTTTTTACATTGAACGTTGAAGTGCCTAGCTTCGCTGGTAATTTTTTCAAAAAGTTTGTAATGCAAATTGTATTTTTTTTTAATTATTATTTTAATTATTCAAACAAAATGGTCTGTTTCTACTGCATAAGAAAAGAAAATCGCTAAAATAACTTATTATTCAAGTGCAGGGGTTTAAAACGTTGGATATAAATTTAAAAATTTGTTTCTTAAATTATAACAAATAGGGATAAAAAAAATTAATTTAGGGTTATGCAGTTTATCAACATCTATTCTACCTCCATTAGAGGCCAAGACTCCCATTTTGGAACTATATCGTATCTTCTAACAAAATAATTGTTTTTTTTTTTTTTTTTTCAAATTATTTAAACTGCATATCATTAGGGATGCATTTTATAACCCAAAGTGTATGAAAATACAACGTTTTTCAGTGAGATTCATATTGCGGCGTTCAGTGGGTTAAGTAACTTAATAAGTGCAGGTATTTTCTTTGACAGCTGAATTAAAGACTTTCCGAATAATACCTGTGATCCTTTCAGATCCAATTTCTTCTTCTATAGTGCTAGCGATCCATTTATAAAAATACTGGTATTCAAACAAAAATGTTCAAGATCATCAAATTTGGAAATCGATACAAAATCTAGTATATATTCAAAGATGCAATAACAAAAATTACATGAGTAGTGAGTGATATTGAACAATTGTACCTCTAAATAGGTTCTACAATTTAATGAAGCAAATTTAAACAGAATATTGACAGTTTTGTTGCATATAGAGAAAGAATGGGAATCTCAACGCTTCTGCAGGGAGTTTCATTACCGATCGTTAGCAAATAGTAAAGGGGGGGGGGATAGGAGGGGGGTCCCAAAAAATTATATGAATGGGAGATATTGAATAATAAAATGAACATTGACATTTATGCTCTGGATGGAAAAAGATTGGAAATCACAACGCTTCTACAGAGTGTTTGATTCCCGATCATTAGTGGAAGGTGAGGGGGGGGGGGAAGCAAATATACCAGTGAGAGATAGTAAACAATTCTACTTTTTTATAGGTTTTAGAATCTAAGTAAATAAGTTTAAAAAGAACATTGAGATTTATGATGCAGATGGAGAAAGGTTTGAAATCGCAAGAATTCCGCGAGCCGTTTCATTGCCGATCGTTAGTGGAGGGGAATGGGGGGGGGGTGTCACAAGAAATTGCATAAGTGAGAGATATTGAACAATTTCACTTCTTTATAGGTTCTAGAATCTAATAACGCATCTGTTCAAATGAATATTGACATTTTTGCTGTGAATGGAGAAAGCTTAGAAGTTACAACGCTTTTCTAAAAAGTTCAATCACTGATTGCTAGGGGAGGGAGGGGGGTTAAGTAAAACAAATGTAAATGAGATATTGAACAATTCTACTTCTTTATAAGTTGTAGAATCTAATTAAGTAAGTTTAAAAATATAATATCAACATTTATGTTGCTGATGGGGAAAAAAATGGAAATCTCAAGGATTCTGTGATCTGTTTTATAGCCGATCGTTAACTGGGAGTAAGGAGGGGGGTCACAAAACAATTACATGAGTGAGAAATATTGAACAGTTCTATCTCTTTATAGGTTCTACAATTTAATAAAGCATGTTTAAAATGAATATTGACATTTATGTTGTGGATGGAAAAAGATTGAAAATCGCTATCTTTCCTGCCAAAATCGGGAGATTTGTAATTGCTGCATAATGCTGCTTTGGAAATAATCTGCAGAATAAAAAAAAAAAAAAAAACCTGCGGCATACATCGTGTGTCTCGCATTTTCTGCTATGGGGATGTCATTGATGTATAATGTCGATAGTATGTTGTTTCTTAACCTAGGGTTAACATCGTTTTTTGGCTATACACTTGTTGAGCTAAATATAATCAGTGCTGGTCGCGATTGTAGTTTTAGTGTAATGTTTTTTTTCCCTTGCCTGCAGGGGCGTAGCTTGAGGGGGGGGGGGAAGGGGGGGAGCCTCCCCCCCCAATGTTTGAAAAAATAGGGCGGCATATTGAAGTTTCTGGGGGTGCTGTTTTGCGACTTAAAGTTCATTTGAAAGTGGATCATAATTTTGTTAATTATCGTTAGTTACCAAAAACACTTAAGAGTTTTATGTATCACAAGCTGACCAACTGGTTCACCGACCAGCAAAAAAAGTTTGCGTTAAAATGTCTGACTGTAGCAAACTCCCGTTAGGTGGCGCCTGCGGCACCCTCTAAACTAATTAAGACGCCTAAAACAGTCTGTTTTCCTACCGTGCAAACGACACTTGAAAATTCTCATCGTATTCATGACGCTAAAAAAAATCTGATCATAACAAATTCCTGTTTTGGGCGCCTATGGCATGATTTCTCGTTTTGTTCACTTACAATAGCCTGTTCGCTTACCGTACAAAAGACTGATGAAATTCTAATCATATTCGGGACCCTTTAAGAATAAGTTAGTAGCAAACTCCAGCTGAGCGGTGCCCTTCCCTGTTCAAGTATCTACAAAGGCATAATGAGGTTTCTGGGATCGCTGTTTTGCGCCTTGAAGTTCATTCGAAAGTGGATCATAATTTTGTTGATTATCGTTAGTTATCAAAAACACTTAAGATTTTATGCATCAGAAGCTGCCTTCAGCGACCAACTGGTTCACCGACCAGCAAAAAAAGTTCGCATTAAAATGTCTGACTTTAGCAAACTCCCGTTAGGTGGCGCCCTCTTAACTAATTAGACGCCTAAAACAGCCTTTTTAAACGTGTATAACAGCCTATTTTCCTACTGTGCAAACAATCTTTGAAAATTCTCTTCGTATTCACGACCCTTAATAAAATCTGATTATAACAATTTCCTGTTTTGGGGCGCCTATGGCATGATTTCCCATTTCAAACACTTACAATAGTATGTTCGCTTACCGAGCAAAAGACTGTTGAAAACGTTGATCGTATTGAGGACCCTTTATGAATAAGTTAGCAGCAAACTCCAGCTGAGTGGCGCCCTTCCCTGTTGAGGCACCTACAACAGCATGTTCGCTTACCATGCAACGACCCTTGAAAATTCTGACCTTAGCAAATTCACGCTCTGTGGCGACTGTGGCACCCTTCTCCCATTTCAGATACTTACAACTGACTCATAAGTAAAATCGCTTTCTCACCTCCAAAAACTTAAAATTACGATTTTTCAAGACCTTACCTCGAAAAAAAGAAAAAAAAAAGCAGTTTATTGTACGTTATGGCTATTGTACAAAAAACGACATTAGATGAGGTTTGATTTGTTTATAATGATTTCTCACTAACAATTTTTGATCCTAAGTGATCCTTTAAGCAATTTTTTTATTTTAGTTTCATTGCTTAAGGGTTTTGAAATATTTATAAGTCTATAAAATTCAACTAGTGCTTCTTGACATGAAACAGTGCGAGGAAGCTGATTTAATGTCGCATTAATAGGCACTTATTGGGCAATTGGCGACGGTTTGGGATTAACGCCCTAGTGGCGGTCCAAAGACAAGCCATCACAATTTTTATCTTCTGCGGAAGAGATGGCTCCCTCGCTTCAGTATCTCCTAGAGGTATTATTTGTACGGTGCTTGGAGGATATTGCAGCCACGACAGAGTTTACGTGTACCAGAGACTGACTTTCATGATGGTCTTCAATTGGCTCGATTATTGAATCTACAATCTTTCGGTCAAGCTGGTAGACGTGAGGTGCCGGGTACGATCCCAGGTCGCGCTTGTCGGCCTAGTCGTTCGGAATTTTCCATGGTTTTCTCCGAAACTTGCGTAAATATGGGCTAGGACCCTCTAGAAAGACCTCCACAGAAGGCACTCCCCCTCAGGCCTAGGAACCTAGAGCAGTCATTCGGCCTTTTTCCCAAACACCGACACCAACACTTAAGTAAGATATAAATTTCTGTACAAAAAAGATTTAATTTTGGACAACGGGACTTTTTTTTTTAGTTTGTTCTTCCACATAAAGGCATGCGGTAATTGTGTCGCGTTCCTTAGCAATGACTACTACATTTCTTAAAATATTTTTCACACAATATGGGAAAAAAGAAAAACGTTTTTTAATTGGTTTGAATATATAAAACAGCAATAATAAATAAATTACTGTTTTTTTTTCCCCATAAGAATGAACAATACCTAATTTCATAATAAGAAAACACCACAGAACTGGCGTTTAAAAGCAATAATTACAAAACTTTGAATAAACACCATAAAATGCAATAAACTTGCAATAATTGTTTTGGTTCGAAAGAACACATGATCCTTCGTCAGGCGAAAAAAGTAGGCACAAGTGCTGCAGTCAAAGCAGCAACGCACAAAACCGTTTTAAGGGAACAGCAAAAATATATACAAATGAATGTAAACCTAAATACTGGTGTGAGGAGAATAGTGCTGACTCTAAAATAAAAGGGCCGCCTGGGGAAAATTCAATAAAAAGGGGCATTATTTGTATAATTTGCGGTGTTCTATGTTATGATTTTTGTACGTAACGAAAAAAAAAAAACCTAATTTTCCTTGTATATATATAGGCTGTATGCATTTGTTATTCCAGGAATGCTGCAGAACTATTGCTAAGAAAGTTTAAAAGTCAGGGGGGGACAAATCTAAAGGCCTCTAAACATTTAAAATGTTAGAAAAGGCTACTTGGTACCAAAATGTTTTTAAAAGGGCCGCCAGGTGCTGAAATATGTTGAAAAAGGGTCACAGGGTGCTAAAAACTGTTAACACCCTGCCAAATTAGCCTAGAGTCAGAACTACAGAATTATGGAAGAAAAGAAGAAAATAAATAAATAAATAAATTAGATTAAAAAATGTAACAAAATCTAAAAATTTAAAAAATATCAAAATTAAACAAAAATCGAACTTATGTGAGTAATTTCATAGCATCAGACAAGAACGGAGTGGAACAAATATCATTAACAAGATTTTTTGAATTTTTAAATATGTAAAAATCTTCATGGATATTCAAATGGGAAGAAAAGACAGGAGATGAAATTATGTTAGTTTTAGAAAAATCAAAACGATTAGGACAACCAATACTCTGGTTGTCCTAAGAAAGATACTTTTGCTTAGTCTCATACAAGAATATATATATACATGTATTTATTTCTGCAAAGCACATTAATCATATCTTTCGAACGCAATCCCTTCCTTTTATTGAATAGGCTAAATATGTAAGAGGAATTTCATGTCTGCGTATTAATATATAGATTTGCTGAAAAAATTTAGAATGCTCCAAAGATGTATATATAAAAAAAAAAGCTACTAAATGGAGGGGAAAAAAAAGCTTTTTTTTCTTTCTTAACAGATTTTAGGAATATGCCCCGAATGACAGGGGGGCGGGGCACGTATTAACCGACGAGAGGACCTGTGCCCTCCATTCCAAAGATGGCAACACTCTTGAAAGTATGTGGGTGGCATTTTCAGATGAGGAATACTAAAGGGCGCCAAACTTTGGATCCCCCCCCCCCAATCAAATTTTCACGCTACGTCCCTGCTTGCCTGAGAACTTTTTTGCCATCGTTGAAGCTTAAAATGTTAATTACTTATTATTGTTGTTTCAGTTTTACATAATGTTAATTTTTCTTATACTAATAAAGTTATGTTTTATGAAAATTTTGTCCTCATCTTTTGAACCATCTGCACACACTTTTCCAGGTTAACATTTTTCCAGCTAAATGTTTCTACTGACGTTTTATACTTGGCAAAATAATCCTTAACAGCAATTTTGCTGACAAAATTGCATTATTTACTTTTTAGATGATCGAAACTTTATGCAAACTGTTGTAGCTGATCTGAAAAGTAATTTTATTAACCTAATACATGCTTTAATTACTTAAATTATTAAAATTAAGCTTGATTGAGCTGTTTATTAATTACGTTCTGTAAAATCGCTTGTTTAAACTATGTTTTGGCTATTTTAATTTAAAATCGGAATGTTACGGAAAAGTAAAGCGTAACATTCTCTTTAACCCCCCCCCCTCCCCAATTTAATGGGGAAAAAAATGTAAAACTCATAAAATGCAAAAGTAATTTTTAAAATAAATTTATAGTAAAGGTTAATGGTGCCAAGGGGTTATAAGATGAAAATATGAGCTTAAAGTCTATGATATTTATGTTGGAAAATAAAATCCTGTGAAAACATTGCCCTTCTAAAGAGTTATGAAACTTAAAATAAATGCTTAATAAATTAAATACCTTTATTTTGCTTCGTTACTCATGGCAGAAAGCTTTTTCGCTGGAGGATCCTCCGCGTCGTCAGTGTCTCCCGCTTGCAGTGGATGGCGATTATTTGTTTCTTGATCTTGACTTTGAACCAGCGAAAAAGCTTTCTGCCATGAGTAACGAAGCAAAATAAAGGTATTTAATTTATTAAGTATATAATATGCTTTGTTTTTAAAATGTTAAAATAAATCAATTGTATAGTGGTTAGAACAACAGGACGAGTATGATCCGAAATCAACTTGCTTAAGCTATAAGATAAAATAAAAGGAAAAATAAAATATACACTCACCATTTAGCTGAATAACAGACCATCACACACGATTGTACGAAGACGTAAATATTTTATTCACTTCAGAACATTGAAATTAAAATATCAAAGCTGGCCAGCTACAAAATTATTACAAAGATTAGAACGATTGACATGATTCTTATTTAATACTTGCTGAATTCTAAGATACCGTAACATCCTACATTTTGTTATAACACTATCTTCAATGATATTTAATACCCAGGACGAATCATATATATAATATTCGGGACTGTTCATCAAATTTATGGTTATAATGTTCAGCACTGTTGATAAAATTTACGGCTTTTTGTTATCAAAACAAAATTGCTGAAGTAACAACGTAAAAAAATTCGTAAAATAAGGTATGAGTTTTATAATTCTTTTGCTGGGTTAGTAAGACTATTCAAAATTCAATTTATCATTCTGCTGTAAACACAAAATTGTTGAAATCACGATGTAAAAATAAACTTGTAAAATAAAGTATTGTGAGTTTTATCATTATCTTGTTGGTAAGACTATTTGAAATTCAGTTAATCATTTTAGGTCTTCGGACACATCACTTGATTTTATTTTGATGTTGTCATGAGCATTATGCATGAATAGATTTCGCTAAAGCTCAATAATTCGAACAATTTAATTGGAATTCAATCAATTTCAAAATCTCAGCAACATCAGACAAGCTCTTGTGATACTTGTTGAATTCAGACGCAGTATGTTAATTGTTGCAGTTCGTTGATTGGAGAAAAAGGCATTAGTAATTGATTTCAACAAAATGATTTATTCTTCACTCATCCCATAATCCTGGCCTGGGATGAGTAATTAGTTATTGAAGGTAAAAGAAACAGAAGAATCATCATCTAAAAAATAATGTCACGACTCCAACATAAAGAAAAATGGCTAAGGGAAAAAAAAACGTTGCGAAAGGCTCGGAGATCAAGACCAAATTAGCCGCATTCTTCGCCCCCCACCAAGCGATCCTCTGGAACTGCTCTAACAAACTTTTCCCTCACGATTTTTGAAGTGGCACGCCACTTTGTGTTGGATATGAAATATTTTATACTAGCCGCCTTCGGCGACCAGCTGGTTCGCGATCCTTGAAAAGTTCGACTTTACGAAACTCCCGCTTGGTGGCGCCTTTTCCCCATTTCAGGTCCTTCAACAGCTCATTGACATATAGTGAAAATAACTTTATTGAAAAATTTAATCGCAGTAAATTACCACTCTGTAGTGCCTGTGGCGCCCTCTTCTCATTTCAATATCTGATACAGCCTGTTGGCTCACCGTGTTACAATCTTTCAAAATTTTGACTTCAGCAAAGTCCAGCTCGGTGGCGCCTTATCCCCGTTTTAGAACTTACAACAGCTTCCACGCTCATACCACAAATATATTTTAAATTTTTAACTGTAGCAAATTTTCGCTCTGTGGCGACTAAGGTGCCGCTTTACGTTTCACGACTTGAAATTGCCTGTTCGCTCACCATATAAAGGACCTTGAAAATTCTGATCGTGGCAAATCCGGAACCCGGTGGGGCCTACGGTCTCCCAATCTTCTCCCTATAAGTAATTTACTGATAATCAGAATTGGAGATATTGAATTATTAAAATGACAAAGCGCTCTCTGGCGACAGGGATTTGCAATATGTACTCCTCAATTTCAGTTTAAAAGGCTTAAAATGATATTTTACCTATGAAATTATGTTAATTAGATGCTGAGATACAAAGGTAATATAAGCATTGTTATAGCAAAATTTGTGTCTGATTTTTTCATTTTTTTTTTTTCTTTGAAACTTGCGTGTTAAAAATCCTTAATACGAAATGTGAACGGAGTTGTTCAACAAATGTGAACGGTCTTCAACAAATGTTGAAGACCATTAAAAGTGGTCTGTCTATTAAAATTTAATATTAAGCAAAGTTTTTGCACAATAGAAACGTTTGAACTTTAAGCCTTTGAAAGTGTAAAATGACTAGTGACTAGAAAACTTGATCTCAGTAAAAACAAGGAAAATTTAAAAACTTAACAAATTTATTTATATCAAAAAACATATGTAAATATATATAACAAACTTTTAATCAAAAAAACAATTAACATAAAGCATTAACATAAGGTAACAATATAAGCTGGATAATTACCTTGTAAAACATTAGCTTGAAGAAAATACAAAGGCATTCAGCTCTTTACACAACATTTCTGAAGAAAGAAAACATCTTGTCCCACAGTCCCCTTTTAAACACAACACTATTTAACACAAATCAAGGTCGCCAAGTTGACCATTGATAAACGTAAGATGATATCAAAAAGATAATGCAACTTAGAGCAAACGACGATTGCAGATAGATGGTCGCCAAGTTGACCATCGGGGGAATAATCAAGGAACGAAATTAACATCCCTTAGGGTCGCCCGGTTGACCACTAAGCAAATAAACGTTACTCCAAGGAAAACATTATCACTGTAGATAACGATCGAACAAAAGATATAATTTAAAGCAAACGAAAATTGTAGATAGATGGTCGCCAAGTTGACCATCGGGGAAATAATTATGAAGATATTAACATCCCTAGGGTCGCCTTGTTGACCACTAGGATATAACAACGAAAAGTCTTTAAAGTTTATAACAGAAGAAATTTATCATCTTTTAAAAAAACGATAAGGAACAAGGACAAGAGTTCCAAAAAAACTTTAACTTCATTCAGAATTTAATTATTAATTATTTTTAACTTCATGGTAAACCAGCATCAACTTTTAACATATTAAAACTTAACCTCGTATAAAAAACTCACATGCTTAAACTTTTAATTAAATAAAACTTTTAACTCCAAACCAGCAAACATCTTAGCTAAACAGGAGACCAGCTCACTGGAAAACACACTAATGCATCTTGTTGCTGCACTGCTGCTACTGCACCGTACAACGATCGAATCGAACTTTTATATCATTAAAGAATACAATATTTGCATAAAACGATCAGAAAAACATCGATAATAACGCCACCGTGTGGTCAAAACCAAAACAGTAAAAAAAACGATGACGCCACCTTATGGCCAAAGTTGAAACATTTCATAATTAATTTAATGAATTAAGATACGATGGCAACAAGGAGAAAAAGTTATTTTAACAGTGCAGAGAATGGCAACAGCTAAAAAGTAAACAAACTGCGATGTTTGCCGCGAAATAGCATGGAGTAAGAATAGGATTTAAAAGGATAAATTAAATTTGAAAAATAGTAAGTAAAAAATATTTTAAGTTGTAAGATATTTAAGTATACGTATATAAAGATAAATTAAGGAATGTTTTTACATTAGATGTGAGGACCAAAAGATAACCAAAGTTATCAAAGCCCCCCACCGCAACATATAAGAAAAAACATTCAAATATTAACCATCTTAATAATTAGTATAAACGATTTATATGCAACAATTTCATTAGTAAAAACTATTTAACAACTAACAACAAAAACTCAACAATCTAGTAAAAACAAGTTAACAGCTAGTAAAAAGTGCAATAAGACGAATTAGCAACAAGAGTTAAGTGTGCATATACATGCCACCCAAGAAAAATTCAGAGTCCATAAAAAAACTGTACCACTAAACGGCACACAACATGACAAAAGTCAGTAAGAAAAATGTACTTCAAAGATAGTACATAAAAAAAAAATTTTAAACATGTACTACGAAACAGCACATGAAAGTAATTTTAGATTAAATTTCATTTTACAATTAATTTTCCCCCCTTTCATTATAAAGATAATCAAACGCAAATTCCCCACAATGCAGATACTAAGCAGAAAAATACATTATAAATACTCAATACAATTTATATGATTATGTATATGACCTATATTCTAAATATGCAACAAGAGATAATATAATTTTATATACAATATGTACAAGACCAATGCAAAACACAATTCTAATATACAATATTAAATTACTATAAATGATGAAAATAGATGAAATACTTATATACACTATATACAACACATATGCACAAGCGCTTGTGACTCACATACATACCAACAATTATATACAAAAAAATATCCGCAAAGTGAAGAAGAAGAGTTTTAATTACCAGAATTTTGAAAGAAAACTATATTTATAAATTTTAATAATTCATTTTTGGCAAGCGGCTTTGTGAATGGATCGGAAAGATTGGACTTAGAAGAAACATACTGAAGGTTAAATTTCCCTTCATCAAACCAGTCCCTAATGAAAAACAATTTTATATTTACATGGCGCGTGTGAAAATTTTCAATTCTAGATTTAGTGAATCTAATGGCAGCCTGGTTATCAGCAAAAAGTGTTGGTACATCAAATTTCTCTTTAATAACTTTTAAACTTTGACATTCTAATAGTATGTTATAAAACCAATCTTGTTCCCTAACACAATCGCACATTGAAATAAACTCCGACTCCATTGTAGAAATGGTCACACCCTTCTGTTTATTTGAGCGCCACAAAACGGCAGCATTATCCAGAAGTACTAATTGACCACCCATAGAGACATAATCGTCCCTATTAGCTGCAAAATCTGCATCAGAGTATGAAAGTAATTTAATGCTTTTACAATTTAGAGAAAGTTTATAATGATTGGTAAATTTAATATAACCTAATAATTTAAGTAAGCCCTGCCAATGTTTAACTCCTGGATTCTGTTGGAACTGTGAAAAAATATTAGTGGCATATGCAATGTCAGGTCTGGTGCGATTTGCAAGAAATGAAATACAACCCAATAAATTTCTGTAAGGTAAACTTGATGCTTCATCTATATCTGCCTGAACAACTGGACAGTCACTTTTAGAAAACTGAACACCTTTAACTATTGGCAAAGAAGAAACAGGAACACGGTGGTTTCTAAACCTTTCACCTATTTCACCAATATACTGGTTTTGGTGAATTAACACACCTGCATCTGTATATTCAAATTCTACGCCTAATAATTTGCGAGTGATACCTAAAACCTTCAAATCAAATTTAGATTCCAAAAGTTTTAAAATGGTTTTAGTTTGTGACTGTGTTCTAGCAAAAATGACGATATCATCCACGTACACCAACAGAACTGAAAAATCAAGATATGAATATGCACAATTACAATTTTCAAATTTATTAAAACCAAGTTCCAACAACACTTTATTTAATTCATAAAACCATAATCTGCCAGATTGGTGTAACCCGTACAATGCTCTGTCTAATCTACAAACCCAACTCTCTTTGCCTTTTTCAGCAAACCCAGTTGGTTGTTTCATATAAATTTCATCCTTTAACGGGGCATATAAATATGCACATTTTACGTCGCATTGTACGTTAACCCAGTCACAACATGAAACTAATAGGGCAAAGAAGAACCTGACTACTGAAAAATTGATAACCGGCGAAAAAGTTTCGTCGTAAGACTCACCCTGTACCTGGCTGAAACCTTGCGCAACCAATCTTGCTTTGTACCTTACTATGGCACCAGACTCATCGCGCTTAACTGTATAAACCCAGCGGTTTCCTAACACAGACTTGTTTTCAGGGAGTTTTACTAAATGCCAAACTTTTCTTGCAGCCATACATTCTAACTCTTCCAGCATAGCCTCATGCCATTTATCTGCCTGGGCAGATTTCAGGGCTTGTTTATACGTTCTAGGGACCACCACCTCTAGTCAACTTAAGGTGCTGGACGCAGAAGGTATAACGTCAGAATTAACTACACCAGAAAAAGTATTAAATTTTGAAAAATCAAAGTTGGCAGGGTTGTAATTAATACCATTAGCTAAACAAAACTTTTCAATATCTTTTGGAGATCTTTGAGGGAGCCTCTTACCCTCTCCATCAGGATAATAGTAGATGTCAATTTTATCTCCTTTAGGCCTGGGAACAACTTTTCTGTACCAGATTGGATTAGATATCCAGCTCGGGGATGACAAAACTTGAGAAGGTGTAGAACTTGTATGAGGAATGGCTGGGACGACATCCTCAGTCTCATCGGGCACGACACCAGAAGTGCCAGGCTCCGGATCAGGAAGATGAAACTGATCAACGGGCCGTGGCTGATCCTCTGGGACATACACCAATTCGAAGGAGGAGTCGCCCATCACCGCTCCACTGCTCGGAAAGTTTTTACTCTCAACGAACGAAACATTAATGGTTTCAACAACCTTCTTATCATCATCTAACCAAACCCTATATCCACGAGTACGCAAAGCGTATCCAACAAGGACACCTTTCTTTGCCTTCGAATCCAATTTATGTTTACGCCTAGCCTTAGGAACACCGACATAAGCTACAGTACCAAAAGGTCTTAAGTGACGAACAGATGGTTTATTACCTGAATAGAGTTCAAGAGGAGTCTTCGTATTTTTCCCATGACAGATTCTATTCCAAGTGTAAGTAAAATGCATACACGCTTCAGGCCAAAAATCGGCAGACAACCCGCTGGATTTCAGCATTGCCCGAACACAATTCATAATGGTCTGATTAAAGCGTTCGCATGTACCATTTTGTTCTGGTGTAAAAGTATTTGTTAGCTCATGGATTACACCTGTCTCATTACAAAAAGATCTAAAATGGTCATTCTCAAACTCACTACCATTATCAGTGCGTATAGCCTTCAACTTGGTACCCAAAAACCTTTCAGCCCTTAAAACATGTCTTTTAAAAATTTCAAAGACCATGGACTTCTCTTGAAGGGGGTAAACCGCAGATTTACCAGAAAAGTCATCTATTATGGACAAAAAGAAACGTTCGCCTCTTTTCCCATTTATTTTAATAGGTCCCCAAGTGTCAAGAAACAGCCTTTCTAATGGCTTTTTAGAAAAAGAATGACCTATAGATTT